>VZTH01007333.1:0-61742 GCA_013397815.1 Aleadryas rufinucha | reverse complement strand
AGATGGAAAGGGCCCCCCCCCCCCCCCCCCCGAGTCTCTATAAGCACATTAATTTTTTTTGTGCAGGTGATCCTCATAGAGCTGCTCTCTGCTCTCTGGATAATATTAAATACTGCACCTGTGAAAGCAGCATGCCTTAATTGCCAGGTGTTTAAAGCTTACTATTTTCGTGCTGCTTCACAACGCTCAGCAGTGGCAGGGAAATGCCCTTATTTTATAGGCTGAGGCTCAGAGACACCGAAAACTTCAGGATCACTGTAGTTCAGAGCAATTCAGGTTGGAAGGGACCTCAGGAGGCTCCAGTCTCTGTTCAACCAGCTCAGGTTGTTCCAGGACCACGTAAGTGTTGACTAAGGCCAAGGATGGATGACCTGTAGCTTGTCCTGGCTTCTACTCTTGAGTTCGATCACATCTTGATGAAAAAGCCGTTCTTTTTTATCAAATCAGAATTTCTGTTTTTGAAAATTGTGCCTTTTACCCCTCCCTGCTTTTGCTCTAAACCTCTCAGAAGAACCACTCATCTCCACGTGTTGGTTTTCACTGGGTCAGAGTGAATTTCCTTCACAGTATCAGGAGTGTGGCCGTGTTTTGGATCCGTGCTGTAAATGCGTTGATAACACAGGGATGTTTTAGTTATTGAGGAGCAGTGTTTGCACAACAAGGCTTCTCTGCTCCTCACAACACCCTGCCAGCGAGGAGACACAAGGACCTGGGAGGGGACACAGCCAGGACAGCTGACCCCAGCTGACCCAAGGGATATTCCAGACCATATGGTGTTGGGGTGAGCACCCAGAGCTGGGGCAGAAGGAAGAGGGGGACATTTGGAGTGATGATGTTTGTCTTCCCAAGCCACCAGTGATGGAGCCCAACTTTCCTGGGGATGGCTGAACACCTCCCTGCCCATGGGGAGCAGGGAAAGAGTTCTTTGTCATCCTTTGCTTGTGTGGCTTTTGCTTTGCCTTTTGAACTGCCTTTGTCTCAACCCAGGAGTTTTTTCACTTTTGCCCTTCCAATTCTCTCCCCCATCCCGTGGTCAAGACTGAGTGAGTGGCTGCATGGTGCTGGAGTCCTGGATGGGGTTAATCCACAGCACTTCACGTTCTCCATATCCACCCACCTCACGGCTGAAGACTTCCTTAAGATCCTCTCACTTTAGGTTGAGCAAAGGCCATACAAATAATTTATGGAAAACAGGGAAATTATGGAATAGCGGGAAATTGGATCTGGGTTTATTCTATCACAAAAACTGTGCCATGCATACTTTTAAAAAATGATTCTTTGGTGTAAGACAAAAACTATGAGTGTGACAGGGAGTTTCAGAGCAAACAAAGGGTGGCGTGAGGGGCCACCATATCTGATTATCCCATACAGCTCCACATCAGTGGACGCTGAAGATACTGAAAGATGACACCATGGATTGAGGGAGAGCTAGGAAAGGTTTGTGGAAGGCAATGTTGAGCATTACAGAGAATACATAAACTCTTTCAGTCTAAGGCTCCCTTCAACTGGAAACTGTTGGAGGCCAGAAAAAGATTATAGGAAAATGCCATTCCTCTAAGTAAGACCTTTTGGGCCTTTGCCAGGAGCAAGTTACTGGGCTGGATGGACTTAGGTTGTGGTTCTGTACAGTCAGCTCTTTAGCATTTTATGAGAGGAAGAAATATCCAAGACTGAAAATAAAAATAACAATGTAGTCATGGCAACAAGCGTGTGGGGACAGAGGAGTTGTAATTCCTTACAGTGATATGATTTCATCAACATTCAGACTTTAGGGACTGGGAAAGCCCACGGTCTCAGGTTCATTTGTGTTATAATTTTATTTCTTCTACACACTCTTGCTATGTGTTTGCACAATACAAAGTTTCCTATGTTGGAGCCACAGAGTGATGTATCTCCAGGTAAAGCAGGATTTCCATCATGCTTAATTCAAAGACAGGCCTTAACTCAGTGGTTTTTGCAGTTTTACAACCCTGTCACTTCCTTTGAATGTTGTCAAATGTGAAAACAAAGTTGTGCAACTCACTGGTATGAAAAACATCCAAGAGCACCACGTGTTCAAACAGAAAATAATCCTAGCCTATTCATTTTGACGAGTTGCAAACACAAAAATTCTGCAAAAAAGCACTAAATAACTGACATCCAGACACAACCGTGGTTTAATATCTGATACTCCAGTGGCTTCTGAATGGGTGGTAAAAAAAATTTAATATTTTATGCATTCTAAAATATTTCAGGGAAGTTACTCCTGGTTAGTAAAGATGTAAAAAGTGTGTAACTGGCACAACCCATACCTTCTATCATGATATTAGAGAACAAGGCTTAAAAGAAGCTGTCATATCTTAAACTGATGGATTTTGCTGCCGTAAAATCAATGGTGAATCAATTTTAAAGGGCGGACTAAAAAGGACTTTAAAAAATATTTTTTATAGTGCCCCAAATGAGACTTTCCCCATCTTCAGTCAGGACTGAAGTGGAACTTTTCCAATTTCTTTTAAAAAATTCAAAACTTTAAAGTTCAATACAAATATTTCACTGGCAGAATTTTAGTTTAATATCTTGCAATAATTAAAACAATTTCTTAGAAAAAAATTCAGAAGATCTGGTCCCTTTTTTTTTTTCCAAGTGAAACAAATTAGAATCAGTTTCCTATAGATAGGTGCTTCCCAGAAAAAAAAAAATCAGGGCCTCTCTCATTTGTAACCAAACACTGTTTTCCTGGCAGACCACAGAATGTCATCTGTGTAATAGCATCTGGTCAGGCAGCAAGAGCTTTGAAAAAGGAAGCATCTTTTTCTTGCATGTTTTCCTGTGCCCGAAAAAGCCAAATTCAGGCTTATAGATACTGCAATAACATATATTCTTTGTACTGTGGTACAGTAAAGGTAGGGAGAATAAGGAAACACTTAAAATCTGACAAATTGAGACCACTCCAATGAGTGCTGGAATAATTGTAGCAAACGTTTTTAAAGCCATAAGAAATGTCTTTTTTTTTTCCTTTGCTGTTTCTCTTTGGCTCTTTCCAACCTGATGCATCTGAATCTCTTCCAGTTATGTTTTGCTAAGCAAGTGCAACTTTTTTCTCCCCAGGTCCAGCCAGCCTCAGTTCTGAAGATGAGAGGAACATAAATTGGAACAGTCCAGATAAATTAAGGGCAAAGTAAAATTAAATCTGGTGACTCGAAGGCCATTTTAAGCTGGAGCAAAGTTATTCTGTAGGTCCATGCAGGATTATTGCTGCTGAAACAGGACGAGGTGCTACTTCAAGAGAAGCCAAAAAAAAAAAAAATCAGTGAATGTTTTGATGCAATATTATTTAGCATAATTTGCACAGCATGGCCTCTGTTCTCAGTCACCAACATATGGGCAGTAACATTCCCTACAATAAAAGAGAATTGTAGAACAGAGCCCCTACAGCATGTGGACACAAATGTGTTTTCTCGCAAAAAATGCCTGTATTCTCAGTGTCATTTCTCCCCAAAATGAAAGGCAAAGGATATATGTGCAACTTGCTTTAGAACTCACTTATATGCTCAAAATGAAAGTCAGGTTCTTAACCTACAATGGATATATGCTGAAAAAATCTTTATCACAGCACCTGAAATACACATTTATGGATCAGAATAAATGACTCAATATAATATAGAATTCCACTGCAAAAAAATGGACTTGCCTTTTTTTTTTCCTGCTTCCTTTGCCAACCTGATTAGTCCCAGAAAATGGAAGGAATCTCCTCCTCTGCATCAAGTGATACATCCCATTTTGACCCAGGGAGATGTCTCGGCCAGCTTTGACATCTCTCTCTTGCGCGGCTTCCCTCACCTGGGGCTGAATCAGAGCATGGGTACACCAATAAAGCAGAAAGTTGTCCCAGGGACCAGCCCCTGAGGTCAGCTGGTCACCTCCCAACATCATTTTTCTGGTATAATTGAGAAGAGAATTTCCTCAGGAACAAGGTTTGGAGTAGGATATGAAGTGAGAAAGGAGTGCATTCAACCTGGAACTTTGGCACTGCTTTCCCTTCCCCCATTCATCTCACTTTACGTTCTCTGGTGCTCCGAAATGAAGCAACTAAATAGTGTTGGTCAGTGCCTGACCATGCATCAGTTTGCTTTGTTTCTGTCCCTATATCCTGCTCTCCACATCTTCCTGCTGGATCTGTGTTTCCCTTGTTTTCTGTTTCACTGCTATCCATTCGAAAGCTATTAGAATCTTAACTAGCAATACTTAAACATAAAAGGTACAGGGAGCCACTAGGGACATATCAGCTGGTGGAAATCAGCGTAATTACACCAAGCTAATTGAAATGCTTTCAAATTCACCTCTGTGGAGCATCTGGCCGCATGAATTTGGGCTGACAACGTTCAGATACCGACTGACCCTGATAATTGATTGTGTGAAAAAGACAAAAATGGCTTTGGTTTGAGCTTTCACAAACCACCCCAGCTGGGTCCCCCCGTTCTTCACACTAACGATTCGCCTGGCTTTTTGCCAAATCAGTGTTTATTTGCAGTAATCTAATATAATGGTAATTGCTTACTCACTGAAGCCCAGTTGGCATCCTTCCCCCCTGCAGGGATTTGGCAAGGCAGCACCCGCGCCTCGTTCCATCCTCAGTTGCCTGTGTTCCCCGTGCCAGCTGCTCTCCTATCAGCCAATTCCCACCCACCCCGCATTCCTGCTTTTCTTTGCTCTCCCCCTCTCTCTCGCTCTCTTTTTTAAATTTAGGTGTAATTGTGTGGTTGGGTAAGCTCAGAGGGCGATATGTTGCCACATCCAAAGACGAGGCAACAAGGGTGGTAGCTCTTCATTTACTGCCTGCCCCAGAAGTGGCATGAAGCAGCACACTGCACAGAATAGCCTGTTGTGGGGGAGGAAAAGGCAGAGTTTTGAGACAAAATCTTCATCATTTCAAAGGACAAGTTCTTGCCAAAAATCCTAGTGGGACTACGTGGGCCCCACAGCTGGAAGGGATGATGAAGGATCCTGATTTATCAAAAGCTGCCTTAATTGCAGCAGGACAAATCTTGCAGGAGGTACGCCAGCAAGTATTGCAAAACTTTAATTCGTTTTTGAGCACTTTGATTTCTTTGGATGCAAGGCAGTGCATAGGGATCCTACTATTAAGCAGGGTTTGCTGGTATCTGGTAGAACTGTGGAGCCCAGGATTGGGATAAAGCCCAGTATTGACAAAATTTGGTGAACAGCCACGTGTTCCTAAAGGTGTCAGTGGACAGTGGAATGATCCTTTGTCCCCAGTGGGAGGTCAGTGAAAACCAAACAAACCCTTGAGTGATTTTTTAGCCTCTTAAAAATAAGAAACTTTTGATTTGATTGAGAGAAGACAATCTAAAAATACTAAACACCACCACCCCAAAGAATTAGCCCATTGTTTTATGAAGCAGAAAAAATAGAAGTGAGGTGAGATGAAAGTCGCAGGAAGAAGATCCATGAAATTAGTAAATGCATGTTAGATTTTAAAAAATAATGCCAGTTTTGAGGCTGGAGACAAGGTAGAAATTCCCCTCATGGAACCCAGAACTTGTTTTTTCAAAAATCATGCCCTTATCCTGTCAAAAATTCCTCCCTGCGAGGAAGGTGTTGTCCTATGTGAATTGTGATGTATTCGGGTATGCCCAAGTGATGATTCTCACTCAGCTTTAATTGAGGCAATGTTTTCTGTTTGTCTGACCCTATATAAAACTTACAAGAGGAGATTTTGAACAAAAGACTGTAAAAACTAGAAGAGAAACAGCTTGTGCACATCCCCCTTTAGTCTGAACACTGAAAGTTTGACACTTTAAACATTGAGTTGGACTCGATGATCCTGATGGGTTCCTTCCAACTCAGAATATTTTGTGATTCTCTATGAAAAGTGCTTGCAACTGGGCATCAGTGCTTTTAGAGTGAGCTCATTTTTCACACAAGATGACTTCTTATAACTCATTAATGTAGAATTTTTCCATCACTTTGCCTACTGTACTGCAGCTTAGCAATTAGTTTACATTAGTTTATCTTTGTTCTCAGAAAGAAGCAATTCTCTTCAAAGTGCTGTTCTTGCCTGTGGCACATGACAACACGAAAACACTAAGTGTAATAACCCTCTGGTAACCACCTATCTCATGATAATTCCAAGATTTTTTTTGAACAAAAGAGAAGATAAATTGCCATTAGTGTTGCACCTTCAAACATCTGGACTAATTAAATTCACAATGCTTTCGGTTTTAAATGTTAATTTAGACAGAGAGAGGCTTGGAGAACTGAATGTTTTCCAGGCTTCTAAATCCCCAGCATCACCCCATCACTTAGAGTTTCAAAATGTCAGAGCTCTCTTTCTCTGCTGGTGTGATATGTAGGGACAGTGCATAAAATATCCCACAACAGGCTAGCCTAGAGGAGAATCTAGGCCTATATCCTGCAACGGAAAGGGTTGGACTGCAGCTTCAAAGGGAAAATGCTTCCCCTGGAGGAATAAAGCAAAATTGGAATTGGGTGAGCCTCAAAGGAATTGCAAGCTCACAAGCCACTGCTTATGTTTGGATTTGGAATTGAAATTGACTCTGGTGGCTCAGATCCTCACCACAGACTGTGAATGGTACCAGCTACAGAGGAAAGAGGCTTGAGGGAAGAAGACTGAAATGGGGAGTAAAACTTTTGCAGAAATTAATGTGCATGATAATATGATTGTAAACCCATTTGTATTTTATTTGCTATTTGTTTTTCTAATGTAACAAAATCTCTCTCCTGCCTTTTCATGTGTCCTCTTGAATTATTCATTTTGGCAGTTACTTTCCCCTTGTCATTCTCACACATNAAAGTTTCCCAGAGAGTTGGCAGCTTCCTCCATGGATAGAGATCAAAATACACACTGTTCAGGGGGGTCACACAGCTTAAAACAGGCAGAGGAATGTCCTCTGCATTTTGGATATCAACAGTGAGGCCTGCCCCAAGTCTTGAGTATTCTTTCCCCCTTTCCAGTGACAGGCTGGTGAGAACAAAAGCTGAAAATCTTGTTTTCCATCATTGTTACATTTTCCCCCAAGGACATTACCCGAGCAGTGCAAGGCAGAAACAACAGGGGACGAGTTGTCTTCTGGCAGGAAAATCTGTCTCACTGCTTTGACCCAATCTGGAAACCTTTTGTGGGTGGTGGTGCTCAGTGGAAGCTCCAGGCACGAAAATCTGGTGATCCTCGGCTCTCTGCACCTGTCTGGGGTGCTTTTGTGAAGCAGCTATTCATCACTACTCTACACACAAACATAAAGTCTCCTGTGAAGCTCTTAAAAGAGTTTTTTCCTCCTCCCTTCCCAGTTTCTCCCAGTGTTTTCTAAATGGTCTGTTCACTTTATGAAGTTTTGGAAAATCAAGAGTTGTTTCTCTGCTGACAGGGTGGTAGCAGGGACATCACGTTACTAACCAGAATTTTGCCTCAGAGATTGAGTTGCACCTCACAAAAGTCTCTGAAGAAGCTGGCAGTACAAAAAGACCTGACTGGAAGAGTATGTCTATCCCATGACCTTTGCAAGATCAGTTTGAATAAAATGGGTTTTTTTTTGTCTTTTTTTTTTTTCTAAAATTTAATTACTCTTTGGAACAAACACTGAAGTCGTAACAGTGCAGGATAAAACAGTTGTTTTATCCTTTGAAAGGATAAAACAGCATAAACTGGGCCCAAGTAGTGAGCACATTCAGAGCACGAGAGTGCCAGCAACAAGGAGACATTTGGACTGGACAGAGGTAAAAGATAGGTAATACAAAGCAGCAAAAAATTAGGTTATGGACTTAAATTATTAAATCATATGGAGTAAGGAGAGATGAGCAGTGAGACCTCATGCCCATGAATCCAAGAAACAACCTGCAGCCAAACACTGTCTCTGTATGAACAGCTTCTTTATATACCAAAAATGCACACATTTCAATAGCCAGCCTTGTTGCATGCTTCACTTGCAGTACCCTCACGACACCACAAAATGCATGTTGCTGAATGGAGCCACAAATTTATCTCTGGGATACCTGTGACACCTGTAGCAGCTCCAGTGAGAGCTCTCAGTTCTGGTTAGAGAGTTATTTTGAACTGGTGAGAACCCTGTGTAATCTCAAGCCCAGCCACTGGGCAGGAGAGTCATGGCCTCCAGATCTCAGGGGGTCAATTCCCACGTCTCTGCAAGCCCCTCCAAAGCCTGAAGGATGGAGTGACCTCCATCTCTGGGTCACTCAGCAATTTATTTTTGCTGTCACACTGCTTGTGTTGCTATGCCCTGGCCTGTGCTTTGTGAAGGCAGCACTGCCAGCAGAGAGTCTGATTCTTCTTTTGTGGGTGTGTTTCCACCTGAAGAAAAGGTTGAAGAAATTCTCCTGGACTCTCACACACCTTTCTTTCTAAACTAGGCAACTCAATTGCGGGTTTTAATTTGCATTTTGTAATGAGCAGCTTTATAATCTCACTCCTCAATATGTACACATAAAATACTAAAGTCTTCTTTCTTGAGATTTACTTACATTAACTCTTGTTCTGTTAAATACTTTGGGTTCCCACTTGTCCTATTGGATCTCAGAGTTTCCACCACCATCTCCTTCAAGCTGCCCCTGCCCTCCCACTCATGTGACACTGCCATGTATTATTTTGGGCTAAAAGGCCTTTGTTTATGCTATGAAGAGAAAAGAGAGCAGACAACCCCCTGGTAAGCACCATGTACTAGATCACGTGCCTCTGATCAGGGTTCTAGAGCTGAAAAACCTTTTCAGGATGAACAAACCAGGATAAGATCAATGATTTCTCCATGTCATTTGCACCAGCTGCGGGACAGGGAGCTGGAGCTGTGTCTTGCAGCAACCTTTGCAAAGCCAGGACAGTGTCAGGAAAAGTGAGGGAGGGTTTAATGCATTCTCTGAGAGAGTTGTTAAATTATTTGTGTTGGGTTGAAACAAGAAACTGCCTGTTCCAGCACCACTGGCAGAGAGACACCCCTGAGGACGGCCAAGAACAGAATCTAACAGGGTACAAGAACAGGGCATAACACTGGGATACTTCCTGTGCTGGGAACACTTCCTGTGCTCAAAAGGCACATCTGTCACTTACACAACTGTCTAAGCATTTTGTACCACGTCTAGGTCGTGGAAATTAATTTTGAGCTTATTATAGGAAAGAAAACTGATAAACAAAACGAGGCACCTGATGGATGCGTCATTATTCACACCTTATTACAAAGGCTCCATTCCAGTCCCCTCTAAATCTATTCAGAATACAAAAAAAAAAAAAAAAAGTTTCATTTTCCTTGTGAAAGGAAAGCCTCTAGGCCAAGACAGCCATACACCGACAGTGATGAAGCTCATCAGCTCTCAGCTTGCACGGTGTAGCACTGGAATTGGGGCAAAATAGTGCAATTTTGGAAACTCGTTCCCCACATCCTTGTTCTGTCACCAGCATGATGAGACAGGAACCACATTTGTAAGCAAAACTGGGAGCAAATCTGCATGCAGGTCATATAAACATTTATTAACTTTTGGGGATCACCTATTTTCAGGTTTAAGCTCACTGCTGAAGCTCAGTTAGCATACCAGCTTTGTCTAATTAAGGATTTTCGGTTAATTTAGCTTGGGCAAATTTAAGGTTTAAAGAATAAAGGGAATGCACAATACAGACAAACCGTAATTAAATGCTTCCATAGCTTCAGATGGGATTAATCTTTAATTTGAGCTAGCAATGCTGAATTAATAGGAGGCTTGTGAACATGCTCTAAACTTTGGTGCTGTGCTCTTCCTGTTGAACCTCCTTCTGCTTACAAATGCTCAAAGCAGAGTCAATAAAAGTAAGTAAATAATTACAAAGCTGTAGGGATGTCAGAAGTGGCCTATGTCTTTTTTCTACAATATTTTGTTCCCTTCATTTGTAATAACTGAGAGTTTCAGACTCTTTGTCTCCAGTATCTCCCAAGCCTCCATTTGCCTAATCCAGTTATGAGGAAATAGTATGGAACACCTTGGCTTTGTTTGAATAAAAACAGATTCTGCCAAAAAAATTCCAGCCTGAGGACTGATGAGCTAAGAACTTGGGTGAGGTACCTCCCTGCTGAGTGGAGCTGGTGCTGTCCTAGATAGAATCCCAGTATTGTCAGTAAGCAATGGCCAGCATCTTCCATTGTGTTATTTTACATTTATTTTACAGCATTTTTGTACTGCCATGGCTCTGTTTTCACACTGGTACAGATGGATGAACTTCCAACATTCTAACTTACCAAATTTTTCAGCCTAAAAGCAAGAACATAAAGCCAGCAATGGATGACTTACCCAGAGTCTTGGGACAAATTAATTGCGTCTTCGTTCTGTCTGTGCAGAGAATGGATTTCCAAAGCACTGCTGAGATCCAGGCTTCTAAAGCAGCAGTCTCAACTCCTGTGTTTTTATCACTGGTCTCTGAAGGTTTGTTTCTTCTCCCTCAAGTCTCAGCTGCCAGTTCTAAACAGGAAAATCTCCACTTCCATTCTGAGGCAGACGTCATTAATGTCTGCAGCTCAATTTTTTAGTTATTATGGATTCCTACAAGTCCTCTGTATGGGACTTCTTAGGCTTGTCAAGCAATCCTGAGAATGAAATTTTTGATTCAAAGGTTTGAGGGCTGTTACCTTAGGCTACATGATTTAACACTGCTAATAATTTTTGAAAGGCAAAGATGTCTATTTCTTTATTTCTTCACAACAGATTATTCCATCAGCTCTTATCCATCAGTTCGCAAAGCTGGAAAGAAAGCACTGAAAACCCAAAGAAAATACAAATGTTACTTCATCACAGCATTAAGTGCCATTAAGTTCTTAATTACGTCAAATAATTAAAGTTCTCTTGCCATTCTCCTGTACTTTTCATCAGTAAATCTCAAAGTGCTTTATAAAGGAGGTCAGTTTCAATGTCTGAGCTTTGAAGGAGGGAAAATGAAGGCTTAGGGAGGGGAAATCGCTCATGACGAGGCGAGTGGCAGGGTCTGGATTTGAAATGCAACATTTGAAAATTGCATTTTAACGTTTAAATATGCCATCTCCACCACAACAAAATCACCACCACAGCAAAATCACCACCTCAGCACGTTGGATGGTTGATGAAAACTCAACATGATAATGTGCATTTGCAGCCCAGAAAGCCAAATGTGTCCTGGGCTCATCTCCACAGTGTTGGCAGCAGGGCAGGGTGGATTCTGCCCCTCTGCCCCCCTCAGGTGAGACTCCACCTGCAGAGCTGCCCCAGCCCTGGGGCCTTCTGCCTTCTTTTAGTAAAGCAAACTGGCTAGATCTTTGTAGCATTGAACCAACATGTAGAAAAATAGGATTCAAATTCTATTTTGTTCACTGGATTCTGGTTGATTCCCCTGAAAAATATTTTTCTGTGTTTTAAAATGATTTCTCCTGCTGGGAAGTTGGGCCTGAGCTAATTTTCATTTCTGTAAAAACATTGCATAGATCCCCTCAAAAATGAGCGTTAGGATTTGCTTCCCAATTTTGTTTCAGTTGAAAATTTAACAAGATCTATTTATGACTCTGAAGATTTGAGGAAAACAAAGCTGTAAACATTAACTAAGCTTCTTTAATGAGAGAAGAAGTGGTTGCTA
The DNA here is from genome assembly GCA_013397815.1 of Aleadryas rufinucha. Taxonomy (NCBI): domain Eukaryota; kingdom Metazoa; phylum Chordata; class Aves; order Passeriformes; genus Aleadryas; species Aleadryas rufinucha. The sequence goes on along the minus strand of VZTH01007333.1, from coordinate 50,149 downwards.
CATCCTGCTTGTACTTTTGCTTTGCAAATCCCTTTTCAGTGGATATGTGTGCATCCAGAATTACTGCTGGAGCTGAAATCAGCGTATTAAAGGTTACATCTCCTTCTATGACAAAGCCATAATATATATCTTAGAGAAGGAAATATGCTTTATCCGCCCATTCAGGGGATGCTGAGACATTTTCTGGATACTGTGCTAAGGGGAGCAGTTGTCTGCCACTTTAGACATCATACATAAAAGGACAGTATACAGCAGTGAATCATGTGCTGTTCTGGGAATTTCATGTTGCCTTAAATACTCTGAGATGCCCCTGGCGTCCCTCCCACTCCTCCTGTCTCCTGCCTACATGCAGAAGCTCTTTATGACCAGAACTGTCCCACCCAAGTTTGTGGAACAGATTTCTCAAGCAGGGCTTGGACCTCCTGGAACGAAATCTGCTGCACTGCAGGCAACCACAGAGGAGACACCTGGAGAGTCCACAGGATGCCCTTTCATGTACTGCTGGGCAAAAACCAAGGCAGAGCAGGGGAGGAAAGCTGAGTTTCCCATGGATGTTGACACACATTAATGCATATCCTGCTTTTATCTTTCAGAGGTGTTCCTGTACTCAGTCTCCCTCCCTTGCAGACAAGAGAATGCAAAGGGGTGAGGAGCGTTCGTGGATGTTGTGTCAGTGCACACACTCAGCTGCAGCAGCGTGAGCTCATTCTGCTCGTTCTTGGGGCTCCAACAAAGCCTGAGGTGGAATGGGAGAGCATTCCAGATGGGCCAGTTCCCAGCTGTTCAGGGGAAATGTGACTTTCCCTACCACATTTTTTATCCTGGTTGTGCCCACCAGCAGTAGGATTTGGTTGCAGGGGGTGCTTTCTCCTCCTTAACCCTTCTCACAGGGCTCCTGCAGAGAGCCTCGAGCCTGCAGTTCCTCCCAGCAGAGGAGAACAAAGGGAAAACCTTTTTTCTTTTTTTTTTTTTTTTAAGAATTCATCCTTGCTTTTACTCCAGCACAGGGAAGTTCACAATGCCACCGACAAAGCTATATCAGGACTTCCTGATGGAGCTAGGAATAGTCATTCTTCGGCTGTAAATGTAAATAAACATTGGCCTATGACAAGTGAGCTTTTCCCTCGCTGGAATGTAAATGCACACATTTCTCCAAGGTTCTGTGGGAGCACGTGGCTCCTCTCTGGACCTCATGAAAGCCTCCACGCTCCGCTGAAAAAATACAGAACCTGCAACAGATGTGACTGGAAGCACCCAGAGAATTGAGTTTTTATTTGCTCTTTGATCCTTCACCAAAACTTTGCAATTAATGTGGCAGTCTCCTTTGCACACGAGGGAGGAAAAGGGAATGCTGCTGGCTGTCTTGATCTCATGGAAATGGATTGCTCTGCAGGGAGATAACACAAGGGTACCAAGTTTTAAAAATCAAATACCTGGCTTGTGTTTCTTCCAGAGCAGTCAAGGCATTGTGAAGTAAAACCCAAATTACAGAACAACTTGCAGAGATGCAGCACAAAGATTCAACTGAAAGATGCAGTGGTCCAAGAGAGTAAAAAGTTTTGATACAGGAACATGTGAAACTCGTGATAATTTTGACAAGTTGCTGCAATTCTGTAGCAAAGCCATTCTTCAGAACTTTATCTTTCTTTGAAAAGTTTTTTATTGTTTGAAAGACATGGACAATGTAAATTTTTCTTTAGAGGACCACACAATCAAATATGGACTAGTGGTTTTGATTCAGAGGCACAGAAAAAAATAAATATTTTTGATCTAAGTGCTGCTTCTATTTAAAACAATATTTCAATCAGAGTTTTGATTTCCGTCTGGAGAAAAGGGAAAACTACAAGCAAATACACTATTATTTTTGATCTAAAAAGGACAGAAACAATAAAGAGGAGCCCAAAGTTAAGTCCTCTCAATTTTCAGAAATGCTTAATTTTATTATTTTATTTAAAGCATTTGCCTGGTTGGATAAGATATTTTGGACAGAGGCAGTAAATAATGAACTAACTCTATCTCACACAATTTTTGAATACTGTTTCCTGCAATATAATTTTTGTTTTTAGCATTCATATGTGTCCTGTTGTTTTTCTAATTGAATATATGAGATACGTCTGGATTATATCTTACATAGTCAATCATGAATCACAAATCATAAATATAGACAGTGTTTCATAATTCTCTTTAACTTACTTTATTTTGAAAAGGCACAAAATGGGTCATGATTTATTATGGCCAGTGCCATATGATGCTGATGAGATACAAATATTCTTGCACGTTTCTAAAATTCATTTTCAGATAAACCTTCTCCTGATTTTTCTTTTTCATTCTGTGTATTGGACTAGGATTAGCAAAACATTGGCAGTTAAAAGAGTAAAGACCTAAAATGTGGCACAAATGATATATTTGTTCCTGTCACTCTGTAATTTAAAAGCATATTGAAATAATTTGGAGATTTAAACAGAAAAAGTACACTGAAAATCAGCACGCAAAATCCACCCACAGACCATGTGGTGTTACAGCTGGATATATATATATTGCTAAAATGAACTTTACAGAATTTCTGGATATATATGCAAAAAAAAGCTCTTTTATGGTGAGCAGGATTTGGTATTTAAAAAAAAAAGAAACCCCTACATGTTCTTTAAAAAGCCTGAGAAGCCCAAGCTCTAATTCAAGATATGTACTGTGATGTAAGGGAAACATTAAGGAAACCAACCCTGGGGTCAGTTAATTGCTTACTTTAGTATTTTTATTACTGAATATCAAGATTCCTATTCTGGGATTTGAAAGTATGTGTTACTCACAGATTTTTTTTCTTTTTTTTTTTTTTTAAAGAAGCAATCAAACACCAAAAAAATCCCCAAAACTATTTTCTGGGACAAATTTCTAGGTACAAATGTTTAGGACCAAGTATTTGATTGAAAAACCCTCAAAAAACCCAACAAAAAACCACCAACAAAAAGAAACAAACTAAAACCACCCACGAAAATCCTGGTGTTTGCTATTTTATTCTCTGCTGCTCCAGCACAAAAAGCAGTCAAGAGTGATTGGAGAGACAGATGCCAAATTTTATTTCTGCAAAAATAGTTCTGAAAATAATTTTCCCCTATTTTCCCCCCACAATGCCCTTATCTGATGATACCAGAGAAGGCTGACATCTAATGGTTATTTAATCCATTTTTACTACCTTACATGATTTCCTGTATAAATATCATCATCTCTGGTTTCAATGAGAAATAGTTTTCTACCAATTTTACAATCATAACTATTTAATATTACATTAATTTTCTAAATGCTTTAAGATGTAGAAGTATACACATGGATTAAGAAGGCCAAAAACTCCGAGATTATTGGAGAAATAATAAAATGTCTCATTCTTAAGTAACACATACTTACATTTTGAGCATGAATACAGTTAAAAAGAAGTTGTGAGCCTCTGAAAGCAGGAAGTTTTCATTCTTATTTTTTATACAGCACACTGTAATATTCTGCAAGGGATATTTTTTCTCCCGGCTCCAAGAGGACTAAAAAAAATTAATAACGTAAGGATTTTGGTGAGTAGCCATCCAGTTGTGGACTGTAGCATCTCACCTGAGTAGGCAGTATTTTCCTACTTGTCATGCAAGTGAAAAACCTGAAAAACCCTGCAACCACTATTGTACAAGAATTATTTTGCCACTTTAAAAATCAAGAAAAGGTGATACTTTGTTGCAAGCACGGGCATTTACAAAGATGATCTGAAATTGCTTGCAAGTGTTGAGAAAATAAATACATAAGCTGAATGTTCATAAGGAAAAATAAATAAATCAACATCTTTTCAGGTAAAAAAACTCAAAGCCTTTTTTTACTTTCTTCTTTCTCCTTATCTATCCTCACAGCAGAAGGACATATTCTAAAATTTTAAATTATGACAATAAAAGCAGGATAATTATTATTAATAATTCTTTATTAATAATGACTATTAGTTATTGGTATTATTATCTTGAAAGCTTTTAAACAGCTCCAAAACACTGGTAAATCTGGGAAGTGTGGGCATTATATTGTTGCTGCACTCTCACAAGTTATGTGCTCTTCTTCCAAAAGCTCTGAAGGGATTAAAGAATCCACCACCAAAGTTTAATAGCACATATTTGATTTTGGTTTGGGTTTGAGGCGTTTTGTTTGTTTTTGACATGACACAGTGGGTTATAAACTCCTGAAAGTTCAGCTGTCAGCATTCAGCTTATGGCTAGGAACTGACTTGTTAGAGGAACATAAATATGCTCAGGAATAAAGTCAAGGTGAATATTTGCTTCATCACTTGGACCTCAGGCAACTCCCTCAGCTCACTAATGAAGACACTCTCTGAAGCCCAGTGTTTCCTGTTGGCTCTGAAGCCAACCTGCATTTGACACAGATGCATATTTTTGGATGCTTTGGCTGTGTTCAACAGAGTCTTTTTCTCTCTGGCTTTCCATCAGGGTTGCAGGAGGCCATCTGGCACTGCCTGACAGCTTCGAGCTGTCTCTGTCTCTCATGAAAGGGTCTGGTTGCTCTTACGATGCTCTTAATTAATTTTAAAAAAGTTAAATATATGACAGCAGCCACTCAACGATGGCAAATCCACATTAACTAGTAAAATATCTATTCAGTTTCAGACTGTGAGTGGTCACAAGAGACCTCAACTCCTGGACCCCGTCTTGCAGTTTTCAGACACAAGTTACACATGTGAAGACAGCACAAGAGAACTGCTTGAGGACTGTCATGCCTTTATTTTTCCTTTCTGAAAGAGAATTCAGTTTCTCTCAATGTTTATTTCTTAAATTTAACGAAGAATCCAAATTTTTTCTAAGTAATTCAGGCCTGAAAATGAATTACACCATTACGCAATAAGCTCTATGTGGGCACAAAAGATTAAAAGAAAATGCAAGTGATGATCTCTTTGGACTCAGAAAGGATGCAAAGCAATTGACAGCAGCTGGACACAAGCCCAGGGGTACCCAGGTGGCTGAAAAGGCCAATGGCCCCTGGGCTGTCCCAGCCATGGTGTGGCAGCAGGACCAGGGCAGTGACCGTCCCTGTGCTGGGCACTGCTGAGGCCACACTTCGAGTGCTGTGTCCAGTTCTGGGCCCCTCACAACAAGAAATTGAGGTGTTGGAGCATGTCCAGAGAAGGGGTCAGAGCTGGGGAAGGGTCTGGAGCACCAGGAGCAGCTGAGGGAGCTGGGAAAGGGGCTCAGCCTGGAGAAAAGGAGGCTCAGGGGGAACCTTGTGGCTCTGCACAACTCCCTGACAGGAGGGGGCAGCCAGGGAGGGTCGGGCTCTGCTCGCAGGGAACAGGGACAGGATGAGATGAAAAGACCTCAAGCTCTGAGGGAGAGGGTCATGCTGGACATCAGGAGGAATTTCTTCATGGAAATGGTGATTAAACACTGCAAGGGGCTGCCCAGTGAGGTGGTGGAGTCACTGGAGTCACTGTCCCTGGAGGTGTTCAAGAAAAGACTGGACGTGGTACTTCACACTGTGGTGTGAGTTGACAAGGTGATGATCAGTCGAAGGTTGGACAATGTGACCTTAGAGGTCTTTTCCAAATTATATGTTTCTGTGATTCAGTAACAATAATAATAACAATAATAATAATAATAATAATAATGAAGTGAAGACATTTACTGTNTGTCATGCCTTTATTTTTCCTTTCTGAAAGAGAATTCAGTTTCTCTCAATGTTTATTTCTTAAATTTAACGAAGAATCCAAATTTTTTCTAAGTAATTCAGGCCTGAAAATGAATTACACCATTACGCAATAAGCTCTATGTGGGCACAAAAGATTAAAAGAAAATGCAAGTGATGATCTCTTTGGACTCAGAAAGGATGCAAAGCAATTGACAGCAGCTGGACACAAGCCCAGGGGTACCCAGGTGGCTGAAAAGGCCAATGGCCCCTGGGCTGTCCCAGCCATGGTGTGGCAGCAGGACCAGGGCAGTGACCGTCCCTGTGCTGGGCACTGCTGAGGCCACACTTCGAGTGCTGTGTCCAGTTCTGGGCCCCTCACAACAAGAAATGGAGGTGTTGGAGCATGTCCAGAGAAGGGGTCAGAGCTGGGGAAGGGTCTGGAGCACCAGGAGCAGCTGAGGGAGCTGGGAAAGGGGCTCAGCCTGGAGAAAAGGAGGCTCAGGGGGAACCTTGTGGCTCTGCACAACTCCCTGACAGGAGGGGGCAGCCAGGGAGGGTCGGGCTCTGCTCGCAGGGAACAGGGACAGGATGAGATGAAAAGACCTCAAGCTCTGAGGGAGAGGGTCATGCTGGACATCAGGAGGAATTTCTTCATGGAAATGGTGATTAAACACTGCAAGGGGCTGCCCAGTGAGGTGGTGGAGTCACTGGAGTCACTGTCCCTGGAGGTGTTCAAGAAAAGACTGGACGTGGTACTTCACACTGTGGTGTGAGTTGACAAGGTGATGATCAGTCGAAGGTTGGACAATGTGACCTTAGAGGTCTTTTCCAAATTATATGTTTCTGTGATTCAGTAACAATAATAATAACAATAATAATAATAATAATAATAATGAAGTGAAGACATTTACTGTTGAACTCGTGAAGAGAACAATCACTTCCTTGCAGGTACTATGCCTACAACACGTAGCAGTAGGAGGAACCTCTCTCTTGCTTGCCTGCCCACCCTTATCAGTGCTACCACCTAGCCAGGGCTTCAGAAGATGTGCTGGCTGCCACTCTCACAGGCAGGCTTCTTTCTGCAACAGCTGTACTTTCTCTGATAGCTGACATCACCAGAGGGTATGACATTTCGGGCCATCAGCAAGAAAAGGCTCAAGAAAGCCCAATAATTGAGATTTACCAGGAACTGATTGCATAAATGACCTCTTAAAATTTTACGGTTCAGCCTTAGCCCTGAAATCTTGTCAAGATGCAAAAGGTACCAACAGCTAAACCACGAGCTTTGACCTTCACCCCTGAGTCCTGCACCAGCCCCAGAGCACTCTGAGGCTGCAGATGCTCTGTGGAAGGGGAAAGTGAGGCAAGCCAAGGAAACTGGAAAGCGGGTTTGGCGAGGAGGGCAGAGAGAACACCAGGAGAACATTCTGGGACCTGCAGTGGAGTTTTTTGGTGACTCACACAGATCACAGCACCTTCAGCAGTGCCCCATGCGCCCGGGTGCTGACTCAGCCCTGACTCAGAAGGCAGAGACGCTTCTCTGAGTCACCACCACCACCACCAAATGTTTTCCTTCGAGTTTCCCAAACAGGATATGCCAGGTGTGTGCCTATTTCTCCCCTGGGAAACCTGATATCAGGCCCCAGCTGGAATGGCACAGATGTTTAGAGAGGACTTTTTCCTCAAGTAACCCTTGCTCAGTAAAGCATTCTCTCTGAGAAGCACCTGGGCTGAGACACCATGTGAGATCTTTCTATCACGCAGAGGAAATGTGTGTGTGACTTTATTACAGTTTATTCTCAACTAAAAGTTTAGAATGAAAAATTGTTTTTCTCTAGGAAAAAAAAAATCAAACAAACCAAAACCTGTACTAAACTCCAGAAGAAAAATTGTAAGGATATGGTTCTTTTGATATTGCCATCCATCTTGAGTAATATTTGTGAGATCTCATTTATCAGACTCTTTCTACAAAACTCAAAGCACATGATATAGGTAACCATGATTTTTCTGTCTGTGCTTACAAACAATTGTATTGCATCACACTCTCAAGACAATTATTACATCTCCAAAATAATTGTCCATAAATTTAATCTGGCAGTTTCCAAAGGAATGTGTGTGCAGAAAACTTGATTTGTGTGCATAGACACAAGCATATACTGCCCAAAATTACTCACATACACACACATATTTATATATATATATAATATGAATAAAGCAGTGAACATAGAAGCAAATTTACTGTCACATTATAAACTGTTAACCTATACCATTAAAGGAGGCAAAACACATAAACATAAAATGAGTATAAAGGTGAGAGAGAGTGTTTATAGCTACACATACACTAGTATAAAGTTCAAAGGAAGAGAAAAGAGCCAAATAAAATCACTGGCATGTAATTCAAAGCACCTAAACTCATTCATTTAGTTATGCCAAAGCAAGAGTCAGTAGGGTGTAGAGCTGTAATTGGAAAGGACTAAACCATGGAAAGTAATAACAATTTATAAATAACTTGAATTAGACTTATTAACCTTGCGTTAAATAACTTTAGGTAATACTAAAAGGAGAGGAAAAAAACCAACTTCTTAATGTGAAGACTGAAAGAATGTGGAAGTTATTAATTGGTAAGAATGAAATAAAGGAGCCCCATGGGAGTGTGAAAGGCAAAAGCAGGGATTCAGTCCTTCAGTAGACAAAGTCAATATATATGAAGAAAGCCTTGGAAACACACAAAGTTGACTCAGTTTACACACTGCCAGCTGCAAGCTCTTGGCCTAAGCCTGTTTTGAATCATCCCCAGACCTTTTTTTTTAATCCCCATAAATAACTCCAGCCAAACAACAAAACCTGGGGAGCAGAAGCCGTAACTTGTGACGCTGCTTACACGACAGAGCAGAAAACACCCCAAAAATTGGCACCTCCAGTTTTCTCTATGCCGGAAAGCACCACTCTGAGCTGCTGGAGGAGTGTTTGGCTGCATTATAGCTACGGGGCAGTGACACAGCCTGCCTCCTCCTATGTGGCTTCACTGCCCTGTGGCTCCTGCCTGGGACATTGAAAGTTCCACCCATTCCCAGGATTGACCCTGTGGGCCGGTGGACCTGGAGAGAAACTGCAAATGAAGCCTTTCCAAAGCACAAGTGGGAAAGCCAGGGGCAGGAAACGTTTGCAGGAGACTAGGAGGGGAAGGGCACAACCCCTGTGTGTGGAGAAACCTCGTGGGGACACAGAGGGGTGTGAAGATGACTGCCTGTCACCGTGCTGGCTGCTCACAGGCACCACCAGCAATCGGTCCAGCAGCCCTCGTGGGCCAAAGCTACTTGACTGGGCCATTTCCAAGAGAAACTGGATGCCATAAGAAGTGACTCTGCAGCCCTCTTACCTCTGAATCAGTGCTGGAGCTGTCAGGCACCTCACAGCAGGACCTACCACAGAAGATGTTAAATCATTTGTGGTCAATTAGCAACCATGTGCCTTTTCCAGCCCGGAGCTCTGGCTGGGCTCCAGGAGCTGTCATTTTTTACACCTAGTGCTTGCCCTAAAGAGCTGATGCATTTTCTGTCTCGTTTCTCTGTCCCGGAGCCTTTGCTGCCCCGGGACTCCAGCCACAGATGTAAATGCAAGGGGTGTGGTCTTGATTTATGCCAGAAACACAAACCCTGCTGTAAACAGCACCAACACAGCTATACCCAGGAGAAATAAAGGGCTGCTCCACAATAAAAGCAGTGCTCTTTACTATTCCACAGCTATTGTTGTAGGAAAGGAGATAGGGATGGATTTTCTTTCCCGTATACCACTGAATAAACGAGACAGTTTTGAAGTTAGTGCAGCTCCAGCACCTTGTTGGAGAGAAGGGAAGGAATCCCACATATAAATCACTGGCCCTGAGTTTAGGTTTGGAGCCAGTCCCAGATCTGATTCAGAAAATGTGAGAGTCTTCTGCAGGTTGCTCAATCCCTGAATGCTTCAGAGCTCTGGAGCAGTAAAACATAACAGGTAGAGGGGTGGAAAAGCTGTAAGAGATGTTTTAAAGAGATATCAGGGTTGTATCAACAAAGAAGAAGTCAGTGGATGTTGCAGCAATTATTCACTATTGCAACATGATGATTTGCTTGGATTAGGACAAATTGGCATATATTTAACTTTCACCTCTTAATTTTGTTAAAGGCAGAGCATATGCAACAGGCAAGAGTGATACTTTAAATTTTCCCATCCAAACAAGGGCTAAAGCCTTTAAAAAGTGTCAGTCGTGTGATACAGAGCCTTGGCTTGAACAAGGTGTACTTGCTTGCTCATTCGTCTCATGAAAATGCTGTGGCCAGACTCAGATTAACACTAAAACCATAGCATCACAGTGCCTTAAAGAAATATTAGGACAAAATTGGTGTGAATTTTTGCTTGTGCATTGCTTTCACTTGTACAAATATGGCACGAATTTAAAATCAGTAGGTGATTTTTATCCCTAGAATTGGGATGTTGCCTTCAACTTGCCTTAAGAGCTATTTCTACATTAAAAAAATGATGAATGTGTAATAGCAATGATGAAAATAATAATAAAATAATAAAATAATAAAAATAAAATAATAATAATAATAATAATAACAATAATAGTAAAATATTCTAGCCATAAAATAGTATTTCTGTTCCTAGTCTATAAAAGCATGGAACTATTTCATTAATGCTGAATATCAAAAATATACTTGTTTCAGGCCAGAGTCTGCTACACCCTGAACTGTTACATGCTATTTTAGTGATATTTTGCATCTTTAGTAATATTTTGCTTTTTGTGGCTTCAAAACCCTCACAACAAACACATCACAGTTCACCATGCTACACAGGGTCTGTGGATAAATACCCCACCATTTTTATCATCTCATAATCAGTCTTAAAGAAAAAAAGCCAGCACTGTAAATTGTCACGGGGGGAAAAAAATATATTTATAATAAAACTTCAAGCAATTTATCTGTCTAGGGATCCTTGCAAGTCGTCTCTGCTACTCACAGAGCTCTTCCCTCTCCCCAGCAGCACGGCTGGGGTGACAGCAGGCAAGTGTGTCTGCGTCTGTGCATCAATTAATCCAAAATCCTCCCGACTTGAGGGAGCTGGCACCTGATCTTGACACCTGATACAGAGCTCCCAAAGCCATTGCTGGGAACTGAAATTCACCTGCCAGTGTCCTCCAGTGCCTCTGTGGGGGGCAGAGGCAAACGAGGAGAAAAATTGGTGGTGGAGCTAAATTCTGCTTAAAGGAGAAAGTCTCTCCCGGAACGTGCAGCTACAAGGGTTTTATAAATAAAGGGTTCCTTTTACACTGATTTAGAAACTCAAGTCTTCACCCCAAAAGTTTAATTCCCCCTTCCAATAATTCTGCTTATCATAATTCTGCATCTTACAAACACTTGCATTCCTTGCCCGGTTTTGAACACCTTTCCAGGTCTCCACTGTTTGGGCGGTTAGAAAATTTCTCTGAAAATTCCAGTCTAAACTTATGCATGACCAATTTACAACTATTTGATGTGCTGCCAGTATTAGTTTGAGATAATTTCCCGCCTCTCTTGATGTGTAGCCAGCTTGAACATATTTATAAAAAGCTACTGTATTGCCTTTTTTTAGCGGATTGAACCAAGCCACACTTTCTAATTTGCTCTCCAACACAGATGCTCCACTTTTATCGTCATCTGCGTAACATTACCAACATTCACTGCAGTTCAAGTTCACAATCCTCCTCAAAGGGCACAAGAACAGAAATAAGCACTTCAGAACAGTAAAGTTGTTGACACACAGCACAGATCTCTCTCCACTTTATATCAAATGACAAGACCCCATTTATAGATAATTAATTGAATGGCTTTGCTCTCTTTACGCTACTCAAGGCAGACTTCAGGCAGAGGTTTTGCCTAATTTTTTCTTTTATTATCATCTAGTCTTGAATTGGGAACACCTATCAACTCCTTACTTTCACGACTGATAAAAAGAAAAATGTTTGCAAACCAAGAGTAATTTTAATTACTTTCATTTGTTAAGAACAGTTCCACTTTATCTCTGAAAGATTCTTTGCCTTTGGTCAGCAAACCCACCAGAATTTCTGCTGGCTTAGATCTGTCCCATAACACCAAGGAAAAATAATAAAAAACCCCCAAATCCTTACATCTTGCAAGGTATTTGGGTGCTGTAACAATAGGGGAAGAAAGACAGGGGAAGGAAGGGTTGAGGGACAGACATTTCTGAAAACCAGTGATTTAAATTTTGAGGAACTTTAGCAGCTTACTTGTGTGCTCTGTGAAACCTTCAGTCCACCACAAGCTGCCTTTTATGGTCAAATTGTTGGTAAAATGCAAAGTTTCACCATCAGCAGGTGTTCCTGGCAAGTGTAGGTCCTATCCTGCCTGGATCACATTCCTGTGATCTCTTCAAGGTTTGAGCAGGGGCTTCAGGAAGGCGAGGTCTGTGAAATGTGAAATGTGCACCAGTAAGAAGCAGGAAAAAAAGGAATGGCCTTGGAAATTTTAAAAATTTGTTTGAGATGGACTTCTCTGAAGCTGCCATTATCTTCATCTCCATTCTCCTCAATTCAGCCACAGGCTAGCTCTCCTTTCCTTTAGCAGTCAACTCTGCTTCAGGCTGGGATTAAAGCTCAGTTGGTGTTTTTTGCTAGTTATTTTTCTTTGTTTCTTGGTTTCTTTGTTTCTTTATTTATTTTTTTTTTCTTTTGGTTGTTTTGGTTTGGTTTGGGTTTTTGTTTTTTGTTTGTTTGTTTGTTTGTTTTGAATTTCTTTTAGCCAATTATCAATACTCAATCCTATTCCATAAAATTGGTTGTCAGAAAATTTCACAAGTACTCAGAGAAAATTGAACAGGAACTGTAGTCCACTGCATTGAGCAAGGGATGCCTGGAAGTGAGGAATAGCTGTGTTTTCTGGAAGAACAATTGTGCCAATGAATCCTAACCTTTTTTTGTTTCAAAATATTTCTGTCTCTTCTTAGGAGGAAGCAGGGATTTAGTTTGATTTTTGTCTTCCAGTAGAAATTATTACAAAAAATACATTTTTGGCCTTTATGTTACTTATAAATTGTCTCCAAGGGTCAGTCTGTTCTGCAGACCCGGTTTTGCACAAGGGAATCATTGGAATGAAGACCTATGAACCTGATAGGCAAAGGCAAAAACCAAATTCTCCAGAGATTTTTGCCTTTGGGCATTGCTTCAACTCTCTTCTGAGAGTTTTGTGGAGACATCCTTGCTGATAAGTGTCTGAATAAATAATATTCCTTTCCGTTGGGATCCCCAGAATAGGTGCAAATGCTGTTTGGCTCATACACAGAAACAGAACAAGGGGAATTTATTGAATTAATTTCTGTCTTTTCCCTCTAGGAAATAAATTGGTTACACTTAGTGAATAAAACAAGAGCCTGCAACAAGTTTAGGTAGGAGGAGAGTTAGGGCAGTATTTTGTTCTTAAGAACAGGCTAAAAAAATGAATGCAGGTGAACAGAAACCACAACAAAGAGACTGGGTTAAATGAAATATTTGTATTTCTACTGAAATTAAGACATGAAATGAACCTGATGGCCACTTCCTTGAAGATGCCTTGTTTTTTGACCAGCAGTAGATTGGCAGATGCAAGTCTGGCTGGGTGAACCCCAGCACAGGAGTCCTCAACAGGACAAACCTATAAACTAATAAGTCATGGATTTTCCAATGAGTCAGCCCCAGGAACTTGTGAGCTCCACAGACCTTGAACAGAGGCTGAAGCTTGCAACTGCTGTCCTTTGGCCTATTCCACCTTTACCTTTTTTTTTTTTTTCAATATTTACTGTAAAATAGCTTCAGAACAGCTGATCTCCATGGATTATGGAGCTCACAGTCAAGAAAAGTAAAGATTGTTTTCATCACTCAGAAGAAAAGTTGATGGTGTGCAAAATGCAGCTTTCACAGGCTGATGCTGTGAAATCTATGGTACCTCCTGCTAAACACCACCATTCATCATGCTGTTATTCTTCTAGGCAGGAAAGAGCAAAATATGAAGGGATTAAGCAATTTACTTGGAGGCAAATACAAATTCAGAACCAAAGCCAGGATACTGCTTTTCACTCCCTCTTCACAATGCTCTTACCCAGTTCACAGCACCTTCGAAACACCATCAAACCTAGGAAAGTAAATTAAACAACACTCACTTGGCTGTGAACAAATAGCCAACACACACAAGGACTGAGGACTGAGACAACTGGATTGAAATCCAAACTTGCATAATTCACTCGGAGCTAAAAACTACCCACTCTTACCAGCTGTGCCCCTTTCTGCTCCTGCCTCTTTTCATCACCTTTTCTTTTTCTGACAGTTGGAGAAGACAGTCAGCTTCCTGGAGACTCCAGGCCAAAAGACAGGCTGCTCTGTGTGGAAAGTTTGAGTTCTAACTGGTGTCAGGTGCCTGATTCTGATTTCAGGGCAACGAGTCTCTCCCATCTTGATGCCATGATGCTTTTTTGCTTTTTATATATACCCCCTCTATATACTCTTTTATATAACTTTTGTGTATTCTCAAGGGCCTTTTAGCCCACACACTTCTAATTCTTCAGCTTTGATAACCAGCACGGACCCAATATTCCTTAAGCCAGGAGACCAAACATCTCAGAAGCCTCAGACACCAAGGTCTTCTCTGGAACACATTTTGTAAACTGAGATAGGCCTGTCCAGGGGGGGAAACTTCCTTGGGGAGGGGGGTTCACTCAGCCTCTCGTTGGGGAATCTTTGATAGATTTGTTAATTGGTAAGGCCTAAAGTTTTATACCCAAACTATTGTGGGTGTGCATTTCGGGGGGTGCTCACGGGGGTGCATTTCAGTGTGCATTTCAATGTGCACTCCAGCGTGCTCCACCTCAACAGGGTGCACCAAGGATCCTTAAAATAAATACCAAAGTAAAATCCCTTTTTTCTCTTCTAACCATGTTTGGCTCTTGATTTTAAGACCAAGAAAAGGCATCAATCTCCATAGTGAGCATCAGGAGAGAAATTTTCTTTGTCTGCAGAGCCAGATAATTTTTCCCTCAAGTTTTTACATCATCTGAGCATCACAGTGTCCTGACAAAGTTTGGTCCTACCTCCATAATGGGTAGGGAAATACAGAAAGTCATCAGTGCCGTGCAAATAGTGGAAATCACTACCCACAGGTAACTATCCATTCACTTTGGTATTGAACCCTAAATTCTGTCAACATGAGTGGTTTAGTCACACTGGAGCACTCTTTATGCAGCTCTGTTATCATGAGGAGCATAAGAGTCTTTTCAGAGAGGTATTTCATACATTTTTAAATAGCCAGGAATGCTGAACAGGCTGAATTCAATTTTGGCTTTTCTCTTTTGTGTGAAATAGTAATAATGAATGAATATTAATGCTATAACTTCTTTATGGAACTCCACAAGTAATTTCTATTAGGGGTACAACAACCCCTAAATATTCTGTTACCTTTCAAACAAGGTGTTCATGATTTTTATCCTCTCTACCTGTTTTTTATACATTGTTCTAATCTGAAGACTCTGGTACTCAAGATCACTGTGTGCTGTGGGCAGAGGTTCTATTTATGCTGTCAGTGCCCAAATCTCAGTTCTGTTTTTGCTGTTGCACAACGCTTCAGTCAACGTACCTGACACAGCTGTGTCTTTGTTGAAGAACGTGTTGCAATCCCCTTTCAGCTCCACTTTTGCAGCAGCAGGACACTCCTGTGAGAGACCTGAGCTGCCTGTGCACAGCTGGCTCCCTGCCTAAGGCATGTCCCACGATTCTTATTCCAGAATGTTTTGCTTTACTTTCTTTTCTCCTCAAGGCGGCTTTGAGTGATTGTACTCGTATCCTCCCTTTCTCAAATCTTTGTGCCCTTCAGTCTGAGAGCAGCCTGATGGATCTCCTGGGATGCTCCCTCTTCCCTTCCACCAGAATTTTGTCAAGGCTGGATGAGAGAAATCGGCCAAATGATCTTTTTTCCTTTGGGAATTAAGGGAGGAAACACAAAACACCATGGGATTCCTTATGGACAGACTACTCCAACACCTCATCACTCACGGTCACTGGCACAATGCTCCTCTGACAACAGAGAAAAAGTCTGCAGAGAGCAAGGATGGGTGGTCAGATGACAAAAATAAAGGTCTTATTCACCTCCATTAGTCAAGTAGTCATTGTGTAACCACCCTGAAAGTTAGAATTTTTGCTTGCTGCTCTATTTTAAGATGCATTCGCTTTGTGAATTATGTATATTCTTGGAGTTTTTGGTTTTTTGTTTTGTTTTGTTTTATATTGGGAAGATAAATTAAGCACAATTATGGCTCCTCTGTGTTCTGTATTTGATATCTTCCACCCTTAAATTAGCGCCATTTCATCATCTGCTTTCAATGTGCTGCTTTTTGAAATAGAAGAGGTAATACTCAGCAAATTTTTGAATTTTGGTGATGAGACATGTTTGTTCTCTATTTGTGCGCTCTGAAATATAGTAAGAATTGAGTTGCTGCTTTCAAATCCACTTTTCCTCCATTCAAAATACCATTTTCATTTAGGCAGACCCTCTTCTACCACGCTGTTTGCTTTTTTTAACATGTGCTGCCCCAGGGAAAAATGACACTTGCTGATCACAATGTCTCAATTGTCTTGTGGGCAGCTATTTTGTCTTGAGCAATGTACAGATTTAATAAGAAGAGTGTGCCTTCAAATTCCAATACATTTCAGAAGTTCATCCGAGTCACATCTGATGGGAGGGCACACATCAAAATTCTTTAGAGAATTGTTCGGCTTTTTCTGTAAAAGGAGTCAAAACTTTATAAACAATGTTTTTTCAGAGGAATGAGGAAAGACCACAGTGTTTAGCAAGCTTGTGAAACACTGAATGAAGCCACATTATGCTCATTAAAATACCTGCCTGTCCCTAAACATTGGACCTCGGGACCAAACACTGCCAGAGCTCCCATCTGAAAGTCAGTGAATGGGGAGGGAGGAACTTCAGTGCCAATGAGTAGCAGTCAACTTTTAATTAAAAACTTCCTCCTCTGATGGAAAAATTAGAGTTTAACTAAACATAAATCCTCAAGGGAAAGTCTCTCCAATTTAAATTAGTAGTGAAAAATAGTCCTGGCATTTTTTTTCAGCCCCAAAGGAAAAGCTTCAATTGTTTCGGGCTTGTTGCTCTTCCTTTTTAGTTTTTAACCTTGGAGATTTAAAGACACAATTTTTGCCAAAATGTCAATACTTTGAAACTGAAATATTCCCTGTGGAAAAGCCTGCTTTGCTGGATTGTTCCACTTGGATGTGTTCTTTCCTCCTTTGCTTTTCCCTCTGCTTCAGAATTTTTAGTTTCTGAATTCTTGTCTGTGTGAGACACTTCCACCTCAAAGGCATGAAATCACAGAGAAAGAGGATTATCTAAAACAGCAGGACTTTTTCTTGAAATGCTTACAAATATTGTAGATGTCTCCACTATCTCAGATATTCAATGTTGATATCATTTTTATTTTGAAATTAAGTCTTTTCATGTGCAACCTCCTGAACTAAACCCCTTTAGCACAGATTCTGGGCAACTGAAGATGGTGTGAATGCTCTACAGGTATAGAAGCCTCCCAATCCATGGCTCTGCTAGCTGGAAAAGAAAGAAAAAAAAAAAAAGAACAAAACCAAGCACAAAAAACCCAGCAGCAGTCTAAATGCAACACAAAAGCTACAATTGGGATTAAATTTCATTATTCTGTTTAAACAAAGGGCAAAATCCTTCTGAGAATGCGCTAAATAATCCTCTCTCTCAGGAGTCTGCAGTAGCTCTGGATCTTTCACAGATTATTCCTATTAAATCCACTTAATGCCTTGGTTGTACTGCAAGAAGACAAAAGGGAGTTGCATCCTCTAGTTAGAGGGCGCAGAAGTTTTCCATTTGGGATAATCATCCTTTCCAAGTGAATCAGCACTTGGTGCAGCCTTGAACATCAAGATGAACAGCCAAGAGCAAACAGGAGCAAGGAAATCTCAAACGCGACCAGTGGCAATATCCATAATTGAGCAGTCAGCTTCCCTTCCATCCATCAAACCCTTTTGCTGTCTGCTAATTGAGGTTTCTGTTCTCCCCTGTGGAACCAAGCAGCAAGGGAAAAGGCTTCCTCCCTGGTGCATTGAGCTGGTTGCAGCCAACCCCAATTCCCCTGTGTTTTCCTCTCCAAGAGGGTCTGGGAATTTTTCAGATTGACAAAATTCCGCTTGGATTTCTTTCTCAGCAGAACTTCATAAATTAATTAAAACCACTAGACAGGAAAACTGAAATCAACAACTCCTACCATTCAGAGGTACAGCTGCAATATCAAAAGGACCTGTGAATTATCACAGATGGAACCCCTGGTTTTGAGTTTGTTGCTCTTATTTTTATTTCAAAATTTTTAGTGGTTTTTTTGGGTAGCTGATAAAGTAGAGTACAGGTTATGTTTGAAATATGCGGCTATGAAATACTAGGAGCCTTCACAAAGATTTCTGAACATGACAATGAAGAGAACAGGGTAATGCCTGTTAGTATTGACTGACAAAAATAATCACTCCTTGCAAACAGTTATTTTCAATTAAGGTGGTTTTCTCTTGGCTGATTCAGGCCGAAGGCATTTATCCAGATGCTATCCAGGATTATCTCTGGAGTTATTTCTCTTTAGAATTAATTTTGAGATTTTTCTGGTGATGTTATTTTCCTAGTAATTTCATCACTAGAAATGATTCTTCCTCAAAGACAATCTAGGGGAAAAGTCACATTTTTTCACTACGGATTATATGAGCATGGCTAATGGTTGCAGAGACTAGTGCTCAAGAAAACTTGTCAGCCTTAAACACTGCCCAGAAAAACTTGCTGTTCTCTTTCATGAAGCAGAAAATCTGATATCAAGAAGAGAAATTGAGTTGTACCAGGCTTACCTGGCTCGTGCTTAAAGATGGCTCAGGTAATGGTAGTAGAAATTCCATGACTAATTGCACTGAAAAGAGTCAGTCAGATTTTTTTTCTTGCTGCCCCAAGAAAATGGCTGCAAGAAAAAAATCAAACTCACCTCTGAGAGACTGAGATATTTGGGTGAATAATGGTGTCAGGAAATGAGCCTTACTTAGCAAGTCCAAAAAGAGAGAGGAAGGAGGGTATCTTTTTTGTTTTGTTCTTGTTTTTTAAGGGAGTGAGAACAATTCTGTGGGAGAAGACACAGCTATTTCCAGCTCAGGAACAGAACTGTTGTGGATGTTTTGACATCAAAGCCTGATGACCTCCTGTCCCCCCTGAAGATCTTAATCATGCACACCAAACTGGTCAAAGAAAAGAAATGTGATTCTTCAAGTAATCACCTAAAGAAAGGGATGATAAATACATGCAAGGCATAAACATTTTTGGATCTCATCTCTATGTATTTTTTTTGTTGGATCTGTTGCCTTGGAGATTGAAGAAATGCTGTTGGTTGTGCCTTTTCCTACTGAATAAATGTATTTAAATCCAAAAGATTATGTACATATTATGTGGGTTATATTGCATGAGGCTTGTTTATATAGTGCTTATTTTATAGAGTGGAAATATTTCAGATGAAGAGAAAAACTAATGAGAAGGACCTTTATTTATTTTATTGAGTTATTCTAGAAAAGTAAACTAAAATTTCTGTAACTTTTGTCTTTATGCTTTTTTCAGTGAGTCTGCTGGTCAAAAAGGCATCTGTGCTCACTTTCAGTGCAAAAAAGGCAGGCAATAAGTGACATTTCCAGAGAGGGAAAAGTTAAAAGGAGTGACATGTGCTCTTGTAGTGAGATTTAGGTTCAGAAGGATGTCAGGAGATCTCTTTGTGACCCTGAATAACACAGGAATGCTCCTACCAGTGGTTACCAGGGATATCACCCTTCCAACATCACCCATGGCTTGTGTTTGGCTCTGGCTGCCCCAGTCAAAGCCTATAACTTTTCAAGTGTCATTTTTGAAGACCAAATTGCCTTTGAGACGTAAACAATTGATGCAGAAAAGGCAAAAGCAGAAATAAAACATAGCCACGGAAATTCAGGAGTATTTAACCAAAACCTGTTTCAGTTGCTGTCGTAACACAATTGTTTTGCTTTCTTGCAAATTTAAGTGCCTTCAGTAAAACTCATAAGCCTGGTGCTGATGATAAATCACCCAAGAATGCACAGCTGCACCAAGAGAAAAAAGGTCCCAAAATAAATTCACTGTTTATTTTTGTAGCTGTTGCTTGTTCCTAAGCTCTTTCAAGAAATCACTCAAGTTGCCCAACCCGCAGAATTTAGCAGATTGCGCAGCAATTACAAGGTGGAGAGAAAAGGAAGCTACCTTTTTTTTCTCAAGGTAAAGACAACAGGACATTCTCTGAGCACCTTGGCTTCAACAGGATAATATTCAAGTCTTTATCAGCCCACAACACATTTTTTCATAAGACAAAAAAAAAAAAAGGATTAAGCTTGACCTGTCACATGGTCTCCGTTAGTTCATAATTATGTGGTTGCTTATTCTAGAAACACTTCTGTAGGCATACAGGTACCTAGTCTGAGTTTCAGAGAGGTCCAGACCAAGATTTCTCTTTAACCCAGGCCACCACATCAATCAGGGAAGCTTTCTCTGTGTAGGACTGCACTTTCAACTCTTCATTTTCATTGCCACCAGAAGTTTTGGCCAAATTGGTTTGGTGCTCTCCTGGTTGCAAAACATAAACCTTTCCTGAGGAGTGTGGTGTGCTAATTTACAACCACTTCTGGAACGTGGTTTCTGAAGCTCTTGAAAATGTTGCTGAGTGCACATAATTATGTACGTGATGTTGCTGCTCTGAGCTCCTTTTTAATGCACATAAATTCCATATTGCTATAAAACTTGTTAAAAACAACACATGATGCATTTCTTATTCTTATTGAAACCTAAATCTTCCCCTCTATAAAGCTGAAGGCAAGAAATGATGCTGAATTTCAGAACAAAGTGCACATTTAGAAATAGCCATTTATCCAGGTAGCTTTGTAGAAAATTTAGATGGACTGCAGTTTAATTACATCTTATGTGTGTCTTGCATGACCCCTGAGTGGAGCCAATTGTGGTTTGATCATGCATCTACTTCCAAAACCCTCGACCTGGTTCCCTGGAATGGGAATTAGCTTTGAAAATAGCATAAATTAGTATTTAATTTTAAAACAATATTTAATCTGTACCTGTAAAGAAGAATTAACTAGTATGATTATAATGAGAAGAATGATCATCACTCACATCAGCTTTCCTAGATGCTGACAAATTCAGCCTGAGCAGTTCAAAGGCTCTGGAAAGGGTGAGTTGAGATGTGGTGGAAGGGAAGGAAGTGTGGATGGAAAGGTAAACAAGGGAGAAGGTGCTGCCTGGCTAATGCCATTGAAAATGTCATGATTTTATCTGCCTCAGAGAACCAGCTCTTCCCCCTCTCTAAGCAAGGATGGCAGGTGCCATCTTTTCCATGCTGCACTGACTGCTGAGGCCTTAAAGAACAGCCCAGAAAGGTCAGATTTTCGTTAAATTAGGTCTATCTATTTATTAAAATGAGATAATGCAGTGCACACAGCTGTGAGGTTTGGTCTGTCATGCTCTCTAAACTACAGAATTCTGTTTCTCACTCTCTCTGTTGCTGCAATTCTGGAACTGCCCCGATAGCAGCTCGGCCTGGCCACTCACCCACACTCCTGCTGCAGCCAGGTCTCCACTGTGGGCATTTCCAATATCTGCAGAGACACCTCTCTACTTCAGGGTTTCCTGTCAGCTCTGTGATGCCAGGAGAGGCACAAGGGAGGGAGAAGACAGTTTTAGGCAGAATTAACCTGCTGGGAAGGCATCTTGGCATACAAGTTGGTGAAGAGATTAGACCTGCACACACCTACAAAATCTCACCTATGCACACTTTCACGTGCTCCCCTCAAACCCAATCTACCTGCTTGCCTTAGGCTATCACTCTCCTGAATTTAGGGACTCGAAACAGTTGGTAGTAGTATTTTCAGAAGCAAAAATTAGAAGGGTTCTTCTCTCAGAAACGTGCTTCTCTTAATCTCTGTCAGTTCTGGGGGGACCTTTTTTTATATTTGGGTACTTGAGCTCATGTGAAGAACCTCTCACATGCAGGGGTTCAAGCAGGGCAAGTGTGGATGTGTCCTCAGTGTCCTGGGATCTGTGGACTGCCTACAAGGGAAACCTGTGCTGGATGGGGCTGCTGTCCCTGTCTGACATGAGCACACTCTGCTATCAGAAGAAATCCAAAGGGAAAAGGCTCCAGTTGAACTGTTTGCAACTCTGTCCTTCAAACTGAAAAGAAACCACCTCCAGCTTTTCTGTAAATCCATCTCCCAAGAAAAAGCTTATGACAAATCCTCCCATTTGTCTGAGAGCCCTGAAAGGAGCCAAGAGCTTTCACAAAGCTGTGATGAAACAGGTCTCATCATGACACGGATCTGTACTTTTCCAGATTATCCTGTGCTGGAGTGGAATCAGACATTAAGGACTCAGTCAGCATGTTTACTTGGGCTCCATGGGAAGCTTGTCGTGACAAGACAAGCCATTATCAGCCATTATTAGAGGAAGGACACTGCCTTCCATCCTCGGGCGGGTTTTTTTTTGGTAACTCCTCCTCACTGGGAATTCTTAGCAACAGCATTTAAATCGATAACGAGCATCATCGCACACAGCGAGGGCCAGATCATACACAGGGTTTACACTGGATTAGTGTCAATGAACTCGGAGTTTCTCCAAATGGCACCGGCTGAAACAGCAGTGAATAAGCACTTGTGGAGCCAGTGGTGAGGTTTCCTGCATAATGCAAAGCAATACCTGTGTCTTTCTTCGTTCTCTCTTTTGTTCCTCCTTTGAAAGTGACAGGAAGTGTCTTCTTACCTTTAGTGAAACCAGCAGTGTGCTTCCATTACAGGTGGTGAAGGGTTTTAGAAGTGTAATTCCTGTGCTTTGTATAAACTCTAACACAATCTCTGAAAGCTGTCTACCATCTCCACTTCCAGCTGCTAATATTAACCAAGGCAGCAAAAACCTTGATCAGTTAGTCCTCTGTGAATATCATAACCCTATTTTAAAATGATTTACACAGCACCTTAAAAACTGTCCAAAGTTTTCCTGATCCCCTGGCAGTGAGGACAGGGAGTGATGTATCTGTCTGGTGTGGGCCAACCCCAAATCCCTGTGACACGTGGGAGCCTCCACATCCCATAATTTCCAGGCACAGTGCACTTTTTTCTCAGTGAAATTGTGGTTTCCATGTGAGCAGAGAGCAGTGTGGCATGACGACAGACTCTTCTGTCTGGGCAGGCACATCTTTAGACCAGGCTCTTGTAACACCATAACGGAAAAAGTAAAAAATTCTTTACATTTTTTATCAAGTCTGAGCCGTTATTTTTGTTCTGAGAATGCCCACAATAAAAGCCATACAAAGAATATTTGAAGGATTGATTTCAATTTAAAATATGTTGGGTTTAAAATGAAAATATAGAAGTTATTACTGTTTTTATTATTTGAATTGAACAGAGCTACAGAACTACATTTTTTTGGAACTATTGCCTTTTAAAGAGGGGTTTTCTTCCAGTGGGAGCACTAGCTGCAATACTTGGCAGCAGCATTGCTCATGTAGCAAAAGTTACTGAACAAAAAAAGCCTCATGTCTTTTCTTAGTAACAATGTCAAGAGTAGATATAAACAATCAGTTCAAAACAAATGGTCTTAAACTTCTAAAATTAGAAGTGACTTTCTTTTTGAGATATGGGTTTGTTTTTTTTTTCTCCTCTCTGTTTCTATAGATTCGGAGTACATCCCACCTTAGTATACTCCTTAAAAACTCTTCATTGCTATGGAAATTTCTTAATTCCCTGAAAAATAGAAGGGTTTAAGGTAAATACTTCACAATTTTTGTTTGCACAGTCAGGTTTTTGGAGCAGGGACTGTGTTTCTGTGTGTTTTGCCCTGTCCTAGTGGGATTGAGGCAGGGGTGTGATGGGGCCTCCTGAATGTTACAGTAAGATTATAATATATTATTATAGGTATATTATAATAGAATCATGCACAGGGAAGTAAGTAAAAAGTAATTTTGGCATTCAAAGAAAAAGGGACATTTGGGGCACAAGACAAAACCACTCATCCCATGGCAGGCACTGCTTAAGGATGGATTTTCTCCAGTCTGGGTGCCTGTCCAGCCTAACCTAAATCCAGCCTTTGTGGGAAGTTCAGAGCCCAAATGCAATTACATCTGCTTCACATTTGCCTTTAAAGTTTTGAGAGCAGTGAGAGGTCTTCCTTTCAAAGTGCTCGTGGTGCTCTCTCATCGGCAGAGTTTCCTGCCTTTCCGACCTGGAGGTATTGTGAAATGCTCTTTGGCCTGCTTTGTGGGTGTTTATTTACAGATACCTGCCCTTATGGTTTACTTTCCATCAAACTGTAATTGGTGGTAACAGTGCTAGCTGTCATCTGAACTACCTGTCAGTCACCTCTGTGCTTTTATGAGGCAAAGCCTCCGAGTTTGGGATTAAATTGTGGTTTTCCACTTTGGTGTTAATCTTCATCTGTGCTGTCCAAAACCAGTGGGTTTCTTTGTGTGAGAAGAGAGCTATGCTTGATGTTCCCACATTTAATTTATAGACCACCATTAAAGGGAATTTGTGGTGATCCCATGGATCTCAGAATGGCAGCAGTATGGACATCAGGCAACATTCTTTTCCCTTCCAGTGTATACAGGCTGTGTGTTTCAAAAGCTTGGAAATATTAACTCAAACTAGGTTTGAATGCAGTTCTCAGGTCTCTGAGAAGGGCTCAGTCTAAATTAAATGTGTGCCTGTGCTCCTCAGGAGCTCTACGGACATTCAGGCCCACAACAAATGAAGAAGGGGACACCTGGAGTTTGTGACACCCACACAACTCCCAGCAAGAAATAAAAGTTTTATTCTTGTTGAGGTTTATGGGGTATTTGCTGACCTGAAGCCCACTCTCTCTTTTGGTTTGTTCACCATACACTGTTGTGGTGCAAGGCATTTAATTTTTCATTCCTGGCTATTCCTAGATAGCATTAAATCACACCATTTTCAATGGTAGTTTCTCCACTGTTTCATTCTTACTAGACCAGGTTTGGGGAAAAAAAAGTTAGCATGCCTTGCTTGAGTGGAAAGCTAAACATTTTTTTTAAAATTACTTTCTTCCTCTCTTTATCATAATTTCCCTGTTATAATGAACTGGTAGAAAAAGAATTATTATGGAAACATTTCAGTCTTTCTATTTTTAAAAAAAGATATCCCTTTCTTTTTTCTTCCACTCAAAGCCAACAGGTTTATCTGATAGGATCATACCTATCAGATGCATGCTCTGATGGAAAAAAAGCAATTGCAAAAGGGAAAAAAAAATTATTCCTCCCTACTTTCTTGCAAGAGGAAGACATCCCTCTTCATGAACTTCTGATTAGAGTGTCCACCAGAAATCCATGAAAGAATAAAAATCTCTTTTGCCTGTTTTACGGGAAAAGAAAGAAAATGTTTTGCAGTCTTTTTAGTGCACAACAGAGACAAATTTCATAATTTGTTCTGCCCATCAGTCTAGGAGAGAATTTCCCTGCTTCCTGCACAGGTAGAAAAATTTTCCAAACCTTCCCCTTATTAATTTTTGCTACAGGAAGAGAGGTCTTCCAAATGCCAGCACACAAAGGAAACCTCCTTTACAAGAAAGAGGCGAGTGACAAGGCAGAATTCTGCTTAAACTTAGGAAAAATCACCTTGTTCTTTGTCATGATTGCTTAAGATGTGCCTGTGTAACTAAATAAAAATGTGGTGTGGGTGGAAGTAAAGAAAATCTCTTTTGGCCTTCATTATAACACTTTTATTGAGGAACTGCTGTCTTGAGGGATGCAGTTTTTGAAAACTTGTCTACATTGTGGACACAGAAAACAAATGGTCAGTTTTACTCAGGCTGAGAGGCTGGACACAGGACTCGAGCACAGAAGTCCACCTGATTACAGGCAGGAAACTTCCTAAATCTGCTGCCTTTCTGTGGAGACAAGAAACGGCAAAATCCCACTTTCACTTTGTGACGACAGGAGAAACAAAGCAGAGGAAGAAAATAACAAAACTGAAACTGAAACTGAAATTGTCTATAAAGTTGAGACATCTGAGAATCACCTGCTAAAAAGCTTACACATTTGTCACGTCTGGAGTTCCATGTATTTTTGTTGCTTGATAACAGGCATGTGTCACCTTTTATGTTTTGTTTTCCTCTTTATCCACTGCTTGTAGGGTATTTTTTACTGTGACACCAGAATCCCATCACTGAAC
This sequence comes from Aleadryas rufinucha, assembly GCA_013397815.1. Classification (NCBI taxonomy): domain Eukaryota; kingdom Metazoa; phylum Chordata; class Aves; order Passeriformes; genus Aleadryas; species Aleadryas rufinucha. Next base: position 24,198 of record VZTH01007333.1, on the reverse strand, counting down.
ATCTGCCCTGTGGTCTGTCTCACAGGTAAACATTCTTTCACTATCCCAATTTCTCCTAAAATAGGTCAATATTTGATTTGTACTCAGAAGCATCAGGATGTGGAAATGCCTTTTGAAAAGCCTCCTTGTCTTCCAGGGGTGCAGGCACACCTGAGAGCACAGTAATGAAAAGCAAAATTGTGGAGAGAATGAGGGGGAAAATAAGGAGAAAAGGACACAAAAGGGGAGAAAAAAAGCCTCATCTCAAAAGCTGTCAAATGTTCTTCACAAATGGCTTCACATTGAAAACAGGGGTTAAAAAGTAAAAAGAAAATGCATTTTGTACTTGCATTGTGGAAACTAAATGGATCTTTGGAAAACCCTACTTGCCTGAAATGCCTTCTCTGCCTCCTGCTAGACTCAAAAAAATGTCAAGCTTGCAGCAACAACACTTTCATGTGTCCTGATCCTTCTAAAATTTCTTCTGTGTCGCTGTGAAAGGAACCTGGGAAAATCTTTTAGTTTGGTTGGGAAAAAATGCTCCTCCTAAACCCAGTGATTACCAGTCATAAAAATGTATTTTAAAAAATTGTTGCTAAATATCTGGTGAATAAAAAGCCTTTGCTGTTCACATATTTTATCTTTCCAAATAAATGTCACCATTTGCCATGGAGCTTCACGTTTCTTCCAACTCACTGTCTGCAAGGAGCAGCACCAAGTTGTGACTCGAGGCAGGAGGAGGGATCTGGTCAATTTTGATGAACATATCATAAACCCAATATTGTTTTATTGTGATTTGACTGAAAAATCATTCAGCGAAATCTGGTTTGTTCCTCCTTAATCTTACTGTGGGTTTCTTGCTAAGCATTTTTGTTGCCAACAGCATTGCCGAATTTATGGACCCTCTGCTTTATATACTTTTGCTAGTAAAACAACAGCATTGGACATTTCCCACTCTGGCATGTGATGAGGCAGGATGAACAAGGGTCAGGTTGCAGAAGGCCATGTCCAGCAGGATTTTGAATATCTCTGAGGATGGGGCCTCCACAACCTCTTTGGGCAGCTTGGCCTAGTAGCTGACCAACCTACAAACACAGCAGGAGCCTGGATATGTATCTGGAATCATTGTTAAGAAGCAGCCAGTGATGACAATGCAGATCCAGAGTCTTCTCCAGGGTTTCTTGCATGAATAGGAGCCAAGCTGTCAGTAATCTGACTCACCACGCAGCAACAATGCCATTTTCCCCTGTATAATCTGCATTTCATCCATGCTACTGAATGCAGAAAGTGCATACATTACAATCCTGCAGGTAAATTAGAACTTCCAGGTAAAAATGTCAGACCCCAAACCCTTAATACCAGTTACCTTCTCCTTCAAGACAGTCACTGAATCAGCCTTTGGAGCCAGCCTGTGTATTTCCTTCTGAAAAAAAAAAACCAAACCCCAAAGGGTACATATTCAAGTGTTGAAAGAAAAGATGAATAATGAGAGAAATGTTTCAAGAATGCAGAAATTTTCAACAAGTTCTTAAGCCCTGCTGAGTTATTAGCACCTCCTAGAGAATTTGGGATTTCATCTACAATCTTTGTCTCCCTGGCAACAAAAGTTTAGTGTAACAGTACTGTTAAAATATGATGTATTTTGTTTCCTCCATGCCTTAATGAGAGACATTAACTAGAAAGAATCATGCTGGAATGGTGACTTCACTGCAAATAATTTCAAAACCATTTCCTTTGAATCTCTAGACTCACTCAGCTTTCAATAAATTTTACAAGAAATTTCACTTTGCAAAGAAGTGATAATTATGTGTATGGTATATGTATGAAACCTAACAAAAGAGGATTAGGAGGTATAAAATTCTTACAAAAGAATACATTTTGGAGTTGGTATCTGTCTTCTAGAAAAAGAAACCAAAATGAAAACCAAACCACATTTGAATGAAGTACCAGAGCTCCAGTTAAGAGGTTCTGGGTTAGAATTTCCAATTATAACTTTTACAGCAGCACTGAAATGAGTCTGCTCTGCTGACTTCCACTTACCGGCCATCTGTTGTTTTGCCTGTTAAAATGCCTTTCTGGAATTTTATCAGATTTTCTCTCATGTGTGAGCACTGGAAAAGCCAGTTACCTTCCCTGTATTTGCAGAGCACTGTGCACAGAAAGGTGCAGATGTGACTGGTCATTAGTTAAAAGCAGTGTGGAAGCATTAAGTGTTTGTAGTAGTACTGTTAAACTCTCTGGAAAACCATAGAATTATAGAAGTTTTTTGTTGGTTTTTTTGTACATAATTAATTGGCCACAAAATCACAACATGCTATCCACATATAAACCTGGTTCTTTAAAAATTATGTATGTTGTCACCATGTTAATCTCCCTTTTGTTAATATGAGCATGTGCACTGCACAGGTTTGTTTTGGAAGAGCAAAGGCCAACAATGGTCAAAAATCGAATCTCAGGAGTTTTTGGTTGATTCCTGAGGTATCATTAATGACAAAAAGCAAGAGTGGAACCTGTCTCTGGCCATCACATCTGGAGTTCTCTGTTTACCTTCCTCTTCTGCACCACTCTGTGTCAGGCACATGTGAAATATTAGGTATTCTCATGTGTTTGGTGTCCTCATCGGGCCCCACAGCCACCAAGGAATTAAGCAGAGATGGATATTGACATTTCCAGACATGTTTTACACACAAATCACACCCGGTGCTCTGACAAACTTCACTGTGGAGATTTATAACCAGAGCTTCACCAGAGTCTCACTGAAGGCTGCATGAGGTATCTCAAACCTTGCTTCTTTCCCATTTCAGCAGTTTTTCAACTTAGCAGTCAGATATTCTTGGCCATTCAGGTTTCCTTACAAAAAGGCTACAGAATGTGATGTCAGCCTAACCCAGAGCTACAAACTCTAGCTGGGGAGATGGACACCTAAAGTTCAAGCCTAGAATCTGGTCTCACAAGTGATTTGTGAATTAATTGCGCCTGCCTTGCCTGCTGCCTGCCTTCTATCCCCAGTGTGGCCTCTGCACGCAGCCCTGCTAAATAAGAGTTCATTTCTCCAGCACAAAACGACAGAGAGACTGCAGAACTCTCAAAATCTGGTCCATTTTCCATTGGCATGTTCCCCAAGTGTTACTAGAGTACCCACCCAGCCCCTGGATGGCACAAATCTTCCAACAGTCCCTGCAAGGCCTGTCTGTGCTGTATTGGCAGGTAGGGGAGTGTGAGGGCGTGGGGTGAAGATCACTTTTTCGGAATATATGTTCCTCAAACAGCTATGATTAACAAAGAAATTGCGTGTTAGCAAGCACAGAGTGGAGAAAAGAGCAGGAATGTGGGGATGAAAAGGGGTCTTTTAAGTTCTGGAGGCAACCTCTTCTGCCATAAAAGCAGCAAATGTCTTCCCCAGAGTGAATCAATCTGAAAAAAAGAAAGAGATGATGGAGACAGTATGGTACACGATGGACAAAAAATCCATTCAGTGACTCCAGTTTGTTTTTATGTGAAGCTAGAGGGTTCAAATGAAATCCACATACTTTCATCAAGTGAAACCCATGTACTTTAGCCTCCAAAACAGGGAAAAGGTGCTCGATACCGCATAGTTAACCTGTGAAACCTCTTGCTCCAGTGCACTTGCAGTGACAACAGATTGCAGGGGTTCGAAAGGGGTGTCATTAAATTAACAGGAGAAAAATCTTTTAAGGATTGTTGAGCACAGATAAGCAGCCTCTGACTCAGGGGCATCCCTGAATTCCAATTTCATGGCCCAGCTGTTTTGGGACATCCACCCCGTGCTCCTCCTGCTCTGTGTTCTTCTCTTGGCACCTGCTGCTGACCACTGCAAACCACAAGATTTTACGGCTGAACCTCATGACTCATTTCCATCCTGATGAAACTTTTCGAAATCGCAGCACTTGGAACAGGTTGGAAATTCTTCAATCTCTGTGGAGAAAATCTGTCAGCATCCTAGGATCATGAATAATAGTGCTTGCTGCCTAATTGCTGTGAATGGCCTGGCTGTTTTCCTGCCAAAAACTTGTCAAGGTGAATTATTATGTTTGAGGAATATAATCTTGTCCTGGTTTTGTCTGGGAGAGAGTGAGATGGTGTGAGATTTTGAAACCAGTCTAGTGTAGATCTAGCACAGATGAACAAAACCAAAATAATCTCAAAGGGTGGATATAGCTGAAGATTGCTTTTATCAGCAAATAATAATATTTTATGCCATATCCTAAGGAAAAAAGAAAAAAACAACATTGCACAATCTTTATTTTCCAGCCAACCTGGCCAAGTATTTTTCTTATCTATAACATCGCATTTACGAGCTTGATTGATTGTTCATGTTTTTTTCCTCAATAAATACATTTTAAAATATGTATAAAACACGTTACAATAGCCAGGATTAGGTGTTGCTATGGAAATGCAGAAGTTCAGCTGAAAAATATTTGAGTTTCTTTATTTATGGATGAATTTTTTTTTTCTCTGCCTTCATTCATACTGCACTTGGGGAAGTTTGTATTTCTTACTTGAATGGGTCAGACATTGAGAAAAGCTTTTTCAGTCCCTGATAATTCTGAATCAGCTTTCTTTTAAAAATCTTAGCCGTGTTAATACTTCATTCTCTGTGTAATACTTCATTTTCTGAGTAGAAGTCCTGTGCAGATCATACGAACGCCTCTGCACTTTCTCAGATTCAACACAATTTTTAGTCACAATTTTCTTGAGGACTGAAAAAGTATTTTTCTACATTTATTAACTTTTGCAGAAAAAGGGATTCCAAATGTTTCCACATGTGAAACTTCACAAGTTTTAAAAAGAAATCCACCTAAACCATGTGTATCACCGCTACTCTAAAAGTTGCCAATTGCAGAAATGAACAAAACATTTACAAAATTTCAAAATTGTGTTGCATTCTTGCCATTCTCCCTGCCTTCGTGTTGTTTGGATTCCTGATGCTTCCATTCTCTCTCAGAGCTGAAGAGACATCTTCTGTGAGCTTCACAGCACCTTGCAGCTCGAGGTAAAAACACAGAGTTGCCTTAGAGGGAAGCAAAATGGGAAGCATTACAGAAAACAGAATCATTTCAGCGAGCCCGCAGAAATGAAAAATAGAGAGAAACAATAGCTGCCATATGGCATTACACTGCTATGCTAATATGGCACTGTGTTTCCACTCAGTGAGGAACCAGAAATATTTAGGTCAGCTCTACAGGAGCAAAACTTCTACCAGCCTCACCCCAAGGATAAGTGATGGAACTAACTAAAACCAAACCCACAGGTTAGCAACAGCTGCACCTGGTTGTTGCTGAAGCAAAAGAAGCCTTTGAGACAAGCCCTGCTGTGAAACTGTGATTTAAGAAATAATTGTTTCCATGCTGGGAGTTTGGATGTTTGAGGTTCAGCACAGACACTGCAGCTGAGGCAGACAAGCAGAAATACATCAGCCTTGTTGTGAGGATCCCTCTGAGCTGCATAATCTGTGTGGGGTGGATCCTCCTCCCGTGGTTCTTCCACTCCCTTCTCTTTCCATCCCTTTTCTCTTCCATTTCCTGCTTTCCACCTGTCCCTTCCCAGTCCCAGTGCAACAACTCTGTGAGTTCAGAGGCTGTTGCAAGGCGGTATCAAAGGTCACAGAAGGTGTTTCCCCCACTATAAACAACTCTGGCAAACTGGTGACAGGGGATGGGGAGATGGCTGAGGCACCCATCAGCTTTTTTTGGCTCAGTCTCCAGTGGCAGCCTCTCCTCCCACCCCTCCCAAGGGGATGGAGAGCAGGGTGGGCACTGAGAGGAAAGATCCTGCTCAGGGCCACCTGAGGAACCTGGATGGGCACAAGTCTGGGGGGACCCGAGGAGTTGCACCCCAGAGTGCCTGAAAAAAAAATTCACTTGATTTTTTTTTCAAGTGGGTGTTCTACAGTTCAGGCAATTTTCCTCTTTTGAGCCACAGAAGTTGCTCTAAAGCTGATCAGGCTTCAGCTGAAGCAAGAGGTTCCAGTAGTGGTGAGCAACATCTTTGCTCACTCTGCTGGAGAGAGATGTGGCAGAGCTTCCTGTACTTTTACTGCATGAAAATTCATTAATTCTAGCTAAAACTCACTGCACTCACCACCTTATATCCTTCTTCTGTCTGTGGAAATGGAATTGCTAAACCACCAGTTTTCACCTGGAAACCAAGAGCTATTTTGGAAAACATCAGGTTTTAGGCTTCACAGCCCGTCCTGTTCTCTTCTGCTTATGTTTGCTATGTGTGAGCACAATTTGAAAGTTGCATTTAAAATTCAAAGAACCCAGAAAAAAAAAAGAAATCAAGAACTCAGGGACTTCCAAGTGGGAAACACAAATGTTTTGAAGTATGGTGAAAAAAATTAATTTATTCTGTCATTATAAATGCTTATTTTTTCAGTATTTCTAAATCATACATAAATCGATGTATGGAATGAAAAATGTGATTTTAAAACTAATTTGAGAATTAAAAAAAATAAGAATAATTTAGATCCAGAAGCTCCCAAGAAGTAATTTTATCATGTGGAAATTACAGTTATGGCCTGAAGTTTTAGCAAAACTGTTTTTCCACAGTTTGATTTGAATACAGTTGCACATTTTATCACTATATGGAGCTGCCCTATTTTGCTAAGTTTTAAGTCATCATACCCATTCCAATGGCAACTCATGCAGTAATTTTCTACTGAAAACTGAAGTAGGTCAAAAGTTTATGTTAATATATTCTCTTGTCTAAATTTGTTTTAAAGGGCAAGTATTGAACTTCTAAAACAAATTCAATTTTCAGTTTATCCTACTAAACTTTGGCAAAATAAAAATCTATTATTCTCTATTCTTGGTATTTTTCCTTATTAAGAGCCTATTTTCAAGGGACCAATATTCAATATGACTAAGGAAGGGAAATTTCAGTACTGCTACTTTTCACATGCTTTTATAAACAGAATTAGATATAAATTGTCAGCTCATAAAGAACATTTATCTGCCTTTTATAACTGTTCAATTATCTAGCTGATGGATATTTCAGTGCTTTTTATATTCTGCTTTCATGTGTCTTCTGCAGTCCTGTAGGTAAGACTGTATGCTCCCATGATTTTCTCTGCACACATATAAAAAAATAATTCTCTTTTTTATTGGATTGCAGTTTTGCATAAATATTAGTCTTTGCTCCCCCAAGGTCGTGAAAAAAATTATCTTCTGAGCATGCAATAAACCAGGTTTTCCACTTTTTTTACTTAAGACCATTATCTCGAAATGAAGATTCCTGTTCATCTGCAAAAAAGAAACCAAACAAAAACCCAAACCCTTAATTGTATACCCCATCAGAATTACACAGCAGAAAGGAAATGTATGTATTTGGAGACCCAGTCTAAAGCCACATTTGACCCAAATCCAATGAGTAAGAGCTGAACTTAAAAGACAAACAACAAAATAAGTAATCTTCTCCTTATAAACCTTCACTGTACTTCTAAGTGGTTCCAACACAGAAAATCTGGAAATAGAGGGCATTTGGCAGGTTATATCCCCACCACGAGCAAAGAAAACTGTCACAATAGCTTCAGTGAGTATTTTAGTGACATTTACCTCCCAGAGCATGAGATATCATAGTAAAATCAGTGAAAAAAGGGAAAATGGCATTTTAAAATAGAGGGAAGAAGCCAGAATGAACACTGGTGCTTTTACTTTTGTTCCTAAAAGGAGCTCCATTTATTCCTCCTGCACAATGATAAGGGACAATAATAATTATTGATGTTGATTATTGACCAATTAATCTGCTCTGCCTGGACCTGAAGCATCTATAAATCCAGTGCAAATCTTTTCTGCCCACAGGTGCTGTATGAAGAAACAGACAAGTCTTTCTAATGAATCTGATTTAATTGAATTTTTTGTTTATCTCTTTTATAAACTTTACCTTTTGTGTAGATCCTGAAGCTCGGCAGAAATAAAGGAAAAAGAAATAAAACAATATAGTTGAGCGTGGATATGTCTTCAGCACTACTTGGCAACGCTTTATTCTTGGTAACACAGTAGTCCAAACCTTGGATTCTTCCTTCTGAGAAAAAGACTTTCTTGAATAAAAATAATAACCTTCATTAAATTATATTTTTCATGTACTGTTTTTAGAAAAGTGCATCCAGTTGGTATAATTAGAGCAATAATTGTCAAAATATCTAAAAATCATGTATTTTTAAAAGAGCCTTCAAATTTTAGATAATTTCTAGAGTCCTTTTCCCTTCTTCTTTCATGTTAATATTTGCTTGTAAAGACATGCAAGGTGAAATTCTGTGTCTGTTGAAGTAATCCACAGGCTGCAGAAGCTAAGCGTGCCTCAGATGATATTTTTACTTCTCAGGTGTCTTCAAAATCAACAGTTTTAGAAGAGAGTAGAAAAAAAGTATAGTGAAATCTGTTTTTCATCTCATCAAATTGAATCTTCACACAACAACATTGTAGTTTTAATAGTTTATAATAGTTATAACTATTACCTGATGGATAATAGTGGATCCTGTGTCAGGTCAATACAACCCTGTGTAGGAACTTATCCAGTTTTTGCTACAACTGGTAAAATATTCTCACGAGTATTTTTCCTCTCTTTCCTTCTTTAATCATTTCTTTATTTTCATATTCCCAAGAAAAGGTGATCTATTCATCAGAAATTGTCTTCCTTTCACCCTATCCCTTTTTTTCCCAGTTAAAATGTGGCCTAGTTTCAGATAAGATGTTATGAACTGATCTCAAAAAAATTCTTCAAATCTGGTGTGCTTTTCTCTTCTATGTTCACGTGAATATCTGATGCATCCTGACAGTCTGAGGAAGTCCATCTTTTTCTTTTATGTTTTGCCCACCTTCCATCAGTTATTTATTTTCTTTTTTCTCTGTAGCTCCTCAATGTTACCATGACACACCTGAATTTTGTAAAGATTTTATTCCCTAGGCTGTGCTTCAGGCTTCAGTCACCTCCTGGAGGACTTAAGGACAATATCCCACCCTGGCAGTGCCTTGGTGCTCCTCTGCTTCTTGCCCTGTTGAAGATGGTTAAGGGAGTCAACAATGAGGGCAGACTTGAGATTTTTGTGAGATCAGGATGAATTCTTTCAGCAAAACCAAAGATTTTGTGTTGACCTTCTCTGCATAAATCAGTTCTTAGGAGGCCCTGTCATAAACGTGATAAGGAGCCACCCCATTCATAAATTCTTTATTAGGCCACAGAGGCATCAGTAGAGTCCCTGAAGCCAAAATAACCACAATTTTAAAGAAAATGGTGACATTATTATTATGATTATAGTTGGTGTGAACACCTGAGTCTGACAGGCAGCCAAATAAAAACACACAGTTGCCCTGGATGCAAATGTCAGGCAGCTGAGGTGGCTAAAACTCAGACAAGAACAGCGCTAGCCAGGTGTCCACACCTTTCACAAACATCAGGGGCATGCTAAGAGTGAGTGCAATGAGGGTAAAAATAATAATTTCACTGTGTCCAAAAAGCCTTGAGGCCATCAGGAAAAATCATCCACAGGAACACATTTGGGTGAATGCAAAATATTTCTCTTCAGTGTTTTTGAAATATTTTGTTTTTCCACCTAAGGGGGTTCCTAATTAAACAGTAACATTAAGCTTGTTACTTAAAACAGTTTTAATAGGAAAAAGGCTTGTTAAAGGCACTCTGAAGAAATGAAACTTTTGAGGGTTTGGCTGGGAAGTGTTGGTCAGCCTTAAATGAATGAGAAACGCATGTCCAGGCTCAGCTGCAGGCTAAACTGGAAACAAAAAAAATCCTCGTTCAGCATCATAAAAAAAGTTTTTTGCAATTCCGACTTCGAGAAGAACTTGTCCCTCTCTTAACTCCTCTAACATGAAAGCAAACAGTTCCCGCTCTGGGGCAGTGCCTTCCAGACTAAGGATGGAAAATACAGAATGAGGAAGGCAGCTCTGATCTCTGGACTGGCACAGGGCTCTGAAAAGCAGAGCCACAAAAGCGGATAAAAAAGTGGCTCTTGGTAGTGTAATCTGAAAAACAAACAAAGAGTATGCAAAAGAGCTATTTTAGCATGCTAAAAATTTACCTAACTCCCTTGTTCAGGCTTCAACAAATATTAAAACCCTGTCAGAATAAGCAATTACGTTGTTTCTGATGAAAGAAATAATTTTCAAAAGCCCAAATTAACCCCTTCAGTCAACCTGGGATCACATCTTTGAAAGTGTTTGCGTGGATGATGTCTTCAAACAACTATAAAATTACTGGCAAAGCTTATTTTTTTTATTGATGATGAAAAAAAGCTGAAATATCTAACAAAAATTAAGAATGTCNTTTCATATTATGTGGGAACCATTTAATATAATATATAAAAATAATAAAAGAATTTATAAATTTTGTAATTTTTAAATAAATTTTATAGATGTAGTTCCTGAGCCACCTGTCAGAGAGAAAGCCCTGTGGTGAGGCATGTGGGAATTAGGAAATGTGAAATATTCCAGCTGAATATATCTTACTCTTCCGCACAAAAGACTGGCTCATTGAATGTAAACAAAGCTGATGTATTCTCTTCTGAGAACTTTCCGATTCCCTAAAAAGCTAGAATTGCTTCAGAGAGGAGTTGAGAGACAAACATGCAACTGCAGTTTGGGGGCTGGAAGGTTTGATCTCACCCAGCCTCGCGTTCCTCAGGAGCTGCCAGCTCCAAAACCACCCCTGAAGGAAGGGAGTGATAAATATCAATGAGTCTGAGATATCCCAGGGGTCTGCCAAAAACCTGGGACCTCAAAGGGAGACAGCCACGGGCAAACAGAGCAGCCACCAAACCCAGCCTTTTATTGGCGGCACCACTAGATGGTATCCATTCTCTAACTTTCCACACTNGTTAAAAAAAAAAAAATCTGATGAGTTCTAGCAGATCAGAGACCTCACACATTACAGGCAACTAAAGTGAAATGTCAGAATTAATATTAACATATTAAAAAAAAAAAACAGAATAAAAAAATTACACATATTGCTTTCTAATCCAGTCCAATCAAGTCTAATCAAGCCAATAGAGCAAAAGTTAAATCTGAGCTTTGCATAATTTAATGTATGAGATATTAAACTATAGAATATATTTAAATATTTCACATAGATAAAAATACATAAAATATATATNAGAGACAAACATGCAACTGCAGTTTGGGGGCTGGAAGGTTTGATCTCACCCAGCCTCGCGTTCCTCAGGAGCTGCCAGCTCCAAAACCACCCCTGAAGGAAGGGAGTGATAAATATCAATGAGTCTGAGATATCCCAGGGGTCTGCCAAAAACCTGGGACCTCAAAGGGAGACAGCCACGGGCAAACAGAGCAGCCACCAAACCCAGCCTTTTATTGGCGGCACCACTAGATGGTATCCATTCTCTAACTTTCCACACTTTTTTTTTGTCTTTTTCCATTTTTTTTTTCCTGTCAGATGCTTTGTCAACCTGCACTGGCACAAAAGTGTTCATACTGAGTAAACTTAAGTACTTAGCGAGTCTGAACAAGTGAATAATTTATTAATTTTAGTAATTTTTGTTTGTTTGTTTGTTTTTGTTAGACTTCAGCCTCATGACAATTCTTGCAAGACGAGTCAGATGAGCACATCCACTGCCTCTATCTCACCTGCTTGGAGCAGAGATCCCCAGCCAGGGACAGAAATGTTGTTTTTTCAGCCAGCTCTGCTCCCAGCATCTTTCATCCTCCGAGCTCTTTGCCACAGATACCCAGAAAGGCTACCAGAGGAGCACAAAGTACTGCTCCCAGCACAGCCAGAGCTGTGAACAAGCTGGAATTCAAGCAGGAAGCCTGGACCCATCCTCTGAACCATTAAGTGCAACGTAGGCAACACTAGGAAAAATACAAAAAATCTTTGTTCCCTTAGCCACGTGTCAGCTCGTGGAGTGACTGAGGAGTTATCACTCAGCTGGTTTAGATTTAGATCACACTGCTCAGCTTTTTGGCTGATCTAGCAACAGGTGGAATCTGTTTATTTTTACGTTCTTGAAGGGGAGATGCTGTTTGAAATTAACTGTGAATTACATTAATGTGTTCAGCTCCTTCGGCTTTATTGGTTTTGCTTGGAAAGCAGCTCTTTAAAGCCTCTCACCAAGAGCAGCATGAGGAAAGGCTCTGTGTTCCTCAGGGATTACAGAAGTCTGTTTCCATTCCCAGAGTGCTCCTTCAGAGCTCCATCACACAAGAGCACTTGCCCACAAAATGATAGAGTGCACATTCCCTGCAAAATGCCAACCCCAGTTTCAGATCTTTCATCCTCATGTAGCTGTATTTTTGATCTTTCCCTTTCCCATGCCTAGGAGTAATTTTAACCTGTGCTTTGCTTTCCCTTTCTTAACAGGGCCCTGCAGTCAGACAATAATTTGCTTCAGAAATGTATGTTCCTCCTAACAGACACAGTGGAAGGGGTTAATCTGTCATGTACTCTGGCAATAGAGTACAGGATTGTTGCATCTTCGTTGCATTTTCTGCTCTGTTGCTCTCATCTGAGCTTTCACAAGGTAAAAGGAAAACTTACTTTGGTAGAAAAAGTTGGTGCAGCACTGCTACAACCTCCCAAACCTGAGGACTGTACAGTCAACCACACTTCAATCTGCTTCATTTATTTTTGTTTTCAAATAGAGTTGCTCAGTGGAAGCATTTTTGCTAATTCCCGAGAGCCAGTGTCACAGCCTACACAGTATTTCACTTGATCTCACTTGCTTACGTTTCCCTCCTGAATAATCAACTTTTCCCAATGGATCTGTAAAACAATTTATGAAGCAAAGATTACTTCTCTGGTTTCAGTACTTCTCCCATATACCTAGCATAATCAGGTATATGGGAGCTGTGCAAACAGGCACAGTTGGTTTTTTTTCACCTCTTGCTAATGGGAGAGAAAATGAATAGTAAAACCATTCATTTATTGTATCAAAAGACAGGTGTCAGTTACAAGGAGGTTTTGCAAATAACTCGTACCAGAAACTTGCCTTGAGATTTCTTATTATTTCAGAGTAATATAAACAATCAGAAATCCATTTCTAGTGTGAGGTGTGCAGGACTCTCTGAAAATAGCCCCTGTCTTGATGAATGCAAAGAGAAAAATGCCAGGTGCTGAATTATGTAACAGTAATTGATTTATTGGTAAATTTATATTATCTTTTAGCTTCAGAACAGTTATGAAAACATACAAAACAGGGAGGAAAGTAGAGGCCATAAAGAGCAGGCTGAGGTGATGTTTGGAAGGCTAAACTGCTCTGAAAATATGTTTGGCTTGTCATAATCTGCCTCAAGTTTTCTCTGTCAATGTCCCAGAGCAAAAGCCTAAGAACAAAGCCTTGAATGAAAGTCATGGAACAAAGGTGCTTTCCAGAAAATTAATGTCTTTGTAGCACCAAACCAGGTAGAAAATGGTGATAAAAATGCAGCTGGTGCAACTGGAGAGGAGTGCAAGTGCCTTCATCAAACACCCATCAGTCTGGGTTGGACTGGTTTGTGCCAGCTTTGGAAGAAGCTGTGAGAGCATTTCGTGATAACAACCGTGTCATAATATCAATTAGACAAAGCTCTTCTTCTGAATCTAAACCAAACTCATTTAAAGGAAACTTGTTTAACAAAGAACCTGGGTTTTGTTTGTTTTTTGGTTTGTTTTTTTTTTTTTTTTTAAACAGAGCGCTAGCTGAAATCATCCCCTGGACTGCTTTGCAGGATATATACACGTCATCTCAGCCTGGGACATGCAGAAGGAAAAAATAAGAAAAAATTAGACTGAAACAAATCAATATAAGGTAACATCTTCTAGGCAGTTCTGATGAAATCTTGCTTTCTCTGTGCTTGCCAGCCTCAGCTGATTTCCCACTGTCTAATAAGATGCAGGCAGCAACTACGCCTTTTCCTGCAGTTGTATTGCATATGGAAAATGTTTTCTTGGACTTTTCTTTTTCTGACACCTAAGAAGTGCAACTACTCACTTTTGGAGGTAATATTTGCCACACTTGATTACTCCCTCCAGCTGCCCAGCTTCATAAAATTTTAAGTACTCTGCACCTGCGAGGCTTTCTTCTTTCTTCTTGTCAAGTTGGCCTGAAATTGGCCAGTGGGTCCTGAAAGCCATAAGGATATAAACTGACACACAACAAGACAGACAGACACATGCAGCACATTGCATTTTTTTTCCACTGGTTTCGGGATGAAATGCTGAGGCCAGGCAGAAATTAGACAGAAAACAGCAAGTAAAACCTATTTTTTACAATTTTTGAGCATAACTGACACTCCACAGGACAGAGAACTGCATGGCTATGGTGACTTGGAGTTGGCTGCTGGGGATGGGTAAATATTTCCTTGGCAGATGGGGCCAGGCTTTGGTGAAAATGTAGCCCAGGTGATGCAGAGTCAGATATAATAAACTGCAGCTGATGCAAGGCAAGGAACAGTCCTGCCAAAAATTTTTTCTTACAGGAAGAGAGGAACAAGAAGGAAGTTAGAAATTCCTTTTCTCCTGGATAGGAGGACAGCTATGCCTGCATCTTCGTGTTAAACCACAGCTGTTCTCCTTCTGTTTCTCTAAGCTCTGATCACCGACCTCATCTTCCATAAAAGTCGTATTCATCTGGACAGGTGATGATTTTAAGCTCTGAATTCAATGCAAGTCACTCCAGAATCTAGCTAAGCAACTTCTTGAACACCTATGGATTTTCCAGGGTTTAGGAAAAGATTATATACAAGATTCTGCAACTTGGGATTAATTTTAGGAACCATTTTAAAAAAATAAATAAATTAGAGAACTCTTCATTACTTAAGAGTGGGGTTTGGGGTCAGCTATACTTCAAAGCAACCAAGTTATTTCCGGCTTCTGTAGAAGCCAACTTCATTCCTTTGGCATTAACCTGACCTGTGGATTGCATGCTTCCATACAGTACATTTGCATCAAACCCAGCAGAAAGAGCAAAAATCTATGACATCTGCTGCTGCTTGGAATCCTCTCTTCCTTTTCCACCAGTAATCTATGGCTGAAGAAAATGGAATCATACGCAAGAAAAGGGAATTATGTAAGTAATTTCTGATACTTTAGTCCATATTTGCTTCATGTGAAGATTCACTGACTTGCTGCAGAGTTACAGGTTCCAGTATCTTTTGTGGATTTCCAAAACTTTTTGCTCAAAGCCAAAAGATCAAAGTGCCTAGAGGAAGTCCTTGGCCACTCACCACTTGCATTTCTTGAGGATAAATAATGCTGCTGGGTGATCCAGGGCTTCCAACAAGGAAACACTTTTTTATGTTGTGCTTTGTAAGGGAGCTGAGTGTACACCAAAAAAATATAGCCTGTACTTATCTGATGTGTTACTCCTCCAATGGATAACCTGACACGGCTCAAAAGGATGAATAAGATGGACCACACAGGCTTTAAATAGTCAGTCTGTACTCTCCCTCCCCCTGAACAGAGGTGGGATGTCTCACCTCAGTATATTTCAGCCCTGATGCCAAAATGTTTTACTTGGCCATATTTGCCCTGAACATCTTGGGGTTGTCAGCTATGGGTCTCACTGGGAATATCCTCTCAATGCTCACTTAGGTTGTTCATTACTCCTGGGATGGAATGTCTAACCAGACCAAGGTCAAGATTAGAGGCCAAACAGCCTGGAAAAGGTACACTTTGAAAAGCTGCTAATGCCAGAGCAATATCAATTCCAAACTCTGGCCATGGTGTGTGACTTAGGCTACATGAGGAGCAGGAAGAGATCTGACACACTTAATGCAATAAAAAGAAGACTGGGAGGTGATTTGAACCGGTTTTGTGAAAGAGGACACGACTTCTAACACAAGGTGTCTATTTAATATAGTCAATAAAGGCCTAACAAGAGTCATATTCAATCAAGATGTATTCATTGCATTATTGAGAGAAGATGGTTGATCATGTGGGTCACATACACAAGTGTATCTGTGCAAGACAAACCCTTATTTGATGATTCAGGGTGAAATGCTCTCTCCAGTAAGAGTCCTCAAAAAGCTTGGGACACCCAGAGGTTGTGTGCCTGAAGGGTGTGCCCCAACCCCAGAAGAAAGCTGGTAGAGAAATCACGAGCATGTGATTCGCTTTTCAGGATGTGAGATCCAGCCATCACAATGATCTTGTGCTGTCTCAAAATCCTGGGATAGAAAACAGCCTTTGCTGGCTGTTACAGCTGGGGAATACTTGAGGGAAGATCTCAGGAGAAAGACAAAACAACTTTTCTGTAACCAAAAATATGGCATTGCCATGACTAGAGCTCTTCTCTCTCTGCTCTTAAAATAGATATTCTCAAGTAGACCATGTTAACCCCACCTGAGGTTGGTTACACAAGTCTACTTGTGGAATATCTGACTTGTATTAAAACTTCTTCCCCTTCCACTGAATAGATTCCCATAGGATTTTATTCAGAAACTGGTCAAGATCTGATTTTAACCGACTTCTGTGTTGCTCATGCAACTCTCTGTAACCCAGGTCTGTATTTTATTCACATGTATTTTTATACCTATTCATTGAAGTTTTCCTGAAGCTTCAGTATCTTGTTGTTTTAGGCACTTTTGGAACCATTAGACTTTAATTTTATGTCACGAAAAATAAAGCTCACAGGAGTGCTTCATGAAGCCTTATGATCTAAGTGCTAATGTAATATACTGGAGCTAAAAAGACTCAGGCTTTGATATGCCCTGGGATGGGGTGACTTGCCTTGAACATGTGACATAAATACCCTTTCTCTGAATCCTCCTTGCATTTTCATGCTAAGGTGTGTTAATGAATATTGCAAATATGCTCTTAGTAGCTGTGACAGTTTAAAATAGAAAAAGAAAAAAAGCCAAAAGAAACCCACAACTAAATCAAATGTACAAAAGAGGTGGTGTCTTTTGCCAACTCTCATCACTGGAAGCAAATAAATGAATTTTCAGGCACAGAAATCTTTCACCTCCCATGTGTGAACAATAAAAATGATACCATTTGCCATCATTGAAAGAGATCTAGATCTGATGTCTCACACAAAACCCTTTTTGAATACTTTTTCTGAACACCATAAAACAGTTGGGAAATTAATTTTGTGTGGAAGTAGTGGACTTGATGGAAAGGACCAGACCCTCAGTGGGCCTTACCCTCACCCTTAAATTGTATTACCAAATGCTGGGCCAAGTATATTTACTCAGAGCTGCTTCATCAGGCTTTCCTGCATTGTTGGATGCATGTGGATGTGTTTACATAACACTGCTCTAGCCTCTCCAAGGGAATATTCCAAATGAACAGCGTAGGCTTGTCCCAACAGAGCCCTTTAAAAACTCCAGGAAAGGGTTCCTGAAAAAGCACCACACAGTATTTCAGCCAGGCAGATTTTCATTCTGTTAGAGGTATGTTCTACTTTTTTTTTCTGCTAAGTCTCTCCTTTTCAGACTCTTGGCATTGTTGGAATTAAATCCTTAAATGTTACATTTGTAAGCTTGGCTTTCATGGAGAAAACAGAACTTCTCTATGGGTTAAACTCTCCATTTAAAGAACCACCACGCTAGAAGAGAAGCCTAAAAACTGAAGTAAACACCCTTTATCATTGTTACAATGCAAGAACAGAGGTGATACAGGTTCTTTGTGCATGGAAGGGAAGAGATGGCGAAAAGAAAACCAGAAGAAATTTTTATTTTTGGTCATATCTACGGTATCACTTCCTGAGTATTTTATGGGGATCCAACCCAACCTCTACTCCAAACACTGTCTCAGCAGTGCAGAGTCATCTCTCCCAGTGTAGAGCTCACCCTTAATTTTTTTAATGGGATTTGCCCTGCATCATCAGTGATGTCCTTCTCTGCAACCCAAGAGGAACCTGAATTCATTCATCCATGCTTTCCCTCGTAGGTTTCATGAATGCACTTGTGGTATTCTGTAAATGCAGCAAGTTCTGTATGGGTGAATTTCCACACTTGTATCCCATTAGGATGAATCATCACCACGGGGAAAGAAGCTCTGGGGGAGCACCATGGTTTTCCACCCACTTTGTTGTATCACGTGACGGTGTCTCTCAGAACGGCTGGGCTGATGAGGGTGGTCTGTGCAGAACCTGAGTGATAGGGTTCAGCAAATCTGAGTGCTCCGTGCTTGCTTCTGTGTCCTTAAAAGCGTGACTCACAACTGGCTAAGTAATCTCATTTTTGCCATCACAACAGATATTTGTTTCAATCTGGCATCACTCTTGACTGTCACTTCAGCAATTGTGGCAGATTTCTTCTGCAAATTTAAACCTGGTCAACCCATGTCCTGCCCTCCCTGGAATTCCTTAATAAAACTCTTAATAAAACTCTCTACTGCTACCTTTCTTCTTGGCTTTCTCTCCAGCCCTGCTTTCTTCCTCAAGACTTATCTTTAAAACCTATGGGCAACCATCAAAGAGAAGACTTCAGCACACGAAACTTAAGCAATTTTTGCTGGAGAATTTAATTGCTTCAGTTCTTACTTTCCTCTGGAGCTCTTCCTCTCTTTGTTCTCCTTTCAAATGCTGGCCCCTCAGCATCAGGAGTGAAGGTTCTTGTTCTTATCTTTGTGCTGCACTACTCCCTCCCTCAGCCCTGGGTGTTTCAAACAGCTCAGCTACACCCCGTCTTCCAAGCACTGCCACAAGAACAAACAGAGCCTCAGGGCCACACAAAGGCTGAGGTGAGGTGTGTGCTCTGCTTTCCCAGCCCTGGAAGTGCTTTTGATATCGTTATTGCTGCAACTCTTCCAAAAGAAGGGATGGAATTGTGAGTGGCCGTGGCTGCAGCTCTCAGCCTGAATCCAGCCCTCTATTACAGAGCTAGAAGACAATTCCCTTGAGATTTTTTTGCTATTTCTTCTGTCTTCCCTTCCTATTCAGAGCTGTGTATTCTAGGAATGCAGACAGCCTTGGTGGCAGCCAGGAGGGCTGCATTTTTACGTGTGTTTCTCCAGCCAAGCTAACCTGGTTCAAAACACCCTGCCTGGATGCGTGCTTCACATGTACACCCTGAATGTCCTCAGGACATGCTGAACACTTACCACTGCTTCACAAAATAAAGCTGTCTCATTTAAAGCACTGAAGAAAGAATATTTTCCATGTGGCTTTTTCTTCCTCACCACAGGAACCTCTGCTATCTTCGTGACGTGCATCCATTCCTTCGTGTCTGCGCTGCAAATTGAAGCCAGAATACATTTTATATATAAGTTCTCTCCAAAAAAGAGAGCTTATTTTTTGGTTTATTGAGGTTTTTTCTTGTTGTTGTTTTGTTTGGGGTTCTTTTGGTTTTGTTTTGTTGTTTGCTTTCGGTTTTTTAGGTTTTTTCTTGGTTTTTTTAAACATGAAAGGCGTTCCTCTTGTACCTAAACCAATTAATCATTAAGCATTGACAAAAATTTCCAAGATGCGCCTCCCTTCTTTTTNGGGGGGGAAGGGGCAATATACGTGTCAGGAATAAATGTGGCAAGAATTCATTGACCTTGGGCCATCCATTCACTCTGTTGCTGTTGAGATGTAGGGAGGCAGTCAGCTCTAAAACACACCAGGCCTGAGAGATACAAAGAAAATTAAAGTGGAGCTACACATCATTTTTCTGCTGTTGGCATTCCACAGGCCACAGGGGTGAATTTAGGCTCTTCTGCAGTCTAGAGGCACTGCTTAAAGCTGACATGAGAGCCCAGTGAGCGTAGACACACCCTGAAGGGCAGCGCCCAATAATATGCTAATAGGAATAAAATGCTCTATTTCACTAAAAAATTCACAACATTCAGGGTCTAACACTGCACATTCGTGGAACCCAGAGCAACAGGCTGGGACTCTGCAGCACAGGAAGGAAGGGGACAGTAAAATGCCAGCTCTGCTCAGAAGGAAAGGCACAGTTCTGTCAAAGAAAGAGAGGTCAGGGTTTGTTTTCTAACAGTGAACAAAATGGAGAGGTGTGGGACCAGTGTGAGTTACCCTGCAGAGCAGTCTGTCAAATCTCCACACTGAATCAAATTCTTTTTTAAAAAGAGGACATTAACTAATTTTCGAATCCATCTAAGATCTTAGACTCATTTCCAGTTCCCTCACTTCCAAATAAATCAATGATTGACTGAGAGTCTAAATCTTAACCCCAGCACAGAAAAGGAGCAAGAAGTGCGAGGTTTGTTCTTCTGATATTCAAAGCAGGCTGCCTATATCCCATCAACCATAGCTCAGCCTAGAAAGCTCTGGAAAACTCAGCCTTGCACAAAACACAAAACAGAGCCTCAAGTGTTATTTCATACAATGGTAANAACCTGGTTCAAAACACCCTGCCTGGATGCGTGCTTCACATGTACACCCTGAATGTCCTCAGGACATGCTGAACACTTACCACTGCTTCACAAAATAAAGCTGTCTCATTTAAAGCACTGAAGAAAGAATATTTTCCATGTGGCTTTTTCTTCCTCACCACAGGAACCTCTGCTATCTTCGTGACGTGCATCCATTCCTTCGTGTCTGCGCTGCAAATTGAAGCCAGAATACATTTTATATATAAGTTCTCTCCAAAAAAGAGAGCTTATTTTTTGGTTTATTGAGGTTTTTTCTTGTTGTTGTTTTGTTTGGGGTTCTTTTGGTTTTGTTTTGTTGTTTGCTTTCGGTTTTTTAGGTTTTTTCTTGGTTTTTTTAAACATGAAAGGCGTTCCTCTTGTACCTAAACCAATTAATCATTAAGCATTGACAAAAATTTCCAAGATGCGCCTCCCTTCTTTTTTTTTTCTTCAGCACCGGTATGAACTCCTCAAGAGACTCAGAGTATTCTTTCACCTGTCTGGGACACATGGATATAGGAATTAAGGCCAGAGCTTGGTGGAGACGGGAAATCTTGCACCTGCATATCTTAATGGAATCCTAAACATTTGTATTTGAATTTGGGTAGATAGAGCCTGGCCCACCCACAAAGATTTTCAGCTTTTCTCTAACAGAGTGTGGATTCCTTGTGCCGGAAAAATAGGAAAAAATCTGAAGTGAAATACGTGGGGTGAAGGACTTCTCTGGAGACTCCTGGCAACATATGGGCTTGTGTGTGCTTTTATCCACTTACCTTTAACACCTGAGCAAAACTCACAGTGCCTTGCAGCAGCTGCTCTGACCCCACACTGCTTTTCCTGATGTTTCATCTTTTTTTATTTTATTTTTTTTAATTATTANGAGAGGTGTGGGACCAGTGTGAGTTACCCTGCAGAGCAGTCTGTCAAATCTCCACACTGAATCAAATTCTTTTTTAAAAAGAGGACATTAACTAATTTTCGAATCCATCTAAGATCTTAGACTCATTTCCAGTTCCCTCACTTCCAAATAAATCAATGATTGACTGAGAGTCTAAATCTTAACCCCAGCACAGAAAAGGAGCAAGAAGTGCGAGGTTTGTTCTTCTGATATTCAAAGCAGGCTGCCTATATCCCATCAACCATAGCTCAGCCTAGAAAGCTCTGGAAAACTCAGCCTTGCACAAAACACAAAACAGAGCCTCAAGTGTTATTTCATACAATGGTAAAATTCAGTTTCTAGGCTTTTTTTTTCCCTTTTTTTTTATTTGTTTATTTTTACAGCATTCCACTGTTTCAGAAATAGTCATAAATTGTCATGCCCCAAAACCATGCCTGTGGCTGATTCCAGAACATGAAAGCCCACTTCTCCAAGTGCTGGGATTTCTCAGGAATGCTGTTCTTGTACTGATCAACAATGGCCATAGGGGACAAAAAAAAGGAAAGACAAATTAAAACCCAGAAGGACCCAAGCCTGGAAAAGCGAAATCTTTCATTCTTTCAAGCAAACAAATTATTTCCTTCCATGATGTTGACTTGTGTTGATTGCAACAGCCACCCAGACCATCCTCAAATATTTTTGGACAATTTATACTTGGTAAAGATGAAACAGTTGTAAAGAAAAAAAAAAAAAGTAGTTATATAACACACAGAAATAAATTAAAATCTAGCATTTACTCTCCCGGGATACAGTGCTAATTTTTGGTCATGGATATTGCAAAAATATATTTAATGTTAAAAATACACTTTGGATAAAGGACATGATTGTAGATAAAAAAGCATAATATAGCTGGAAGGAAACATGAGTGCACTGGCTAGTGTGAGAACATCATCTATCACAGGACTCACAGCCTAGCCAAGATATTTGTGCCAGCTATTCTGCTGCTTTATAATTAACAAAGGAAGAAATAGATTGAGGGTTTGGCTCAGAGTTGTTATCTCTCATATGTTAACAATTTTGGGGATTCTTTACTTTTTCTCTTCTCCTCTCTGGGGGATGGAGAGGGAAGGGGTGCTAGAGCTTAGAGGAGGAAGCACTGTTCTCTGGACCAGCTCAAACCCCTGGAATTTGTCCCAAAACATGAGTTTGGATCAGTGGGTGACTTTTCAAAAAGCACAGTCTTGACAGGATTTGGCAGGAACGAAATGCATTCAGCAGAGAAATTCTGGAACATTTTGCCATTCTGTCCTTAATGCCTAAGCCCCATCACTATGAAATGCCAAATAATGGCAAAGGTGTTCATGTCACCAAGACTGGCTTGTGGCATTTGGGAACATCATGGAGAAGAGCACAGCTTTGCATCCTCAAGGTCACTGAAGGAATTTCACACTAAATTATGATTTTTTTTTAAAAAAAAATTATTTTGTGAACACAAAGGAAAAGTACACCTAAGTCCTCAGGGGCCAGTGAAGTGTCCAGAGCATGCTTGTCTTTAAGCACAAGTCATTTAACTGATTTTAAAATGACCAGTAGATAATAATGATTTCCTGAGGAGGAGCCTACATTTTCTGAAGTTTCAGATCTCAAGGCAAGGTAAAGTTTTCATAAAGTTTGTTAGGAAAGTCAATCTAGGAAATACAGGTCTCTGCATCAAGGAAGTGTCCAGCTTGCTCAAATGTAACACCCCAGAAAAGCACCTAAACAATAGAATATAATGAATAATAAGGTACACTGAAAGTTACTGTCATCCTAGCAAACAAACCATTTCAGTTTAGTAACCATTTCCAATGAAAAACAAAGAAATTACAGGATTAGTTTGTGACAGTTAACCACACAAAATCTTTCATGCATACACTGAAGATAATTTTTTCATTGATGTAATTCATCTATTCTATATACAATGAGATTATTAAAAATATAATTCTCCCTTTATCTGCATAAAATAGAATAGCATCAAAATTCAAACCCTGTGCATCTCCCCACCCCCTACTGCTTCACAGCCTCATGGATTTTTTGCCACAATGCTACCTGCCTTCCAAAAGAAAGAATTGCACAGTTTTCAGTGAAAGGGGAAAATCTTAATGGGAGTTTTGTACACAAAAAATACTTTAACTCTGATGGGATCAGAGATGTGGAGCTGCAGATAAACAGGCCCTGCTTTCTTGGGCTGACTAACTCACACACAGAAATGGTAAAAAACAACATTCTGTATAAAATTGACAGACCATTCTTTGCTGCACACTGCATGTCTTTTAGAAACACCCATAAATTTATTAATGAGGATAAAACTCCACAGTTTTGGGAAAAAAAGCCCCAAACCCACAGTAGGTGGAATATAGATTTTCAAATGAACAGCCTGATAGTTAAAGCTTTCACATTTTTCATACCATGAAAGTAAAGTAAAGTAAGGTAAAGTAAGTCTGATATTACCTTCACTTTCCATTATCTCCTGAGATTTAAGTCCATACAGTAAGAGAGAACAAAACTTTTATGATTTATTACTTTTTCAAACTGAGATTTCACCAGTTGTTGGGTGTTTTGGTTTTTGTTTGGGTTTTTTTGTGTGTGTTTTGGAGGGTTTTGTTTGTTTGTTTGTGGGGGTTTTTTTGGCATTTTTTTGGTGTGGGGTGAGGTATCTTCAGTGGGATGTGGAAGGAGGCTGTTAACACCTTTTCTCAAATTACCAGCAACTTTATTAACGCTATTTTAAAATGAGCTGAGGAATGAAGTATGTTTATTTGCCTGGCTTGAAAGAAATGTTTTTTCCATGGGGGATGGAAATATCTACCCAGTTCTCAAAATGCTGCCTCTGAAAAGTGCTGAAAGTTCCATGTCTCAGAGAGCTGATAGTCTGATGCCCTTGAGCAGCCTTCTTCGCGTGCTCAAGCTGCCTCTTGTCTTTGTTTCTAACAACAAGATTCTTGGAGATCTTTGCATTTTAACCCAGTGCATTCTGCATCACATTGATAGCTGTTACATGCCTGACACATGGCTCCTTTCCTTTCCTTTCCTTT
>VZTH01007325.1:0-10752 GCA_013397815.1 Aleadryas rufinucha | reverse complement strand
GAGGAAGAAGAAGAGGAGGAGGACGAGAAGGAAAAAGAAGGAAAAGGAGGAGCAGAAGAAGGAAAAGGAGAGGGAGGAGGAGGATGCTGAGGATGGTGATGAGGAGGAGGAGGCAGTACCTGGCGGGAGCGGACGGGGCCGGCTGCTGCCCATAGGCCGGGTAGGCGGGCTGGGTGCCGTATGCGGACGGGGCGGCGTACGAGGTCTGGCTGCTGGTGACCGTGGCCGTGTTGGTGTCGTAGGCGGCGGTGCCGTAGCCCTGCACGGGCTGGCTGTAGGCAGGGGGGGCAGTTGGGGCGCTGTAACCTGCAACACACCACAGCTTAGCCCCACAGCTCAGCCCCACAGCTCCGCTGGGAAACACCAAATTCCAGGACGGGGTGAGTTGGAAGGGAGTTTTAAGCTCATCTCTCTCCATCCCCCTGCCACGGGACACTTTCCGCTATCCGAGGTTGCTCCAAACCCTGTCTAACCTGGCCTTCCAGGGATGGGGCAGCCACAGCTTCTCTGTGTCACCTCCCTCACCTCAGCTTCCCAATATTAATGTGGCTTCTCCACATGAAGCCATTCCCCCTTATCCTGTCCCTCCAGACCCTTGTCCCAAGTTCCTCTCCAGCTTTCCCAAATATCTCAGACCATGGCCCTTGTGCTGCAGGTTTCTCAGACCCAGGGCACAGACACAGTTTTACCACCACAAAACCACCTCAGACAACCCAAAAATCCTCAATTACCCCACCCTGCCCCTCTGCCTTCCTCACAGAATCCCCCTACCTTGGGAAGCCCCACCCTCCAGCCTCTCAGCATCCCCAAATCCCACTTCCAGGAGCTTTCTGGAAGGCAGCCCTGGACCAGCATCCAGGATTGTTTACAGCAACCAGAGCTCGGGCAGGGCAAGCTGAGACACGGAGCATCTCCTCAACAAAGGCAGGGTAACAAACCCCCCTGAGCTCCAAAGTAAAAGAAATCCACCTGACTTAGCAAATACAGTCCCATCCTTTTAGCTTTTCTGAAAAATAAAGGCACAAAACCTGACCTGAGAAGTCTTTCAGAGGCATTTCTGAAGGCTTATTTTAAATCAGTAAAGCTGGAAACAAAAGAAAAGCACTTTCCATTTGCTTTCACATGAGAAAAAGGTCAAAAGAGACACATCAGGCAGCTCCCGATGTTTTATGTACCTTCCCTTTTCTCAGAATTTCAGTTTGGTTTAGGGAAAACGCTGAGAGCTCCCAGACTTCCTTTTGAACAGTTTTACAATATCCAAGATCCCAAAACAGCTCCTGTATAATTTAGTGGCTGTCTGCCTTGTCACAAAGGTGAGCTGGCATTAACACAGTGGGGTTTTTGCTCCTAACAACCTTCCTAGCAAGTTTTCAAATTAAGAATATGAGACTTAGATGGAAAAAATAGCAATAAAAATGTTGTTCAACAAATCTGACCAAAAAAAAAAAGAGCAAAAAGAGCAGCCAATGGGTCTCATGGCTGGCATCAGTGAGGGCAACAGCTTCTCCATCACTTCTGATTTTTAATAAACACGGGAGGCTTGTGACACACTTTTCCTTTAGGCAAATTGGGCTGCAGCATTTTATTCCAATTCCCTCATTTGCAAAGCAAACACTCCCAGCAGCAGAACATGGCGTGCCCTCACGGGCACCGCGGCACTGCCACAGCTCCCAGCCCTGCCACCCCGCCAGGGCCCTTCCCACCGGGCAGGAAAGAGGAACGGGGGAGGGGAGAGAGTTTGCACAGCAAATTAATAAAAAAAAAACAACAACCCAAAGTTCAGCTTTTTGGTGACCTTCAGGATCCTGATGAAGACACAAGGCCAGCCTGGACCCTCTGCCCACTCCTCCCTCTTCCTACCCCGGGCCCCCAACCCATCCCCATGCCAGGGCTGCCAACCTGGGAATGTAAACTGGACTCCCCCTGGGAAATAACTGGTAGGAATCAGTAGAAAATCAGGTTTTATGGTCATTACTCCTGTCTGCTGCTCTCTGAAAAGTGTTGCTGAGAAGGGTGAAGGGGATGATGCCCAATGGGAGGACTTTTAAAGCCTTGGGCAGATTTGAGCAGCTCAAACACTTAAATGTGAGGTAAGACAGCAATTCCACAGGGAGCACTGATCCCAGGAGTTAAATAAACCCTTACTTTAACTGGCCAGAGCCTGACCACACTCTAAAACAGGCTAAGTACAGCCTGCAGCCCCTGTGCTGCAGCCACAGCCCTGCTCCAGGCTGTTCCCATTGGATTTGGGGCCCCAGGGTGCTCCTCCCACAGCTGGGCCCCCTTTCCCAGTGCTGTTACTGGGAGCAAAAAGCTTTGCTAACACCTGGCTCTGCACAGGCAGCAGGATAAAAGGGAGGGGAAAAAAAAAAAAGATGTCGAATTTTAAAGCTTCAGCTCTAGATGGAGCATTTCCCTCGTGGAAGAGTGCTCAGCAGGAGGGGTTTGTCCCAAAGGAAAGGCAGTGATTTACCATCCCACTGGTCTAAATTACAAATCAAGCCCAGTTTAGACACTCTGGGAACCCTCAAGGGCTGTGGTTTTGAGGGTGGCATTTCTATTTCATCACTTCTCTCTCTTCCCCTCCCAGCTAGGAAGATAAAAGTTGACTCAGCAGAACAGCTGCTGAAAGAAAAAGGTAACAGAAGAAATAATAACCTGCTTAAAAGTGTCTAAATTCCCCTCAAAGGATCCAAACCAACCCCTTACTGAAGCCTGGGAATTCTCCAGGTGGAAGGGAAGCTTGCAGGATTTGATCCTCAGAGAGTATCAACTGGAAAAGGCTGGATTCAGAGAGATTTCCTCTTCCCAAAGAGATTTATTCTGGAAGAGAGCTGACTCCTGCTTAGCTTGTGTATAACCCACCAGTGGGATGCAGAGCTGATCCCCCTCTCCAGCCTATTTTGGGATATTTTGGGGTTATTACGGCAGCTGTGAGTGTGTTCATGAATTCCAAATCCATGAGAAATTTCAATATTCATACCCCAAATGTTCCAGGTAAAGGGAAGCAGG
Source organism: Aleadryas rufinucha (assembly GCA_013397815.1). Taxonomy (NCBI): domain Eukaryota; kingdom Metazoa; phylum Chordata; class Aves; order Passeriformes; genus Aleadryas; species Aleadryas rufinucha. The sequence continues at coordinate 7,740 of VZTH01007325.1, read as the reverse complement.
GGCTGGCTGACTTCAGAGAGCAATTCCCACTTCCAAGAGATCCACACCTGGACACTGAAATGCTCTTTATTTACTCCTTAATTCCTGCTAATACCCTGCAGTGATTAACGAGCCACAGGTCTGAGGGTGCCCAGTGATCCCTGATCTGAGGGAGCTGCTCCCAAATCCTTTTTTTCTCTGGAACAAAGTGACTGGATGGCTCCCAGACACCTTTTCCTACAGCTCCAGGGAGGTAAGGAGGGTGGTAACTCCACCCTAGGGTGTCCAGGAGTCAGGGCAAGGTGGGATAACAGAGTGCTGGCAAGGAAAGATCCATCCCTGCCATTCCCACCCATCCTGAGAGGCTGCATCCACACACACCTTGGATTTCCTTGACCTCAACAACACCTTACCCAACCCCCAGGCTGTTCAAGCAGAAAAAAAGAAAAAAGGCATTTTGCTTTAAGGAACTGCAGTACAAAAAGGTGATTCTTGGGAAAACAGGATTGGGATTCAACTGTAAGAACCTCACGTCTCTCAGGGCATGACAATGTCTGGCCCTGGGGTTTATTGAGCGTGAAAGGCAGGGAGAGAGGGAAAGAGAGAGAGAGGGAGAGGCTGCAGTCTCCTTTCCACAGCTCTGGCTCCTCAAGGAGAGGCAGGTGGAGGAAGGATAAATCCGAGCTGGCTCCGTGCCCGGAGCTGCCACAGCCCCGCTCCAAGGGCTGATAGGATCTTTTGCTTGACCACTTCCTGAGTTGGTGTTTTCTTTATGGATGAAAAGAAAATGAAGCTTTTTTTTTTTTGCCTACCAAAAAAAAAAACCCCACCCAAAAAGCAGCTGTACAGAAAAAAAAAAGCCTGATATTATCATTATTATTATTATTCCTCCAGCAAATCTCCTCTTAAGGGAGAAGAAAAAACATAAACAGAGCAGCTTCCTGTGACTCCTGTGGGATTGGAGTCCACGGGGGTCACAGGGACATAAATATTTCTAAGAAAGGAATTTTGGAAGTTCACAAATCCTTTTTTGCTGCCAGCTTTTGTCTAGGTAGCCTAAAATGAAAGGAAAAAGCCCTGCAGATAACCTCCAGTGACACTGGCTAACGGAGATGGATCTCACGTGCACGAATTTTCCTGATCTATGTCAAGATGGTAAATATTTTAATTTTGGTTAATGTTTTCTCTCCAGCTCTTCCCTGTGAAGAATTCCTCAATGGCTTCTGTAAGCAGATATCCCACTGTCTGTCCTGGTATTCCTATGCTTTGGGAAGTGTTTAATTCCAACCAGGAAATGTTTATAATGTCTCTCCCAGGAATCTGCAGGACTCGGCATCCAAAGAATCACTGGGAGGAAAATCTGCTTTCTAAACCTCCTGAATATTCAGCCCAAATATACATTAAATAAACATGAACATACATGAATTAAACATTGTCTCAATCGTTTCAAACGTTAAGACACTCGTCCGGAGGAAATTCCAGCTCCAAGAACACGCTGGGAGAGTTTATAGAGCATTAATGAACAAGTATCTGCTCTGGAAATCCAAAACCACCATGGGGCATGCAAAAGTGGAGGGAAGGATGCTGTTTATCCTTTAGGAAATGGGGGGATAATGGGGTTGGAGTCACCTAAAAGGTCTTGGTGGTCAGGACTTTACCCACGAAGATGGCAAAGAGCACTGCAGCCTTGCAAATCCCTGCCTGGGTGAGCTCTGACACTCCAGGGTTCTGGCACTAAAACCAAGTGACACCTCAAGGGTTCCCACCTAAAGGGGACCTCAAGTTCTGACAGGATGAGATGGCATTTACCATGCAAGAGTGAGCAGGATTGTCTAACCTGGACTGGTCCCTCCCACTGTGGGAAGCACAAGAGAAGGAGAAGGTACAGGATCAGAACAGGCACAGTCATTGCCAGTGACAGGACTGTCAGGGAAGGGAAGGGCTGAGGAGCAGCCAGGGACACTGTTCCCTTTGCTCTGAGCACAGCACGTCCTGCTCCGTCCCACAGCACTCAAACCCTGCCCTGAAAATTCAACAGTGCATTTATTCCTGTTTATACACAGCTGCCCCAGCCCTGGAAGTGTCCAGGCCCAGTTGGACGGGGCTTGGAACAACCTGGGATAGTGGAAGGTGTCTCTGCCCATGGCAGGGGGGAAATGGGATGAGCTTTAAGGTGTCTCCCAGGCAAAACCATTCCATGAGGGATGTCCAGAGGAGGCCATAGAGGGCTGGAGCCCCTCTGCTCTGGAGCCAGGCTGGGTGAGCTGGTGGTGCTCACCTGGAGAAGGCTCCAGGGAGAGCTCAGAGCCCTTTGCATGGCCTAAAGGGGCTCCAGGAGAGCTGGAGAGGGACTTGGGACAAGGCATGGAGGGACAGGACACAGGGAATGGCTTCCCACTGCCAGAGGGCAGGGTTAGATAGGACATTGGGAAGAAATCCTTCCCTGTGAGGGCAGTCACACGGGTTACCCAGAGCCGTGGCTGCCGCATCCCTGGAGGCGTCGGAGGCTGCCCAGGGTTTGGAGCAACTTGTGGAAGGTGCCCCGCCCACGGCAAGGGTTGTCCTAGATGCTATTAAGGCCTTTTCCCAGCCCAAGGGGGGGCTCCAGGCTGAGCCCAGCCCAGCAGGCCCCTCTCACCTGTCGGGGGCTGCCCGTAGGACGTGGCGTAGGCCGTCTGCCCGTACGTTGCCGTGGTCTGGGGCTGTGTGTAGCTGACGTCGGTGGGCTGCCCGTAGGTCCCGTAGCTCTGCTGCCCGTAGGTCTGCTCCAAAAGGACACAGATTCAATCCATGAGCACAAGTGAGCCCCAGGAATTGCAGTTGCTCAGCACTCTCAAAGCCAAGGCTGCTGTGAAAGTTAAGGTGCTGCGGGAAATTCCAGGTCAGCTCTGCCAAGGAGGTTATGGAGTGGTTTTTCCCTGCCAAGACTGAAGGAACAGGCTCTTGACATTGTCACCACACACCTCTGCTCTGTGGAAAGCAAAGAGGAAAGCTCCCAGCTCCTCACAATTACCACCAGCACTCACAGGCACCATCCCAGGGTTAACCTGAAATGTGGGAATGGGAGCGCTCCGAGGGCGGAACTGCACAAAGGAAAAGTCACTTCAGTGGAAAACTGCTTTGGTGTTGGCTGAAAGAAACCTGTTGAAGGTTTCAATTAAATTATCTGGAGTATTTTTCATGCCCATCAGCCATTAATTTTAGAAATGGGAGCTGGTGTAGGCATGGAAGGATGGGATCCACGGGAACACCCAAATTATCCCAATGGTGCTACTCCCATCCCGGTGCCTGTGCATTCAGTGAGGGATGAGCTCTCACCTCACCCATTCCCTGATTTTGCTCTCAAATCCAGCTTGAAAATCACAGAGGAAAGGAGAGAAGCAGCTGTGCCCAGCAGCGTCACCAGCTGCCCAAGCCATGCCCTGCCAGCTCATGCCCCAGGCGCCAGCAAGCTTCCAACAGCTCCTGGCTTAGGATAAAACTCTGGATGCAGCTTGTGGAGTGACATGGAGACAGCTCTAACCTTCAGATTCTGAAAGAATTCAGACTTCTGGAGAGCCTGGACTTTTTGGGATATTCAGCCTTCCTGAACTCAGGGCACAAGTCTGAACCAGGAGCAGGAAAGCCCTGACCACGTGAACACATCCCTGTCCCTGGAAGTTCCCTACACCAAGAGGCAGGGAATGCTGCAAACTCCCCGTGGACACGTGCCTAGAGCTGAGTTTAGCTGGTTAGGGGTTTAATTAGCTGGTTAGGTGTTTAATTAGCTGGTTAGGTGTTTAATTAGCTGGTTTTAGTTGTTGAGGCCTCCTGTTCCTACCCTTGCCATCCTGCTCCCACCTTCCACCTCACCTACAACCAGGAGCAGCTCTTCCAGTTGCTGTCTCCAAGAATTTATTTAAAATAAAAGTCACCATCACCTTCCTTTCAGCCCACACTGAGCCTGTCTTCCTCCTCTTGGGAAGGAAAATTAAGCCTACAGCACTTTTTGAGGACAGGAATTTACCTTCGGAAACATACTTGGAGTTTGCAGACAAATGTGGTTGTAGTAACTTGGATTCTAAAGGTTAAAAATAAGCATTAAGTTAATCTCTTAAAGATTATAATTATTTTGCAGTCCAGCCAACTGAGAGTATGAACAGTTACAGCAATCAAAACTCCAGGAAAAAATGTATTCCCTCCTCCTCCTCCTCCTTTGTCCAATTCTGCCATCTCCCAAAAGGCAATTCCCCCCTTTTTTCCCAGTTCTTTTCTCTCCTACACCTCTGATTACAACACCCACCAACGTGGCGGTGTCAAACATATACCAAGAATTTGGCTTTTCTGGGATCAGGATTGAATAAATTAACAAAAAAGGGGGATTGTTGAGGTTATTTCCACTTTTAAAAAAGCACTTTGGGCTGGGGGGAGAAGCTCCAAGACAACTTTTAACCCCGGATTTCGACGCTGCCGCTCGGAGTTTCTCACGGCTGCGTGCTTTCCTGGAAAACAGGTGACTGAGCAGGAATTCCACCCCCTTCCCGTGTTTTACCTGGGTGGTCTGTGCATATCCTTGGGCTGGCTGAGGTGCATAGGCGCTGTAGCTGTGGAATGAATGTAAAGACATTTATAATCTTGCCCCAAATCTGCATCACGAGACAAAATTTTCATGCAGCCCAACGGTTTCTGCTGGAATTCTAAGGGAATGCAAAGCTCCAAGAAAACCCTCAGGATTTCCAAACATACCTGAGTTAAGCCCAAACCATAATTATGATATCCTTTTATTACACCTTTTTAAAACAGGGAGGATAAGCTACTTACCCCTGCTGAGCTGCAGCTTGGCTATAGGTACTGTAATCTAAAAGGAAAGGAGAAGAAAAGGAATGAAACTGTTGATAAAGGCTTCACAAAATTAAAAAATTCAAGAGCACAGCAGCTGGAATTTCCTCCTGCAGCTCGCTATAAACCACTGGAATTCCAGTTTCCCAAGGGTGGAAGGTAAATGCACATTTTCAGCCCCTTTTTTTTTTTAGGAGAACAAAACCTCTCTTCCCCTCATTGTTCCTGCTGTTAGCAGCAGAGACTTTGATCTCAAATGACCCCGCTGCAATTTAACTGCCACCTTGGATGGATCCCAGGGGGCTGGCAGAGGGGGATTTGAGTTGGAACAAAGGAAAAACAGGGATTTGAGCCTTAAAAACCCCCCATCCTGCTTTGAAAGGGCCAAGCTGGAAGGTTTCACCACCTTCACTCTTTCCCTTTCAAGGACACAAATCAATGGCTGGAAAGCCACTTGTCCCCTGGAAGGGTTGGAGCTGGGAAGCTGGGAGTGATTCCCTCCCCAAATCCTCAATCCATGTCAGCACACGGATTGGGAGGAGAACCAAAATCCTGAAAATCCAAGCAGCAAAGCCTGTGCTGAACTGATTTGCTGGCGGGGATGGAAAATGAATCCACATGGCAATTAGGAGGCTAAATTTGAAACGATTGCAGCTCCCAGTTCCCTCACAGGCACCAACAGCTCCAGCTCCCATCCCAATGTCTGGAACAGGGATGAATTCATCATTCCCACCAGACCTGGCCAGAAATCCCAGCTCTCCCAGGACCATGGAAGTCCTGAGATCAGGAATGAGCCCAGAACTTCCTGGTGGAGGCCACAGCACCGGAGCCAGAGGCAGGAGCCGGATCAGAGGAGCTGTTCCCAGACATCCCTGTGTGGGAAGAGCTTCCAGTGTTTCCATCACCATCACACCTTGCTCAGAAACCCAAGTTTAACCCAGAATCATGGAATATCCCAAGGTGGGAGAGACCCACACGGATCAAGTTCAACTCCTGCACTGGAAAATTTGAGGAAGCAACTGACCAGTTTATCCCAAAACCATGGACTATCCCAAGGTGGGAGAGACCCACACGGATCAAGTTCAACTCCTGCACTGGAGAATTTGAGGAAGCAACTGACCACCTCTAATGCCATTATCCCACTATTCCCAAGGCCCAGGAATCACTTGGAAAACACAGCTTCCATCCACACAACCCCCTATTCCTCAGCCTACGGATCCATCCCTACTAAACCCTTCCTCCCCACCCTCCAGGTGCGCTCCCAGCTTTTCCTCCTTTTTCCTCCTCCACAGGAGCAGCTCCTGTGCTGCTGCTGCTGGAGCGGAGCCCCCGGATCCGTGATCCTGGCAGTAATTCCTGGGAGTTGTTAATTCCTTTGACCTTGCCCAGAACACCTCACACAGAGAAAGAAGACATTTGGAGTTCTCCAAAGGCTTCCCCGCTCCCGGGACACACGGCACAGGTTGTTAAACTCCTCTGGCATTGTTCCCACTTCCCTCACAGGTTGGCACGTGGAATATTGGAACATTTTCCTTGTTCGGTTTGGGGTTCTGTTTTTTTTTTTTAATTTACTTTACACGTGGTTCTGCTAAATCCTGAGTGTTAATTAATGCCCCTTCCCCCTCATCCAGCTTCCCTTTCCCACCACCCCCTCATTCCACTCCACTCTTTTCCCTGCTCACCCTCCAGCCACAAAACCCTCATTTAATTCTCCATTTTCAGCCCCCTTTTGGCCTCGAGCTCCACACAGGGGCATCAATTAACCCCTCTCCTCACAGCCCTCCCCCAGTCCCACCGAAACCCAACATTTCCTCCTTTGTAGGATTTCATTCCAGGTGTGGAATTTGCAGTTTGCCTGTGGTGATGCCTCCCTTTTAATTTGCTCAGATTTAGACGAACAGGGAACATTAATAAAAAATAATATTATGGTTCATTTAGTTAAACCCATCTCCTGGCTTTTATTTCCAGGGGGAAATTAATCTTCATCCTTTTATTTCACGAGACTCAGGAGCACACCAGAGGCTGAAAATAGCAGCTCCCAGGAGGAACAATTCCATGAATTAAGGGAAAACACAGCTGTAGTTTTAACCCCCATTTTGACAATCCCGTTGGCAGATGTTCCTTTACTGAACTTTTCTTTTTCAAGCTCTCCAAGGCGCTATTGGTGATGTTCCCTCAAACTCCATGGCCTGGGCCATTTTCCTTTCTGGAAAAAAAGGAAAATCCTCCTTCTTTAAGGAGAATCAGATCTTGGGCTGCTGGGATTTAAAAGTGCTGTTGCCACAGTTGGGGAGTCTCGGTTTCCAACTCTTTGTATCCAGCTGGAGCCCTCGTGGAAAAACATTTCAGTCCAATAAATTTGGAGCCATGCAGAGGATAGAACACCTTATTTCCTTATGGGGAAAAGCTAGGGGAGAAGGCTCCAAGGAGACCTCAGAGCCCCTTCCAGTGCCTTAAAGGGCTCCAGGAGAGCTGGAGAGGGACTTGGGACAAGGGATGGAGGGACAGGACACAGGGAAAGGCTTTCCACTGCCAGAGGGCAGGGATGGATGGGATATTGGGAAGGAATTCCTGGTTGAGAGGCGCTGAAATGGACATCCCAAAGGATGCTCCATCCCTAAAAGTGTCCAAGGCCAGGTTGGACGAGGCTTGGAGCAACCTGGGATAGTGGAAGGCGTCCCTGCCCACGGGATGAGCCTTAAGGTCCCTTCCCACCCAAAGCATTCCATAACCCCATATTTCCACCAAAACCCGCCCTGCGGAGCCCCGGGAGGGCCGGAGGCAGCCCTGGCTCGGTGCTTCGCTCCTGGGAGCGCGGAACTCCGGGAATCCCGCGGGGCCGCAGCTCCGAGGGGCCACAATTGAACCAAGAGATACTGAGGGGAACCACCCGCGGCCCCGGCGAGGCCCCGGCGGGCGGCGCGGGGGGACACGGGCGGGACG
>VZTH01007311.1:0-18372 GCA_013397815.1 Aleadryas rufinucha | reverse complement strand
GAAAGGAAAGAGAAAAAGAAAAGGGAGAAAGGGAAAGGGAAGGAGGGAAAGGGGGAAAGGGGAAAGGGGAAAGGAAAAGGGAAAGGGAAAGGGAAAAAAGGAAAAGAAAGTCAGAGAAGAGACAAGAGAGAAAGGAGGGAGCGGGAGAGAAAGAAACAAAAGAAGAACAAAATGAGAGGAAAATCCTTCCAAAAATTCTCGTCTTCCTCTTAAACTTGTTCACTTTTCAGCCCAACTCCTCCTGCCAGCCTGGTGTAAAGTTTGGGAGACTGGGAATAGAGAGGAAAAGAAAGGATTGGGATTAATGTTGGGTTCAGGGCATTTCTTCCTCAGCCAATCAAAGACTTTCAACTTCGTTTTTAAAACTCCAAGCCATTGAAAGGAGTGATTTAAATGAGCAGATCCTGGTAATTTGAGGGGATGATTGGGTCAAACACATTTGAAGGGTTCCATGGATTTAACTGCTAGGAATTCCTGGGATGGATTGAAATTTCCAGGCAATTTTCTGAGAACTCTGAGCTTTTAAATTCACTGTGAGGAGAAATATCCGAGTTCTGTTCAGCTCCAGCCTCATGGGAATGTGTTTGACAAAATTTGGATGAGGGCAACAGAAAGTGTGGGAAGAGTTGGAGTACCTTTAGTATTTGCTTCCCTTTTATCCCGTTTTTCCACAGCCTTTTCCTCAAGTTTTTCCAGCTCCTGGTTCCACAGGAACATTCCTTACCATGAATCCCTTGGAAGCCCAGGTTGGAGCAGCAGGAATTCTTTTCTCTCCTGCTGTGGTTGCAGCTCAGAACAGGAGCAGAGCATGAGCCCATCCGTATCCTGCAGAAAAGCAGGAATAACCAGAGATTTATGGGAAAACCAAGAAAATGGGGAAAATTTAGCAGATTTTAAAAGTTTAGCAAATTAAAGTGGGTTTGGGCAAGAAGATGGGCAAACCCAAGAAGACTCTGTGCTCCTGGCACTGCCATCACTGAGTCCAACGACAAAAATTCCCAGATTCCAAGGAAAATTACCCTGCTCCATCCCAAGGAGGATGCAAATGCTCAGGAGAGGAATTAAATCCGTTCAGGGCCTTGCAGGAAGCTCAAAGACAATTGCAGCAACATTAAAACCGTTCCAAATCATCTCAAACTGTCCCACAAATGATCTCCTGCTGCCTCAGCTCGCCGAGATTTCCGAAGCGGAATAATTTAAGGCTGGAGACGCTGCCCACACTCCTTAAAAACTGCTTGGGATGAACTCCGGAGGACTTGGAGGGAATATTATTTATCATCCTCTGGGGACGGAGCGAGGGAATCGCTGATGTCATCAAATCCTTTCTCTCTCCCTGCCGACTGGGGGGCTCTCACTGCACGGCTCCACTCAAATGGAATTTAATCCAGGACACGATTTCGAGTTCATTTGATTCATTTCTTGCCAGATTCCATTTGCTGACTCCTGCTCTTTCCGTATTTTTTTTTTCCCCTGCAGATGAATCCTATTAAGGAGGTAACGATGGAAGCGGAATTCAGGGAGAGTGATCCTTAAAATAATTGATGTAGGGAAGGCAACCCTGAATATGGGAATCAAGAGCCTGCTCAATTTAACAATTCTGCGTTAAGCCTGGCTTAAATCCCAACCATTCCCAGGCCAGGGAAGTTTGGAAGGTCCCAAAATGGGAATTTTCATAACAATGGGAGGGTGGAAAAGTCCCTCAGGTGATTAAAAACTTTAAAATCCCAAACTCCTGGATTATAAATTTATTGAGTTGTCCCAAAGATTAAATTCCAGTGCGGAGCATCTGCTTGGTGGAGCATCCAGGAGGATGTGGAATTCCAGCAGTGCTGGATCAATCCCTGAATTTCCATGTCCAGATTTATTCCTGAGGTTTATCTGGGAGCTGAGGTCTTCCATCAAGGATCAGCAGCAGACAGGAATTGTCGAAAATTCCTTTTGTGGCTGTGCCTGGATTTGGATTTATTTTCCTCATTTGCAACATTTTGGGAAAAATCTCCTTTTCCAGTCAAACCAGCATCTCCCCGGATTTCTCTGGTAAATCCAACAGCTGGGGGAGGAGCCATCCTGAAAATTCCCTGTTTGTGCAGCCCAGCTTAAAAAAACTGGGATGAAGGTCCAGGTTATAGGGGCAGGAACAACAAAGTCCTGACTGAGGAATTGTTCAGCTCAGGGCACTTGGACACAGGAATTCCCAGATCCAGCTCTCACATTCCCTGCTTTCCTCACGTTTGAAGAGCTGGGATCTCGTGTTCCAGCACAATCTGTCCCTCCCAAGCTGTTTTAACAATCCCCAGCTGCATTTCCTTCAACATTTCCCATTTTTTCCCCTTTTCCAGCACTTGTCCGTCCTCCCTCATCCTCATTTCATTTTCCATCCCATCCTCCTCTGTCAGCCAAGGGAACGCTCTTCAGTCCAGACCATCTGGATGTTTTTCTTTGGATGGGAATATTTGTTGTGGGCTCACTTTTCCAACTCTCCCGTTGTTTCCATGGTTTATTTACAGAAGCCAACGGACACAGCTGGATCCCACACAGATTTCTTCCTTTCTGCAGGAATTCTCCCACAAAATAAGGAATTTTTCACCTTGGACTGTGTGAGGGTGTTGGGCACCGACCAGGCTCCCCAGGGCACATTCCCAAGGCTGCCAGAGCTCCAGGAGCGTTTGGACAACGATCTTAAGCAGGGATAGACGGGATATTGGGAAGGAATTCCTGGCTGTGAGAGTGGGGAGGCCTTGGAATAGAATTCCTGGAGAAGCTGGGATCCTTGGATCCCTGGAAGTGCCCAAGGCCAGGTTGGATGGGGCTGGGATACTGGGAGGTGTCACTTCCAATGGGATGATCTTTAAAGTCCCTTCCAACCCAAATTTTTCCGTATTTCCATGAATGTTTGATTTTCCATGGTTTATAATTCCAGCTGCACCTGGACCAAACCTTCCATCTGGAATTTGCCCTGTACAGAAACCAACGCTGGTCTTGGTACTTGCTTTGAGCACAGCAGCAAAGCCCAGAAGGAATCGGGGATTAATGATGCTTAATTAAAAAGTGCCTCGTTAAGGGGAGATAGGTTGGTCTGGGAAGGGAGCAGAGCGTGGGTCAGGCAGCAACTCCATGGAATTCAGCACTTCCAGGTTTTCCTTTTGGAAACAGACTGTGGAGCTTTGAGGTGGCTGAACCTCCTCTGGGTCACTTCTCCTGGATTTTTGGGAAGCAGCTTTGATTTTTGGCTGCTTTGTTCCAGGTGTGTGGCCGGGCTGTGCCCTTGGAGCCGGAGAAAGGATGGAAAACCTTCAATGGAGAGGAAGGAGAGGCCAGCGTGGAGCCCAGGGAAGCAGAGATTGTTTGAACAGGAACAGCAGAAATGATCCCAAAGGGAATCTGGAGACTTCACTCCATGTGGTTTGGGGTTTTTGCTTCGGGAACACCGGGGGAGAAGCAATTCCTCAGCTCTGATTTATACCCAAACACAGAATATTCGGATTTTTGCCCCCAAAGACAAGAAAGGGGCTGCCTGTGAACCAAAGCTGAGCTGGAGATGAAGTTCCAAAGCCTTCAGGAACAAAAAAGCTGCCTTGAGAAATGTCCCCAGCCTTGCCCAGCTCATTTAGCACGGCTCCTGCTCTCACTGAAGGCCGCTGACATTGAGAGATCGGGACAGCAAAGCGCAGAGCCCCGGAATCAGCAGAATTCCAAGGATAAGCTGGAAGGTGAACGATCAAAATGGCTCCGATGTGCTGAGTTAGGTGGCTGAGAGCAGCAAAACGAAGGAGCAGCTCCACAGAAAGTCCTGCAGGGAGCACAAAAACCATTGGGGAGCTGGTGCTCAGCAGGAGGGAGAGCTCGGAAAAGCACCCAAAAATGCTCTGGGAATGGCTCCTTCCTGAGGATTCCCGGTGCTGAAGGCGTGGGATGTGCCACAAATGGACAAAGAGTTTGTTCCTGGAATGAAGGGCGTCACTGGAAAATAAGGAATGTCTTCATCAGAAGAAAGGGATTTGATGACGAATCTTACTGGACCCCCTGGAATCCACCTGAAATCCACCTGAAATCCACCTGGAATCCACTTGGAATCCACCTGAAATCCACCTGAAATCCACCTGGAATCCACCTGAAATCCACCTGGAATCCACCTAGAATCCACCTGGAATCCACCTGAAATCCACCTGGAATCCAGCCAGCACAAATCCACAGCCCTACAAAATGCATTAAGTGCAGAAAGGAAAAGAATCTTTTGAAATTGCAGCTAGACCAGGAAAAATACCCCTTTATTCCAGGTTTCCTGGAAGTAATGCATCAGGAAAGCCAGAAATGCAAAGCAGATGGTTCTGGTTTCCACTGGATGGGATTTGGGTGGCTTAAAAATGGAATATTTCATCCCAACACTGGGATGATTCCCTCCCTTTTAACCCACCTGGCTGACAAAGGAAAGAGGAAAGGATTTTTCTTTCCCGCTCTCTCTCTCTCTCTCTCTCTCCACAAAAGATCCTTTGACAGAGTGCAATCTGTCTTTGCACTAATTATCTGCTCAAGCGAAATGACAGCTCAGAGCTGGTGGCACAGGAGTGTCCTAATGGGGACAGAGGTTCACTTCCACAAAAAGGGGGGGAAAAAAGGGAAAAAAGAAAAGCTGGAAGCATCAGGAATTCACACAGCGTTCCTTTTAATATGATCGGAGTGAAAGTGTCCCTGCCCATGGCAGAGGGTGGAACAAAATGTTTTTTAAGGGCCCTTCTAAAACATTCTGGGATTTTAGGATCCCTTAAACTCATTTGGGAATCTGAGCCAGAAATCCCATGATTTTATAGGATATTTTTGATCAGCTAAGAGGGAAAGATAAACCAGAGGCTGATTGGGGGGACAGAGCTGGGAATGTGACACCCAGGATTTGGTTGGTGCTGGGGGGACAGGGCACCACAAAGGGGTGTCTGACACGGGACAGCATCCAAGGAAAAGGGAGGATTTTGCAGGAATGACTGCAAAAAAAAAGCTGTAAATAAAGGATCTGGACTCGTGTTGGAGCTTTTGAGGCACAAACTGGGGAGGAATCAAAAGCTGAGACAGCATAAAAATTGCCATTTTCCATTTCCCCCCCCAAAAGTGTCCCCGTGTCAGCTGTCAGAGGGGCTGTTGTGACACCAATTTGTCACCTGCAGGGAATCCATTGGAAAACGTGGAACATTTCCTAGTCTGGATTAATCATGGGAAAGGCTGTGAGGAATAACCAGAGCTTGGTTTCCACCCAGACTGTCAGACAGGAATCTCCGTGTGTGGGTTGGATCCATTCTACCCCGCTTTTCCTTTATTTTGAGCACCGTAGAAATGGAATAATTTGGCTGGAGCGAGGCCAGGAGCATTGTGGAGCTGATGAATTTCTGAGCAGGTTTTTTTAGCAAGGTTTTGTGCTTCGAAAAAGCCACTGAGCACAGAATTAACTGGGCAGGGTTACGAAACAGCCAAGGCAGACACCGCAGGAGTCAAGGAAGAAGTTGTGTGGGGAAAAACTCTTGCCTTTTATCTCCCTGAGTGTCATAATCACAGATGATGCTTTATCCTGGGAATTAAAGGAGGGATTCCAAGCCAATTTAGGATAAGAAGGGAAAAACTGGGGTAGCAGGACTGGAGCTGGTGGGAAATGTGAATTTTTGCTCCAGCGCTGCCCCGGGGTTGCTGTGGGCTGGGGTTTGTTCACTCCACGTGGAAGAGTGCAAGGGGAGCAAAGGGCACTGGTGCTGTAAAAATCATGGAATTGTTAAGGCTGGAAAAGACCTACAAGATCATCAATCCAGCTGTGAATCCAGCCCCACCTCGATCATCACTAAACCGTGTCCCCAAGCACCACATCCGTGTGTTTGGGATGGGGACTCCACCCCTGCCCTGGGCAGCCTGTTCCTACTCTTAACAACACTTTCTGTGGAGAAAGTTTCCATAATATCCGATCTAAACGTCACAACCTGAGGCTGTTTCCTCTCATTCCTTCTTTTCACCCACCCTCCACCTGTGCTCCCTCTCCATGTGGGAATAGCGGGTGCTTCATCCCAGGATCTGCTCTGATGCCTCTGCCTGTATTTTCCACCGGCTCTGGAGCAGGGTTTGGATATTCCCCCAATTTCTCCTGGTGCTGAGATGGTTCATTCGCTGCCTTTGCGTGTTTGGAATAAAACTGCTGCAGGATGGGGAATTTCTGGGAACAGGAACAACTCCTGTGGGAATATCCTGATTAATGAAGGTTGGACAGAGCAGCTGTGGCTGCCCCTGGATCCCTGGAAGTGTCCAAGGCCAGGCTGGACAGGGCTTGGAGCAGCCTGGGACAGTGGAAGGTGTCCCTGCCCATGGCAGGGGTGGAACGAGAAGATTTTTAATGTCCCTTCCAGCCCAAATCATCCCAGGATTCCATGGAATTGTTCTGTACCTCTGGGCCTTTACCAGAGGCCTGGAGCACGGCCTAGAGGTTGGTAGGGAGGAATAATTCCTTTCCATCCTCCCCTGGAATGTTTTCCAGCAGTTCAGAGGCTCTGCTGGATGGTTTTATGGAATTAGTGACCGTCATGCTGTGAGCAAACACCCTCTGGAGCAGCCACTGGCCACCAGACAGAACATCCCATGGGATGTGGGAGAGCTGCTCTCTCCCACAAAAAAAGTTCTTCCTTCCCAGTAGGTTCCACCTTTCAGAAATCCCCTAAAAACGGCCCGAAATTGAAGTAAAATTTGGGCCAAAATTTTGCCCAGGCTCAGTTTGCTTTAAAAAAAAAAGAGAATTTTGTTGTGTTGAATAATGTACTTTTCCATAAAATTTGAATAAGCATGGAATGTGCCCTCAGGCTACTTCCCAAGGATTCTGGGCATCGTCTTCCCACATTTATTAACAGCGTTTGAACTCTGGAGCAAATCTGAATTTTTCTTTGTCAATCCAGATGTTTCCGTTGCTGCCCAGGCTGGAATCAGCTCAGGGCTCTCAGCACACTTTTCAATTGATTTCTCTTCCCCTCATCAAGGTTGTTGTTGGATTAATTCCTTCTCTCTGCTTTTCTTCCAGGAAAAATAAAATCAAGGAAACAGCCGTGTTATCTGAGAGGAAATAGTTGAATTCCTTGGAAAGAAAATGGTTGGGAGAGTTAAATCCAGGCAGTTTAATTCCAACCCTGCTGCAGGAGTGAGGATTTTAATGGAAGTTGGATGATTTTATGGCTTAAGAAATGCTCTAAATCTGAATTTTGGGGGCTACTTAAGAGGATGGGTGTTCCAAAGGAAACAATTTGTGGATTAAGAGCTTCCTTCCTTTTCATGGAATCCTGGAATTTCAGAGAAAGGTCCACATCTCCCGCTGCTCCCAGGGATCCATAAGGATACAAGAACCACGTTGTTAATTATTAAAGGAAAATTATTTTGCTGTGGGTGGTGTTGTCCAATCTCCCATTCTCCTGTTCCAAACTCCTTGGAATTCCACTCTGGAATCAGGGCTGGCTTCAGCGATCCCCTTGAAATTGTGTCACGGGATCCTACGACCTTAAAACAAATTCGTGTCCACCCCGCTACGAACAAAATGCGAATTTTCATCTTGTGGAGTGACACGAGAGCAGCAATAAATTGCTCTTCCTCCCTTTTTTCCCGTTGGGGGGTGGCTGAAGATTGGTGTTGCTCGTTTATGGAAATGTTTTCCTGGCGGGGCTCTGCCTCTCGGAAAGGAATTATTTGACGGACACCGACAGTTTGTGTCGAGTTTTTCAGGGAGCGAGAAACAAATGAGGAGATGAAATAAGCAGCCAGTTAATTTCTCCTTCACAGTTGTTTCATGGAAATGAAGAACTGGAATTCTTCGGGAGCCATCAAAGCTGGGGAAATAAATGCACAATTAGCTGCAGGAAAGTGCTGAAAGCCATTAGCGCTCATTTGAGAATAATAATGCACTTCAAGCCTATTTGTTGAAATATAAATACAATTATGGGGAAAGAAATTAATGCGCAGTGGGACGCTTCTTGAAGATGGCATCGCTTTTTCGGCGGCACGAGATGAAATGAGCGAAACCGTGGGGTTTTTGGGGAGGCAAACAACGGGGGTGGTGTAGGAAAGCAGAGATAAAACTGAAACAAAAAATGTTGGAACATTCCCAGCTATGGGGATCAAAGGAGAGAAAGATTTGCCAAAGGGGTCCGAGGGATGAAAGGCTTGTTCTGGCCTCTAGGGTTGTTCCCAGTGGAGAGGAGCTTTGGGACACAGCTGGAAGTGGAGGTGCTGCTGGCAAAGAAGTTCAGACCACTGGAAGTTTGGCCAAGGAAATCCAACAGATTCCTGCTGCAAATAATTCAATCTGATCACCAGAGCAGTGGGCAGAGGTTTCTCTTCATCCAAAATCATCATTTTTGAGCTTTTCTTTGCCATCCTCCCTGATCCCGTCAGGAAACTTCCCTGGAGATGCTGGGACAGAGCTGAAGACTGGAAAACCTCCCCCAGCGAATGGAGCTGCAGGTGGTGGATTAGGGGTGACCATGCCGGGAATGCTGGGATCCACCAGGAGGGGTGGTCTTGGAGGAGATGGTCAGGAATGAAAACACGGGGCAAGGGTTGAGTGGGCATGGAAACTCAGCCTGGAACCATGGGATCATGGGGTCAGAGAAAACCAGGATTGGAGAACCTCAGGATTGCAGAATCACAGAAACACAGAATTGCAGAATCGTGGAATTACAGAAACACGGAATTACAGAAACGCAGAATCGCAGGATCATGGGATCACAAAGCCAGAGAATCACAGGATCAAAGAATCACAGGACCATGGGATCACAGGATCCCTGAGACATGGAATGGTTTGGGTGGGAAGGGACATTAAATCCCATCCCATTCCAACCCCTGCCATGGGCAGAGACACCTCCCACCCCTCCCAGGCTGCTCCAAGCCTCCTCCAAGCTGGCCTTGGACACTTCCAGGGACCCAAGGGCAGCCACAGCTTCTCTGGGCATGAAATAAAAATTTAGAAGGCACCTTGAACACCTTCTTGCTTCTTTCCTGAGGCCATTTTTGGCCACCAAAGCTGCTGCTCCTCCGCTGACTTCCTCAGCAGACAACCTTTGCCTGGTTTATTGAAATCCCCAGGCTGTGAGGAGTCAAGGAAAACGGGAAACAGCTCCCACGTGGCTTCCTCGGGACACATTTGCAGCTGCTGGAAAAGCTGCTGGGAGCAGCGAGCTGGTCCTGCCCGGGGCAAAACTTCTCCTGGAGAAGCAGCTGCAGAGAGAACTCGACAAGGTGCAGCTCATCTCCATTCTGGTGACATTTCCAGGACACCGAAGTGACTTTTCTCCCCCCAAGGCAAAGTGGCTTCTGACACGAGGCTTTGCTTCATCAGCCTGCCAAGCTGGGAGCCAGATTTATCTGGAACCCTTTTAATTCCACTTTGTACCTCAGCCTGAAGTCCTCACGTTTCGTGGAGAGGGTTTGGATGCCCCCGGGCCATTTGTTAACGCTCTGTTAACGCCAATTACATCAGACCTCGAGCAGGGAGGAGAAGGGGACTTGCTCCTTCGTGGAAATGTGGGAAAGCACATTCCCGCCGCATCCGTGGAAAGCAACGAGCTCCTGGTTGCTGGAGGGCGATGAATAATGGATGCAGGGAAAGCAGGTTGGGGTTTAATTGCTCGGCCTGACACCAGCGGGTGACGGAAGGGGCTCGCGTGCACGCCCGCGGGAAATGGGGTGGGACGACGGGATGACACCACAGCTCCGTCCCTTCCCACCAACCGACCCGGCGAGCCGTGCTGGGATGAGTGATGCTAATGAAGATGTGAGGGGAGTGCTCCAGCTCCCAGGAAATCCTCTGGAAATGGAGAAAGCTCCCATAAAGAGCCAAATCCAGCCAAGCGAGCCGTGAGCGTGAGGAGTTTTCTGTGACTGATTTCGTCAGGCCCTAATCAGATCCATCCAGAGGCACAACCTCTGAAGGACCAGCCCAGCCTCAGGGTTTGGGTCCATCAGGCTGTTGGGATTTCTTCCCTAAAATACCTGGCTGCCCTCAGAGCCTGGGAGCTGCTCCAGTCCGAGGGGTTTATAATTGGAGAGGAAAATGTGGCATTATCCCACAGGTGCGTGGTGAATCCCCTGGGGTTAGGAGACCCTACAACAGCTGAAGGGTGGCTCAGGGGCTGCCCTCATCTCCCACCTGACCCTTTAACCCCCAGTTCTGCATGGAAAAGATGGGAAACATAAATCAGAGACAACTTCAAACAAGCAAACAGGATCATTTCTGCTCTGCCTCTGGTCACGTTCCCGAAGCTGGCAGAGCGATGGGATTGGTGCTAACGAGCTAATTGGGAAAATTTCCCTTGGCTGTGCCATCCAAAGCTCGGTGAGCTCTATCAGCTGCTCCTTGAGAGCAGATTAGGAAAAATTGGAACCTGATGGAGTCTTGCTGGATTTTTGGGAGCCCACGAGAGCCAGGGATTTGGGATCAGTGCAGTTCCTGCCTCACAGGCTGATGTTTCTGATGTTTCTGATGTTTCTTCTTTCCACTGCTGCCTTGTTGGAATTCTTTTTTTTTACTCCCTCCTGGATGAATCATCTTTTCCATATGGCTCGTGAGGAGAAACCATTTCTACCCAAATTTGTCTCGTTCTCCTCAAACCCTTAATTGCCATGGTTACCTGCCAGGGAGCCCCAGTGGATGCAACCAGCAGAAAATTGGGGTATGAGTCCTGTTTCTCCTGGATTATAAAAATATCTCTGCTGATTCTTTCTTCCCAAGGCTCATTTTCCCATCGATTCTTATTTCTGTTCATCCTGATGGACTCCTGGTTCTCCACCTGGCGATATGGAAGGAATTCTTGCCCGTGAGGGTGGGGAGGTCCTGGAATAGAATTCCCAGAGAAGCTGTGGCTGCCTCTGGATCCCTGGAAGTGTCCAAGGACAGCTTGGACGGGGCTTGGAGCAGCCTGGGACAGTGGAAAGTGTCCCTGCTCATGGAATGGGATGAGTTTTAAGGTCCTTCCAACCCAAATCATTCCATGGTTCCACGATCCTACACCAATTCCAAATGCTCCAGAGGCAGCCTGGATAATGAATCAGAGTTTCTGACCTCCAACACCGGAACTGATCCAAAACACATCAATCATCCGAGGCCTTTTATCCAGGGAACAGCACAGGCAGCAAGAGGTTACCGAGAACTCGTGATCGAGCAGTGCAGTTTAAATCCAAAAAATCAAAATTAATTCACTGCTCCCTTTAAATATATATAATTCCATCTGGGAAAGGATAAAAATCAGAGAGCTAATTTAGGAATTTACGGCCTGCACATCAAAGCCACAGGTGTGGAAATGCTCATTATTCAGCTGGGTGATAAGCAGGTATCAATTATGCCCCCAAAAACGTCATCTCCACTCACCCAGAATTCAGAAATTCTGGGGTTTGGGGATGCCTTTGTTTCACTCTAATATTGGTGGTGGAAGAGCCATAAACAGAGTGTAATAAAAGGGAATTTCTTACTACAATTAAATACCGGAACTCGTCTATTTAAACTACATTTAAATGTTGGGGAGGTTTTGCTGGTGAGCAATAAATCATTTTCCTAAATAATACTTCACCTAAGGATGCAGAATGAGCATTTGCACTCAGGTTTTTCCCTAGAAAAGGAAATATTTTTATAAAGGACGTGTTTTCTGTGACTCAGTTTCTTATTTTTCATTATGAAGGGGAAAAAAGATCAGCATTTCTTGGCTGTGGTTGATGCCAGCACTGCTCAGTGGAGAATGGATCTGATAATCCCAAACCTTCCTGAGGCTGAGCCAGGATAAAGTTTAAGCAAACCAGATTTCCTGGCCAGATAAGGGGTAAATCTACAGTGGGATTGGGAAGCAGAGCTTATTAACAACTCCATGGAAAATCAGTGCTGTGCTTCCAGAGGCAGGGAGGTCACGGACACCTGAACCCCTCTGTCACCGAGTCACACAATTATTTACAGCCTTTGTGACACCAGGGCTGGGCCTGGCCCTCCTGAGGTGCCTGTGCCCAATTCTGCTCCTGTTTCAAGTAACTCAGAAATTCAATGTCCCCAAGAACTGGTGACAGCAGCTGGACATGAGCCAGGTGTGGCCAGGTGGGCAAGAGGCCAAAGGAAGCTGGGCTGGATCAGGAATTGTGTGGGAAGAGGTCAGGGATTGTCCTGATTGTCCCCTGTACTGGGCACTGTGAGGAACCTCAAATCCTGGGGACAGTTTTGGGCCCCTCATGACAAAGAGGACCTTGAGGGGCTNCCTTCAGGAATTCTCCAGCCCCTTCCCAGCTCCATTCCCTTCCCTGGACACGCTCCAGCCCCTCCAGGTCTCTTGTCATGAGGAACATGCCCAGAACTGCTCCCAGGATCTGAGGTCCCTCACAGGGGGACAATCCCTGCCCTGCTCCTGCTCCCACACAATTCCTGATCCAGCCCAGGTGCCTTTGGCCTCTTGCCCACCTGGGCACACCTGGCTCATGTCCAGCCAGGATTTGTGGTCCCTCAGCCACTCCTGGTGCTCCAGCCCCTTCCCAGCTCCGTTCCCTTCCCTGGACACACTCCAGCCCCTCCATGTCCTTCTTTTCACAAGGGTCCCAGAACCGGGCACAGGATTTGAGGTCCCTCAGCCCTTCCTGGTGCTCCAGCCCCTTCCCCAGCTCCATTTCTCCATCATATTCCCATGGTTTTTGAACACCTCCAGGGATGGTGCCTCCAATACTTCACCTCACTTCCAGCGATGAATTTTTTTCCTGATATCCCAACTCCCCCTCCCCTGGTGCGACTTGAGGCCATTTCCCCTTTTCCCACCTTTTAACAAGAGGTGCAGGAACCTGGATTTTCCCTGCTGTGCCCAACATTTGCCTGGCTGTCTATTTATCCAGAAAAAGAGAGGGAAAAAGACATAGGAAAAAAAAAAAAACCACCAAACTCCAAAGCAGTGACAGCTCCAAGCTTCAGTGGATAAATCCAAGGTGTTTCAGCTCCATTTGCTGCACACACAATGCTGGGAATTCAATATTTGCCTCGTGGAATACGAGGTCATCCATGAGGCCTTTCTGTGACATTTGATTCCTCTTTTTCCACGGACTGGGGCTGGAATTTGCCCTGGGAGTGCTGGGGATTGTTGGAGCCGTGTGAAACGTTCTTCATTTCATGCTCATTGTTAGAAAAGCCGTTTTTACCTGGGGATGCGTTTGTTCAGCACGGAGCTGGAAGCAAACAGAGAAAAGAGGGATAAATGGATCTCAGGGAAGAAACAGGACCAGCTCTTGGCAGAGAAACATTCCCTGACCCCAGACTTAGAGCTCGACTGTGATGTGAGGGGCAAAAAGGAGATGAATAATTCGCAAAGCAAATTATTTGGAGCATCCCCAGCTCCAAAATTCCCAATATTGTGGGGAAAACAGCCTCAAACGGAGCTCTCTGCTCCCAAGAAAATAAAAATATTGGCCTCTCCTTTCCCTTTTTCCTCCATGGGTTGGTTTGTTTTACATGAGAAATTGGGTTGAAAAGATTTCTGAGATCCTCACGCCCTGCAAAATGAGCTGAGGTTTTAAACTGGAGATGGGAAGAAATCGGATTCCATGGGAATGTGAGAAGATTGTGGATGTGAGTTGTCCACCAACGTTTTGTTTTAAAGCTTGGAAGGAATTACAGCGTTCTTTGTAGATTTTATTGGAAGCAAAGAAACCTAACAAACGTTCCACAAAGTTTTTCAGGTTTTCCCTTGAAAAAAAAGGATTGAGGTGTGTGATTGCTGGTGATGAAGGCTATAAATAAAAATTGGGAGGCAGCTGGCTCGGATTCCCTGGAATTGTGGCTCTGTTGCACCCGCGGCTGCCGGAGCCTGAGCTCCCTTTTCCGTTCAGAAGCCAAATATTCGGAATTAATTCCATATTTCATCCCAATCATTCTCAGGATTGATTCTGGGAACGCTCAGAAGAGCAGGATGAAAAGTCCTCTCCATTTGACGGGAGCTGTGTCTTTGGAATTCTGCTCCACCAGAAGAGAAATGCAAAATAGGAGGAGATTGTCTGAAAAAGCTGCATTTCCCTCATAAATCCCCTCATCAGGGGTGCCGATGTGTGGGATCACGTCCTCCACCTAAAACCCAAGCTCTGAACATAAAAATAATATTGTTTTATGGATTTCAAATGAAACCCTGGCGGATTTGATCTCATAAATTGTCTCATTTCCTTTCATAAATCCAGAATGTTCATCAGAACGTTAAGAAAATGATCTCTTTTTTCCTATTTTTTCTTTCTTTTTTTTTTTTTACTGTGACACAATTTAATTTTTTCTTTTTTTACTGGATATTGGGTATAAAAAAGGGATGTGTAATATTCCTTTTATTTCAGCTATAACCACGTACTTCCACAAAAATAAAGCGGAATAAGCCACCCCCCACCCACAGAAATGGTTTAAATTGGGGTTTTTTCCGTGACTTTTTTTTGCTGTGAACAATTCTCATCCACGGAAAATATTTGATCCCTCAAGCAAGACCTGACCTCCCTAAAATCCTTCAAAACCTTAAAAATCTGAGGAATTAAAGGCACCATAATCAGGCACGAGGAGATTAAGGATTTTCTTTTGATGTGGAACAGGAATGAGGATGGAGATGCTGGAGAATGTTTTTTCCCAGATATAAGAAGTCTCTCTTATTAAAACTCATCAATTTTTAAAATATTGACTATCTGGATTATTAATATCTGATGTTATTTAATGGTCTGATTTCCTGAGCACAAGAAAACTTCTCCTGGTTGCCAAAAATTCCATGTTAAAATTCCGGATGAGGACGGGATTTATCCGTAAACCTGGGACTAAAAGGATTGGCTTGGCTTCCTCATTTCCACCTTTTTTAGACATGGGAGAGCAGGAAAAGAAGAGATATTATTAATATAGATAATTATTTATGGAAAATATGGAATATATTGAGCTGATCCAAGTTTCTCCTGGGTGGATAATCCCAGGAGCTCAGGGATGTGTGTCCCTAAAAGCCAGATGGAGCCATCCAAGGATTGTTGGGAATACTCAGTGGAAAAAAGAGGATGTGGCTGGAGAAGGGGCCGTGTGGAGGTGGGAATTTTCTGGGAATGCCATCCCTGGTCCGGCTCTGGGGTGGGAATGAGGCCAGGAAGTGCCCATGGATGGGGGAGGGGATCAAAACCATCCCGGACTCCAAAGCCTCCAACCCATTCCCAGGAAATCTGGAAGAACAGACTGAGCACAAGAATTAATTTTTCCTCCAGGATGGGGAAAACTCATCCCTAAAAAGGTGCCCCCAAATCCCAGGAGGAGCCCCAGGACCCTGCACACCCCCTCAGCCGGATCAGCGCTGGAGCCAGCACTGGAGATCTCCCTTTATCCCCTTCTCCCTCTCTCTCTTCCCTTTCACCCCACCCTTTATCCAAACCCCACTTCCATGGGCTCATCCCAGGACATCAGGGACAATCCAACACCAATTCCCATGCCAAATTTATAAATTATTAATAAAACTTCAGAATATTTTCCAGATCCTCTGACTTTTATAATTCCTTTTCCCCCCACAGGTACCGGCATTCCCACGTGTTCCCTTCCCTATTGGAATGGGACCCCACAGCGGGATTTCTCCTAAGTTCACCCACTTTTCCTGGGTTCACCCTGATATTTTCTGGAGGGATAACCCTGAAAACCAACCGAGGCAAATTCCAGCTGCATCCTCTCCCTGTGGATTTACTTTAAGACGGGAAAGTTCTGCCGGGGCGTTACAATCGGAGGGAAATTCCAAACGAGTCTGTAATTAGGAGTTTCTTTCCACTCTTAATGATATTCCTGCAAGAATCTGGGGCACTAATTGGTGCTGCTGTGCTCCTGCTCCTGAAAAAAGCTCGGGATAAGCTGCCAGGAGAGGGAAGCCACCCTTGGAGCGTGGCAGGTGGGTGGGCGGTGGGATGGGAAGGGAAGAGAAGAGAAGAGCAGGTGGGGATTTCAGGACAGGAGCAGGAGCTGTGGAGGTGGAGGAGGAGAAAGCAGTCGTGAGAGGGGCTCTGGGAAGCTGAGAGGCAGAAATTAGGGATGACATTGGAAAGAATTTTTTAGGGTTTATATCTCAATAAATATTTGGGAGGGTTTTTTTCCAGGAGATGTGGCGCTCACAGAATTTTTTTTTAATATAAAAATTTATATTTATTCACTTTTATTGTTACTGTCAGGCAGGCAGAGGTCGGTGTGCAGCCTTGAATGGGAATCCAGGAATAAAAGGGAAAGGAATCCCCAGCCAGGAGGGATTTTCCAAGGTTTGCCTGCAGTGAGAATGGATTATGGAATATCCAAGCAGGCAGGGAAATGAAGCCTTTCCACAGCATTTATGGGATGAAACATCTGGGTTAAGAACTTTAAAACCAGGGAGTAACTTAAATTTATTGTAAATATGGAATACCCACCGGAATGTTCTTGGAAAACTCACTTTTAATTCCAGCCAGCCCTTGGACTCAACACACTGAAAATGTTTTCTCAGGGAGATGGGAAATACTATCCCAGGATTCCAGGATCCAATGGAAGGAGCATTCCCAGGCCCGTATCTTAACCACCTTAATCCCCTAAATCATTTTATTCCCAGAAACAGCGGGGCCGTAGCTTTGATCCCATTCCATTCCTTTCCATCCCAGGAAAAGACCCCTGGCCCGTTCCATCTTCCAAACCCGAATTAACCGGGAAATATCCACAGGTACATTGGGAAATCCGCCGGATCCATAGCGGGGCCAGCGAATCAGCTGTGAGCACAGTCAGATTCGTGCTCCTCACTTGGGGGATTCCTTCTCCCCCAGATTTTGGCAACCGACAATTAAATTCTCTTCCCTTGTTCTGCATCCTGTGGCTGCAACCCAGGAGTGGATGGGGGTGGACCTGGAATTCTCCAAAATCCAGTGGGAGATGGATTCCTACACCAGCATAAATCAGGTGTAAATCCAGAGTGGATTTGGATACTCAGGTGTGCAACTTTTGCTGGGATAAACCTTTGATTTCCAAGCCTGCTCCAACCCTCACTCCACAACCAGAGAAAACAGAATTTTTCTCAACCCAAAATTAAACCCAGAACGTGAAAAATCAGAGATTTCCAACCTTTCTCTGTGCCGTACAGGGGATTTTATCACCATTTTCTGTGTGAAAAACAGGGAGTTTTTTATCATCTGGGATGCAGTGAGAGTCTGATGCTGTTTTCACAAGCTCAGCACAGGAAAAGCGGAATTAATCTCGTGTTCCTCTTCTTTTTCGAGGAAGTCTGGGGTCATTTTGGTCTCCACAACTCTGGCAGAGCAGAACTGCAAAGAGAAGCCACTTCTGATCGCACTTTCGAGAGGTAATAGAAGAGGAAGAAAATGGGAAGGAGAGAAAATAGAAAGAAAATTATAAATGTTGCTTTATTTGAAGATTCCCAGCCACTGGAGGGATTTTCCAGTCTTTAATTAAGTACTTTATTAATTAAATAAACCCCAAAAAGCCCCACACTGGTCATCAACACGGAACTTTATTGATTATTACATCATTGTGGCCCAAATTTAACCCTCTAAAATGTTAAATTCCGACTTTGGCTTTGGGATCGCGCGGGAAGATCAACCCCAAACAAAGATGCTCCCGAATTTCCCATGGATTCCGCCTCTCTTGGATGAGCTTTCCCATTTCAATTGTCCTGTGTATTTGCTGACCTTAAAAGGGGATTTTTGATGCAAATTCTGACCTACTCATCATGGGGAGGAGCCCAGGGTTGGGCAAATGTTGGAGGTTTTATCAGGGCGATTTCATCTCCGTGGCCTGGCCAGCAGAGGAGATAATCCTTGGGAACAGCATTCCCGATCTAAAGCCCTCTGGCAATTTTGGAGCTGGTACTAACAGGCCTTGGACTGGGTCCCTGCAGCCTCCGGCGTTTCTGCAGCGCTGTCGGAAAGGAAAATGGAAAAGGTCCAAGATTTCTTCTGAGTAAGGAAGGACTTTCAAAAGCTGATTTTAGGGTGGAATAATTGAGGGGGACAAACTTTTTAGCTGTGTTGGTACAATGGGAATGGTTTTAAAATAAAAGAGGGTTGATTTAGATTAGATTAGATTAGATTAGATTAGATTAGATTAGATTAGATTAGAGAAGAAGTTTGATACAATGAGGGCGGTAAAACATTGGCACAACTTGGAATTGTAGAATCATGGAGTCATGGAATCATGGAATGTCCTCCAGTCCCACCCCTGCCATGGGCAGGGACAACTTGCACTGTCCCAGGCTGCTCCAAACCCCATCCAACCTGGCTTTGGACACTTCCAGGGATCCAGAGGCAGCTACAGCTGCCCTGGCAATTCCAGCCCAGCCCCTCCCCACCCTCCCAAACAGGAATTCCTTCCCAACACCCAACCTAAATCTCCCCTTTTCC
>VZTH01007302.1:0-21731 GCA_013397815.1 Aleadryas rufinucha | reverse complement strand
CTCTGAGGGAGCAGAGAGCCCACGCCACACGTCCACGAACGTTTCCAGATTTGGATGCTGCAAATGGGAAGGGAATAACTCAGCTCAGCTCCTCATCCAAGCTTTGGAGAGCTCAGGGATGACTTCAGGGTCAGCAGCTCCTTCCAACGAGGGTCTCTGCGTGTGTCCAGCCCTGTCCAGCACCCCGGGGCTCTCGGGCCAAGGTCCAGCTCCTGGATGTGCTGGATCTCACACGAGGTGTCCTTTGTGGGTTTGCAGAGCATCAGTGCTTGGATGGAGCTCTGAGCCACCTGGACCAGCTGCAGGTGACCCTTTGACAGCAGGGATGTGGAATGGGATGAGTTTTAAAGTCCCTCCCAACCCAAACCATTCTGGGATTCTGTGGTCATGGAGAAGTGCCGGCCAAACTCCACCCAGGGATGGTCCAAAGCATGTCCAGGGTCTCAGCCTGAAGAGAAATATTATCCTAGTTCAACTCAAAACCTTCCATTTTGCTTCAATTTTGGATAATTTAACACTTTCAAACCTCTTTTTTTAAAAAAGAAAAAATCTGATTTTGTTTTATGTTTTTTAAAGAACAGGTCAGCTGCGGAAACAAATTATATTTAAAAATTTAAAATCAAACACTTCAAATTTAAAATTACTTTGGTTGTAGCTCCTAAACGACCATATGGTTTTAAAAATATTGAAACAATGTGGGGTTTGGCTTTATCAAAATGCTTTTTATTTCCACCTCAGCTTCTGTGAGTGGAAGGATTTGAAGAATTCAGCCTTTATGGGAGGACTCCTGAGAAACAATTCCCACACCATCCTCTTCCAACTCCTAAATCTTTAGCGAGTCTCAGCTGCCTCACCCTCAAATTGTGCTGTAATCACAGGCTTTTCACCCAATAATTGTTTACAGACAGCTTCTACCTGTTCCCATCTGTGCTTTATCAGCAGCCTCTGCTGGAACAGCATTTTCTGTCAATAACTGCCAGGAGTTCCCAGGATACCGAATCTGTTTGGGCCACGTGGATGCTGAGAAGCTCAGAAATTGTCAGGGGAAAATCAACCATCAGAAAATCCCTTCCAAGGGGAAAAAGGCCCCAAAAACTATTCAAAAGCACCACCAAGAATCTGTTTCCCAGCCTTGGTCCCTCCAGGGATGTGGGATGTGGGATGTGGGATGTGGGATGTGGGATGTGGGATGTGGGATGGGGCAGCTCTGCCTGGAAAAGATGGGAAGGNATGTGGGATGTGGGATGTGGGATGTGGGATGTGGGATGTGGGATGTGGGATGGGGCAGCTCTGCCTGGAAAAGATGGGAAGGGAAAAGGGAAAAGGGAAAAGGGAAAAGGGAAAAGGGAAAAGGGAAAAGGGAGAAGGAAGAGTGAAGGTTCCTCTGGAAGCCCTGACTCAATAAAGGCAATAAATCCCCTTTACCCAAGAGGTTTATTTGGTTCCTCTGGGCTATTTTCAGCAGGGAAAAGGTTTTTATTATAGCAATTCAATAAATTTGCAGGGATTGGGGTCAGGAAACTCCTGGCCATGGCAGAAATGCAAAGCTTCAGGAGGCACCCATCCCATTATGGACCTAATTTAATCTCTCTGCAGATAACTGTGACAAGGGGTCAGGTTTATCCTCTGTTTATCCTCTCCTCATTCCCTGCAGGAGAGAAGTTTCCACCTCCCAACCCCTCCTGTAATTTCTCCCTCTCTGCCGCTTCTTGAGATGTGCTGGAAATGATTTTATTTATCTGGTCACATTCTCCTCTCTGTGGTCTCCACTGATGGGCTCTCTCTGCTCCTTTCTCCCCCTCCTCCTCTCTTTGGGGTTTTTCCTGCTGTGCAGTTCAACCTTTTTGAGTGTTCCCAGTGATGCTCCTGGAGAAACAAGGACAGAGGACAAGGGAGGAACCCTCTGTGCCAGGCTGGGCTGTTTTCAGGGACATCAGCAACTCCCTGCACAGCCCAGGCTCTGTTATAGTTATTTTATAGGGAATTTATGGGATAAACACACTTCTGTCAGTGCAGGGGTGGTTACAAATGGGATTGGCTGGTGAAATTGGGGCCAGAGTGGTTTGCAGGATGGGTTCCTTTCACTGGAAACCCTTCTGGGAAGAAATTCTTCCTGAGAGTTCCCTGGAACACCCAAACAACGCTCCTGAGAGGGAAGGCAGGTTTGCCCTTGGATTCTTTTCCATCCTTTTCCCAGCAGCTGTGGCTGCTCCTGGATCCCTGGAAGTGTCCAAGGCCAGGCTGGATGGGGCTTGGAGCACCCTGGGACAGTGGAAGTTGTCTCTGCCCATGGCAGGGGGTTGGAACAGGAATATCCTTCCCAACCCAGCCCATTCCATCATTCTGTGATAAACAGGCAATAAAACTGCATCTCAGAATGTCTGTAGCTGTTAACAAAGAACCTCTCAGTGCTCCACGCTGTTATTTTGCTGCTGATGATGGGAAAGTGGACAGGGAGCAGTCAGGAATCGTGGCCAGAGCTGCTGATTAGTGGCAAATTAACACCAGAGCCAAGCCTAGAACTGCAGAGTCCTGCTGGGCAGTGCCTGAATGTAACCCCAGCAGGGCACAGCTCCACATGCTCCTATTTGCACCTCCTCTTGTAAAATTAAGCTTTATTTCTCTACTTTTATTGAATTTGGGAGCCCAGCTTTGTTCTCAGAGGGAGAATGTCATCCCCAGAGAGACTTTTGTGGTGCCTGGGACGGAGCCAGGGATCAGAGCACTGCACCTCCTTCATCCTTCTGTGCCTCTGCCATCCCTTGCTCCAAGCAGGAGCAGGAGACTTTATTGGCACCTTCCAAGCCATAAAATAAACGATCCCAAGAGCCCAATATTGAGTTTTCACTCCGTGCAGAGCCTGGCTCCTGTGCAAATGAGAGCCCTCTCACCCCAAGGGAACTGGCAGCTGGCTCCTCACTCTTCCACTCATTTTTTAATGAAGTGTGGTGGCACTT
Organism: Aleadryas rufinucha; assembly: GCA_013397815.1. NCBI lineage: Eukaryota > Metazoa > Chordata > Aves > Passeriformes > Aleadryas > Aleadryas rufinucha. The sequence goes on along the minus strand of VZTH01007302.1, from coordinate 18,774 downwards.
TGGGGGGGACCTGGAGGCCATATGGCACCCCCTGTGACCCACAAACGGGGCTGGTTATGAAGGTGGGATGAAATGAAAGGCAAACAGCGGGGCTGTGCCAATAAATGAACGTTCTGTCCTGCCCAGCCTCCCCTGGGCCGTGGGGAGGAGGGTTGGTAACTCACCAGCTGTTCCTCACCACAGATTATTTGCAGTTGCAGAATTGCTCATTTGGAGACACTCTGGACACTCTGGGCTCCAGGGGATCCCACATTCCCAGCAGTTGGAATAACAACAGATTGGAAAGGCTGTCCCTCCCCAGCTTGTCTCAAAGCCCTTCTGAGACCCCACAGTGTGTGTTCCTCGGGCTTCCAGCTCCACGGGATGTGCAAAATAAATTCCTGCACTTTGAGGAAAGATCATTAAGCTCCTCTCATTGAACTCACCGCGAGGGGAGGAGGGGGTGTAAATGAGCACTGCAGGGGTGTTGTTCATTCTCGAAGCAATGCCAGAGAATCTTTTGCTCCAATAGAAATTAAAAGCTGATTTTTCTGTTTACTCTTATCCCAGACTCAGCCTTGGGACATGGAGCCTTGCAGGTCATTCCTGCCATTAATGACCATGGCCCTGAGCTGTACCCCAGGATCTGGGTTTAGGTGGTGGCGTGGCCTTGGTCCCTCTCCTGGGGCTCTGCTGCCAGTGCAGGTGGAGAAGTGGAGGCACAGATGTGCATTTGTGGGGCCACTGCAGCAGTGCTGAAGTCCCACTGCTCCCAGATTCCTTCCCACTGCAGGTGAGCACAGGGATGGAGCTGAGCGAAAACATCTGAAATAATCAATAGGAGACAGGGAATGGGATGAGCCCTGCAGGAGAGACTCCTTCACACAAACGTTTTCACCTCCTGTTCACAGAATGGGAATGGTTTGGGTTGGGAGGGACCTTAAAGCCCATCAGTTCCAATCCCTTTGCTGTGGGCAGGGACACCTTCCACTATCCCAGGCTGCTCCAAACCCTGTCCAACCTGGCCTTGGACACTTCCAGGGATCCAGGGGCAGCCACAGCTTCTCTGGGCACCCTGTGCCAAGGCCTCAGCATCCTCCCAGGGAAGAATTTCTTCCCACTATCCCATCTAACCCTGCTCTCTGGCAGTTTGAGGCCATTCCCCCTTGTCCTGTCAAATTCAGCTTGGAAATTTGGTGTCAGGGCCAAGCACATGAAGCAAGCCCAGGGAATGGGACAGGCAGCCCCTGACTGTGGCTGTGTTTTACCTCCCAGGGGCTGAGCTGTGCCAGGTGCTGCAGTCAATGTAGACAGCAGGGTGAGGGAAAGCCAGGCTGGACCCACAGAAAACAACCTGGCCTTTAATTACTGCCATTATTAATTCATTCCAGCACCTGAACGTGAAATGAGAGAGGGATTCAGCTCCTGAGTGACCCAGAGCTGCTCCCTGGGCCTAAGCAAGGGCCTTTCATGAGGGGAGGTCACTCCACCCCAGGGATGGATGCCGGGCAGAACCTCCCGTGCCACGGTGATTATCCAACTGTCACAACAAGTCCTGTCTCCTGTGGGTCTTGCCAGGCAGGATTTGTCACTGTCCTGCCCCAAATACCCACCCCAGCTGGAGGGGAGCAGGCTGACTGTGCCTATTCAGCAGCCTGCTCTCCTTGCTGGGCACTGAACAAACCAGCCAGTGTACCAGGGCTGGACGGCTGCCACCGGCACCAGGGGCTGCAGCAAGGTTCCACCTTGGTCTTCCTGCTTTTCCATCCCTCACAGGAAGAGCTCCTTGTTTCCATGCCAGGTTTAGAGCTGGCTCTGGCCCTGCTTTGGTTGAATGCTCTCCTCTAAGAGCAGCTTTCTGGGAAGGACGGGGACATAGCCAGGCTTTTATTTTATGGCCAAGACAGAGAGGCTGTGGCCAGGTCCAGCTCAGTGCTCAGGTGAGTGGCTGGGCCCAGAAATGGGTGTCACCACGTCCCTCTGGCTGTGCTGCACACAGAGGGCACCAGGACAGAGCTGGCAGTGCTGAGGAGCAGAGCTGGCACCCTGCTGCAGCACCCAGACCAGCCCAGACACCAGGGCTGGCTCGAAGTGATGCCCAACGTTCTCCCCCACAGCACAGCTGGGTTGAGCCTGGAGCGACAGGACAAGGGGGAATGGGTTCACACTGCCAGAGAGTAGGGTTAGATGGGATATTGTGAGGAAATTATTCCCTGGGAGGCCCTGGCACAGGGTGCCCAGAGCAGCTGTGGCTGCCCTTGGATCCCTGGAAGTGCCCAAGGCCGGGTTGGATGGGGTTGGAGCAGCCTGGGACAGTGGAAGGTGTCCCTGCCCATGGCAGGAGGTGGAACTGGATGGGCTTTAGGTCCTTACAGTAAAGTGAATTAAAACAGTGCCCCTTCCCCCTCATTTTCCCATTCTGCCTGTCGAGGTGATTTGTAATAGCTCGCAGTGGACCATTAAGAATCACGTGGTGTTTCCAAATCTAGAGGGGGTGAAAAATCCCTGGCTCATATTTCTGGCCTTTTTTCCTCTGTCTCAGACCAGGTGTCCTCTGTCCCATCCCGCTGACCCTGCTTGGCTCCCTGGTGGTAAACAGGGATAAACTGGGCAGAGAGGGGCTTTGCTGGCTCAGCACCCCTGGCACAGACAACATCCTGCTGCCACCCCAGGGCTCCTCTGCGCTGCTGGGAGAGGGGATCTGCAGCACAGACCTGCCCAAGTGCAGGTCCCACGTGTCCCCAGCTCCTGGCCCTCTGCTCTGGCTCCCAGGAGGTTTCAAATATAACCTGGTTCATAGCTGCTATTCTGAGGGCTCTGTTTTCCCCTGCTTGAGCTCCCCAGGCCTGTGCTGCTATTTTTTCCGGTAATGCTCAGCATTACCCCACACATTTCTTTTTAGAATAGACACTTTTAGCCCTGATTATGCAATTATTACTCCCTGAAATAATTTGCTGTGTGAGCTGTATATTTTTTTCCTTTTCAAAATAAAAACAGCAACAGATTTTGCTTCATTTCTAGCACTGCTGAGTGGTTTTCCCCAGGAGTAGAGTGGGCTTCTCCAGGGAATGTGTTTCCCAACACACATCACTCCTATCAATGTGTCTCAGCTCTGATCCCTGCAAAAACCACCAAACAGTTCCAGCTTTCATAATCTTGGACAAGCAGAAAAATATTTATAGGAAAGAAGGACAAGACCACATGGAACTGTGGGGACAATTGCAACATTATTCCCAATTTGGGAGGGCTAAAAACAAATCCGAAGCAGAGGAACTCAGTGTCTCAGCAAGGTATGATGGTGTAAAAGCACCATGGGATGAGTTTTTTCCGTCTGAGGGAATGAGAGAAGCACTAAAATGCACAGCAGGGCTATCCCAGCACCCTGCCCATGCTCTGCTTCAGCTCCAGCCCTGCTCCCAGTCCAGCTGTGCCCTCTCCCAGTCCAGCTGGGAGCAGCAGCTTTGTGGTTCCAGTGCTGGCGTTGCTGCCAGGCATTGAGGGGGACCCACAGGGACAGAGTTTGCTGTTGGTGAGGGAAAAGAGTCTCTAAACCTTGTGGGGTTTGGTCAGAGCAGCAGAAGCTGAGCCCTTGGGACACTTTCATTGGAGACAGGTCCTGGTGTTGGGACAGAGCGAATTTGGGAATATTCACCAGCTGGATGTCCCTGAGGAGACTGAGCACGACCCAGGGTGGTGGCAGATGGCACATGGGCCTGCAGGGAGGTGTCTCCTGCTTCCAAGCAGGGGCAAAGTGAGGTCAAGGGGTGCCTGTGCATCGATATCCCCCAGGATAGGAGCCAACGAGTGCCATTGACGTCAAAAGTGACCCCGCCAGCGCCGAGTGTCCCGTTACAGGCAGGAGCATTTAGCTCCAGGAAAATGCCTCCCTGCTGGAGCTGTTGCTGCTGCCAAACATGCCAGAGCTCCTGGTAGACTGGAGAGTCCTCAAAGGAAAACAGCACAGAACTCCTTCAGAGGAGAGACAAGATAAAACTTCCTAGCTGGGCGAAGCAAAGCAGCTCCCGATAAAACTCTGGAGGTCAATCTGCCTCCACGCCCTCCCTGGCCCCACAGAGCCACTGTGTCAGAGGCTCAGAGATACACAGGCCCAGAAGGCTCTTTATCCAGGCCTGGAAAGGATGATGTTATCCCATGTTTGTGGGGTTCATGGACCGAGGCCAGCAGAGGAATGTGCTCCTCAGGGTTTGCCCCAGCACCTGGATGGAGCTGAGCCAACAGGACAGGAGATGGTGCTCAAAGCCTGAGCAATCCAGGCAGCCTTCACATCCCTGTGCCTGCTGTCTGCACATCCTAAAGCTCCCTGGCAGGCCATGGGAATGCAGCAGTTTTCCTGTAGGGCTGGGATGGGGCTGGGATTCCCAGGGATGCTCCCTGGATGAGCCGGGTGCTCTTCCTGCCGGGACTGAGGTGAACAGCCAGGGCTGTGCTCTCCAGCTGGGCATTCCTGCTGCTGGGGAAGGGCTCCAAGGTGAAAGAAAGGAAAAAACATTTTAGACTGTCCAAGGAATAGCTTGTGGATGTCTGGGAGAGCTGCTGGAGGCACCTGTAGCTCCTGTGGATTGTCTTGGATGTGACATCCACAGCAAGAAGGAAACCATGTTTGAGCTCTCCTTTTTTCTTACCATTTCTCACCTTTGCACCAGAATCCACTTCCAGGCCTTTAAAGAGCTTTTTCTGGGAGAGGAGTGATGTGCTGGGTGCTGCCCACTCCACCCTGGCTGCCAGCAAATCCAGCCTGGTTAAATATAGGCTCTGAGGGAGGCCTTGGGAGCAGCACTTCAACCTGAGGTCCTCAAACATGCCTGGAAAAATTCCACTTGGCATCAGGCACTTCACCCTGTGCTGCTGTTCCCTGCTGCTTTTATCCACACAGGACCTCCAAGCTCTGGGCTGTGGAATAGCTGCTATTTTTGGGGGGCATTCGATATCTTTCCATTCCCTGACCATTCCTGAAGGTGCTGTCCTCTCCTCCAGGCTGGGACACAAACAAACTTCCCAACTGGATTCACTGGATTGCAGTGGGGCAGGGCCAAGGGCTGCCTGGGAAGGTGTTGGGAGGCTGAGGCTGATGGGTACCCAAATATTCCCCATCTGCTCTGGGATTTTTCTGTCACAACCCGTGGGGCAGTAACTTTCAAGAGCAAGACTCACACATTTCTGTTTTGAACTGCTGGTTTTCTGAGAAGGAATTCTTGGACCTTTTCTCTTTCCACCCAACATCTGTGGCTTTTGTTAGAAATTTTTGCTCTGAGAAGAACAAAATGCTTTGAGCATCTGTTCTATTCTCACACCAAATCCCACCTAAATCACCCACACAGGTGTGTGGCAGCCAGGGGGTTTGGCTGGGATTTCGATGTGGAGAACATGGATTTCACAGCAGGGCTGATGCAAAGGTGCTGTAGGGAACCTGCCACAAATCCTGGGGGATATTCCAGCTGTTTTTTTTCCTTGCCCATCACTTCGAGACAGCTGGAAGAAGTGAGCTCTTCCCAGTGCAGGTGTGCAGCTGAAAACCCCTTAATTTAGAAGTGTAGGATAAGCCTGGCCTAAAGCTCTCCAGACAAGCACAGATTCTTTGAAGGACAGGGGAAAGGTGGCTCCTGCAGAGGTGTGGGAGGTGCCTGAGAGTTTCTTTGGTGACATTCCACTCCTCTGATCCCAAATTCGACAGACTTGCAAAGATCCTGCTGCTTTTTCCTGAGCTGGCTCCCATCTCTAGGCTCGATCCTCACTGCTGTGAACTCATGCTCCCAAAATCATGAGTGAGAGCAGGAGGGGGAGAGGATGCAGCAAACACCAGATGAGTCCTTTCTCAGGTTTATGGGAGGGAGTTTGGGAGTTGTAAAGCTGTCAGGAGGGTGGAACACGCAGATCTGAGGAGTCAGGCCTTGCTCCACCACGCTGGCCAAGCTCCTGTGCTGTCCTGGTGTCACTGGCAGGGTGGAGACAGCGCCTGGCTGGGCTCTCCGTGCTCTGATTTTTATTTATTTGGATGCCTGATGTATCCCCAGCTGAAAAAATCCTGCCTGTTCCTCAAAGAGCTTCCTGAAGGCATCATTGCAGGGGCAAGAAATCCAGATTTCCCTCATTCCCCAAATAAACACAACCTAAATACAACCTCATTCATGCCTGCAGAGCATCCCTCTCCTCCTGCTTCCATGGAAAATGCTATCAGGAGAGCATTTGGGTATTTTTAGCTCCTTTTAATTGAAGTGGCAGCTGGAAAGCAGGAGGGGAGCCAGCACCATGCTGCCAGCCAGCTCCTACAGGTGTCCAGCAGCTTCCACACAGACACCTGGGGATTCAGGACAGGTCCCTGAGCACCTGGGGCATGTTTGGGGCAGCTCTGACAAAAGCCACAGCAGCCAGGAGCTGTAAAAACTCTGTGCCTTCTCAATAACCAACCTGAGCCACGAGTAATTCAGGTTGTCACCCTGCTGTCCCCAGCCCCAGAGCACAGGCAGCACTTTTCTCTCCACTGCTGGAGGCCTGATGAGTCTGGAGTCAATATTTGCCACCCCTTGTGCTTGTTAGTGGGAAGAAAACATCTCACCCAATGGATTTGTTGTCCAATCTCTGTAAATGTTTCTATTTTAACAAGGGACAGTGAGCACTGAGAGCTCTGTCCAGTGCAGCTCTGCTGTCCCTCCAAGCCCCAAACCATGGGGGTGTCCCCTGTTTTCCCCATGGAGGATCCCCGCAGTGGGAAGGGCACCTGGAGGGCTGCAGGCAGCTCTGGGGCTTGTCTGTGTCATCCATCTGAAAATCAGAGAATCCCTGAATATCCTGAGCTGGAAGGGACCCACAGGATCATTGATCCAGCCCCTGTCCTGCACAGACCCACCCTGGGCATCCTGGGTGGGTCTGCAACAATCCCACCCTGGGCATCCCTGGCAGCGCTGTTCAAACGCTCCTGGAGCTCTGGCAGCCTCGGGGCCGTGCCCATTCCCTGGGGAGCCTGGGCAGTGCCCAGCACCCTCTGGGGGAAGAACCTTTCCTGATATCCAACCTGACCCTCCCCTGACACAGCTCCATCCCATTCCCTGGTCCTGTCCCTGTCCCAGGGAGCAGAGCTCGGAGCTGTCCCTCAGGAGGAGCTGCAGCCCCTGATGAGTCTCCCCTCAGTCTCCTCCAGCTGAACAATCTCCGTGCCCTCAGCAGCTCCTCTGTGTCCTTTCCAGACCCTTCCCATCCTCATGTCCCTCCTTTGGATGCTCTCCAATAGTTTTAGATCTTATATTATGCTCTAGCAAATTTTTCCAGGATTTAGTGCCCATTCCCAAGTTTTTAGGACCTCTCCAAAGCTCTGGTGAGGCCGTGTAACCATCCATGACCACTCGTGGGCAGCCAAGTGTGGCTGTGCTGGGCTCGGCGCTGTTCTCTGCTGTGACATTAAAGGGAGCAGAGCTTTTATTGCTGTTGGGGATGTGAGGAGCGTGGAACATCCAGCTGGACTCCTTCTGTCTGCAGAATGAACAGGCTCAGTCTGGAAACAATTGGGAAGAAAACAAATGGGAATCACTGCGATGGCTTCTTTCTGAATTGACCTGGGAGGGGAAAACGCCCTTTCCCAGATTTTCGTGGTACAGGGGAAGTGTTCACACCTCTGAAATGGGGTGGTAAATGTGGTTAATCTAAGGACTACCAGCCACAATTAATTCCCTTTGCAGTTTCTAATGGCTGGAGAGGATTTCATCTCGCAGGATAAACCCATTCCAAGGCAATTTCCTTTATTATCCCAGCTTGCAAATTGCCTGTTCCTATTGGGCTTCAACGCAGGTCTTTTGAAGTTTAACACATCTGCCAGTTTATAAAGTCATTATTTTTAATTAATAGATAAAGTTCCTCCATTATTCTCCGAATTAACTCGGGCTGAGGAGGAGACAGAGCCAATATGTGGCTGTGTGTATTCACTGGGAAATGCTCTTGAAATGCTGTGATTAAAGGTGGAGAAAGGATTTGGGCTTTATTTGGCAGATAAATGCAAAAGCAGAGCAAAGTGTTCCTTGCAGATGCCAACCTGCCGTGCTCCACGGACCAAGGAGGTGGAATGCCAGAGAGTGGCCTGGGAATGGCAGTGCCCATTTTTTGGGAGCACTGGAGAGTTGTCCCTCTTCTGCTCCCCACCTTGGGACCCTCCCCACGAGGCTGAGCTCAGTCTGGGTTCAGAGCAGCTTCTCCTCCAGGGTCTGGACACATATGGAAAAATTTGGGAAGAAGGAGGTGGAGGAAGGATGGAAAGCTGAGGTTCTTGGCTTTTGCTCAGCCTACACCTGTGGGGCAGGTCTCCAGTTCCCCCCTGGCATTCCAGAAAAGCAGTTTGGAAAAGGGATACCCACCACTGTTGGTTTATTCCTGGAGGATTCTGGAGGACTCTCCTGGCTCCTTGAGGACTCTGTGATTAAAGAGCTCCACTTGACCTGGCAGATTTGCTGTCAGCAATGGAATGATTCAATTTGGGACAAATTGATTATTCCACAGTGATGTGTCTCAATAGTGAGGCAGGAGTTGAAGGGTAACAGAGTCCCCTAGAACACCCTAAAAAGTACATTATTCATACATCAAAATAATTCCTGGATCTTCCTTTGCCCTGCTCTGCTCCATGGCTCAATCACATCCATCATCATGGAAAGAGTTTTTCCCCAGGGGTAGTTCTGGCTTCAAAAGAGAGATCACAGTGATGCAGGGATAGGGGAGAAGTCCCTAGAATCCAACTGGAGAAGGCAGGGTATTCTCACAGAATTCCATCCATGGGGGAATGGGAGGCAAAAAGGGGGAAAAAAAGAAAATAAACAGGGCAGAGCTGGCAAGGTTTAAGAATCTGTTAAGGTCAAACATCATTTTAAACTGAAATCCAGCCCAAGCACAGCCAGATCTCAGGAAATCACAACTCAAATATAAACCAAAATTGAGATTGTTTATTTGGCTTCAAATTGGACTTTTCAGGATATTCTTTTTAAGTCATAAAGATGAAGAAATTGTCTCAAATTGAAGTGGCCAGAGAGAGAAGTGCTGTGAGCAGTTCAAGCCGTGGTTCAGTGACTGGCCAGGCTGGGTTTATGAGCTGAGAGTATTTCCCTGGACGTTCATGGGGTGTTAAATCAATCCACACCTTTACAGATTTAACATGGGAAGAAACCATGGTTATCATTGGATCTTCAGTGCAAGGCATGAGGTTTCATGGGACACCTCCACTTCTGGTCCCTCCTGCTCTGTTTATGCAGCAGCAGAAGTTTTCAGGGCGATGTCTGCAGATCGCTGGGACCCGAAGGCTGCTGAGAAAGGCAGTTTCACACATTCTTCACAGCAAACCACATATGTGACATGGATAAAAAAACCCTTTATCTTCACTGGGAAAGTTTTAGCTGTCCATAAATGAAAACACACTTGAAAAGCTCTTGGAAAGACATCAAAGTTTAGGCTAAAGGCCAAAAAAGGACAGTTTTCTTTGTAGCTATAAAGGGTGAAGGAGCCAAGCCACAGACAAGGACTGTCACTAAACTGTCTCAGAGGACCTCAGGGTGGCAAAGCAAAAAGCTTTGGCCCTAAAATTCACCTGAGATGAAACTGGGGATTAGACCTGGGAGAGTTGGGATTGTTCATCCTGGAGAAGAGAAGCTTTGGGGTGACCTCATTGTGGCCTTGCAGGGCCTGAAGGAGCTCCAAGAAAGATGGAGCAACTTTACAAGGGATGGAGTGACAGGACAAGGGGGAATGGCTTCAAATGGGCAGAGCTGCTTCGTCAGGCTGGAGTTGTTCAGAAAAGTTCCTGTCTGAGGGGGTTTCATGTACGGGATGTTTAGAGGGAAAACAGATAAATGAGGACAGAAGTGCAATTCCAAGGCTGCATTCAGGTGTTTCAGGCAGTGGCACATCTCAAATGTGTAAACAGGCACTGCTTTTACTGCACCAGGATGTCACAACAGAGGGTCTGAAGAGCTGAGGGATGTGGGGACCTCCTGGTCCCAGACCTGGCTCTACCTTGGCATTCCACTGGCTCCTGGATTTAGGAAGTAAATCAGGAAGATAAATTGCTTGACAAACAACAAAGGTCCAGTTCATCCTAACCCTGCCAGAGCCTCCCCAACCTCACAGCAAGGAATTTCTTCCACATATCCAGCCTAAATTTCCCCTCTTTCAGTGTGCAGCTGTTCCCCTTGTCCTGTCCCTCCAGTTCCTGATGAACTGTCCCTCTCCAGCCTCCTTGGAACCCCTTCAGATACTGGAAGAGGCTGAGGGGTGTCCAAACAATCTGCTCTTCTCTAGGCTGAATATCCTCAACTTTTTCAGCCTGTCTCCATAGGGAATGTGCTCCAGTCCCCTTATCAACCTCGTGGCCCTGTTACAGAGCAATTATTCAGAAAATTCAGGGGAAAATTCAGGGGAGAAACTGTAAATGAAGTCAAGCCTGAAGAAAAGCAAGAGCGCTGTGAAAGCTTGGAGAGAGGAAGGGAATTGCTGAAGTGCTGCAGTGAATTCCCAGCACAGTTTCACTCCATCCACCCTCCTCCAGATGTTTGCCTATAAAAGGTTCATTTAAGCTCCATTTCTTAGCTAAAAGGGTTGATAGCAAAGATCTTTATCCTCTGCCTGGCTACTATTCTGATGAGCCAAATAGACAAGCCCTGCCAGAGCAGAGCCTGTTCTGGGAGCTATATTTGTAGCTGTGAGAACACAAAAAGTTATGCCTTTGGAATAGAATTCCCTGATTTCTCAGATGTCCTTCTGGACCCCGGCCTGGCAGCTCATTTCCCTATCTCCAGTTTTCATCTGCAGATTCCTCCAGTTGAGCAGCCTGAGGTTCTGAAGGCACTGGCACTCCGAGTTCTTGCCGCCCTGGAGAAACTCATCCTCAGAGGGTTGTTAATCACTGGGTTTGTTATCCTGCAAATGAGGGCAGGGATGGAGGAGCAGGGATGGATTCTGGAGCTGGTGCAGGAGCTGGGGAGCCTGGGCTGAGCTCTCTCCTTTCCAGAGCACCACAGAGACAAAGCTCTCCCAGTTGTGCAGCTGAAATCCTGCACAGGCCTGAGGAGCAGGGATGAGCTGCACCCATGGGACACTCTCCTATTCCCAGCTGGGTTTAGGGCCAGATGAACACACAGCCCTGTTTAAAGAACCAGTGACCACACTGGAGCCTCAGCACAAGCTGGGGATGTTCTCTGCCTCCCTATCCTGCTGTTTTGTTATTCCCTCATCCAGCCCTGGCCTCATTTCCCCACCAGCACCCACAGATCTGCACAAAGCTCCTCCTCTCCATCCACTTTATTGTTAAATATCACAAAATCCCACACCAGCACCTCAAAAGACACCTTTGAGGTTTGGTTTTTTGCTTGGCCCGGGCAGGTGGGGAGGAAACTTCCCCTCCTGCAAACAGCTGAGATATCTGCTCCTGATGCAGTGTTTTTCCATTTTCCATGGAGTCACTCCCAGCTGTAAGTGTGAGGCAGTGGACAGCTGCTCCTGGCCCCAGAGGTGAGCAGGAGGGATCAGCCAGGGAACATCTGTCAGTGGAGAAGGTTCAGGGCACGGAGCTCAGTCCGCAGCGTTCGCTCCCTGCAGCTCCCGGCTGCAAGAACAGCCAGGAAGAACTTGTCCTGCCAGGATGAGCCAGGAGAGGGGATACAGGGAAAAGAGGTGGCAAAACAAAAGACATTCAATGCTGACAGCCTGCAGGGATGGGCCAGGAAATCCAGCAGTGCAGGAGAGGCTGCAGGGAAGCAGCTGGAGGAGAGGGGCTGGAAGGGGGATATCTGGGAAGAGCTGGAAAAGCACTGCCTGGAGCGTGTCCCTCCTTCTGCACCGAGTGGGATCTTTAGGCTGGAGAAAAGGAGGCTCAGGGGGGACCTTGTGGCTCTGCACAGCTCCCTGACAGGAGGGGGCANAAAAGGGGGAGAGCTGGGAAAAACCAGGCAGAGCAGGGGGTCCCTGTCACTTGTCCATGCAAGGGGACAGCCACCCTGAGTGAGGTGGGGTCATGTCCAGCTGGGGACAAGTGTCCTGCAAGAAGCATCTCTGCTTCCCTTTCTCCTTGATGGAGGGGTTTGTGCACATCCCAGCAGGAATGTGGGAGAGGAAAACCCTCCTGGATTTGCCCTGAGCCATCCTCAGGAGACAGGAATGTGTCACCTGCAGGAGCAGTGACGTTCAGGGCGGACAGGCCAACATTTGCCAACATCTTCCCTTTCTTCCCACTCGGAGCTTGGCTGCCTCTGCTTTTCCTCACAGTGCCAGAGGTGACCACAGTGGCTGACCTGAGAGCAGAAGGAAGTGGCCAAGCCACCCCCAGCGTGTCACTGTCCATGTGCCCAAGCAGGGAGTGCAGCAGGGACAGGCAGGGAATGCAGGGATGAGGGGCTGTGCCACACACGTGGCATCTGAGCTGGCAGCTCATCCTTTTCGCCCTTATTCCATCTCTTGGGACCCAGCCAGACAATATTGATCCCCTTGGAGGTGAAGGGATAAATGCTGGCACCTGCAGCTCTGGTCGAGGCAACCCAAATCCTACAAAACCCACCCCAAAAAGCTGCACTGAGATTCCTCCCTGGGCTGGGTTTGTTGGCAGCTCTTGCCTGGTTCAGTTGACACAGAAGGGCAAATTCTGGGAATCAGGGGCTCTCCTGGCTGGCTCTGAGCTCCTCTTCCATGGCCTGGCTGCAGAGTGGACATGGAGAAGATCATTTCTGTGAATCAGAGCATTTCTGAGCAATGCCAATCCCAATGGTTGTGTTTCTAATCCTCAAAGGGAATTTACAGAGAGATTTGGGAAGGATGAGGCTGGATCCATTTTGGAAGAGCTCTGATGGTTTGTCAGAGAGGAAAAATCCTGGTCCTGAACAGGATGTTCATCCAACTGCTCTGCATTTCCACACGAGGAACTGGGCCACAACCTGCTTGAATTGTCCTCAAATATGTGATTTCCCCCCAAACTGTGATGTCCTCTTTATGAAACCTCCCAGTTCCTGATCTAACCCCCCAAAACAATCTTTGTCCTGCTCCTTCTCGCTTTCAAAGCTGTGTTTCAGTGCTGAGCAAAGCAATGCCCGCTCACAGATTGTGTTTACAGCAGGATTTTGGATCTTCCAGTATGAAAAATGCTGCAACTATGTCAGTTATTCCTTTTCCCATCAGTGCAGAGCAGAGAGTTCAGTCCCCTTTGGGAAGCTCTTCTCCTTAATTAGGAAAGTGTCACGGAAATTGTTTATCTTAATCAGGGAGGCTGCAGCAGTGAAGGCTGTGAACTCTGCAAGCTCCCCAAAAACAAACTGAGCTTTTCTGAGAGCCCTGGTGGGATTTAGCAGAGAGCAGGGCACTGAGGGAAGGGTGTGTGGCACTGCTGGGGCACATGGAACTGTTCTGATGCCACTGGCCTGGCAAGGATGGTGCTTTGCCAGTGAAAGTCCTGCTTTGGGGCCATTTCCAGTGGTTTTTGCAGTGAATTTTCCTGAGGGAGCTGGTTCTCCTCCACATGGGGACAGAGGTGAAGTGAGCCCAAGCCTTGAAGGGAGAATTCAACTTCATTTTGGTTGATTGGGGAAGACCAGTGAAACAGAATTAGAATTTTGACCTTAAAGCTCACCCAGTGCCACCCCCTGCCATGGGCAGGGACACCTTCCACTGTCCCAGGGTGCTCCAAGCCCCGTCCAGCCTGGCCTTGGACACTTCCAGGGATCCAGGGGCAGCCACAGCTTCTCTGGGCACCCTGTGCCAGGGCCTCCCCACCCTCACAGGGAAGGATTTTTTTCCTTCTTGAAGACTTCAGAGTGCTCTTTCTTCCCCTGCAGAGCCCAGGTCACCCTCACAGACACCAGAGTGGTGGCAGGAGGTGGCTGTGGAGAGATGGAAATATCCCAAACACATCAAGCTTGCTTTTTCCTCCTTTTTCCCTGGCATTACAAATGAATCCTGGAAACAAAAGGTGGAAAAATGAGCAGAGCATGAATACAAAAAGCAAATGTTTGGATTCTTGGTTTGTGGTGGGCTGAGCCATGGCCCTGCTGGCAAGGGACACTTGGTGGCACTGCAGAGGTGGGGAGGTGGCAGATGGCATCTCCAGAGCAGCTGGTGGGGAAGGAGCAGCATTCCAATGCCAGTTTGTGTGGAAAGGCTCTGTCCTTGGGATGCAGCTCAGGGGATGTGTGACCGTGCCTGAGTCATGCCAGGCTCTCCACCAAGGGGTCCATGGGCTGGATCCATGTCCTGCACACCCCAGCGGTTCCCATTTCAATCCCTATGCCAACTTTCCACTCTCTGGAGGGCCCTTCCAAGGAGGAATCCCACCTGGGGGACACAGGAGTGGCTGATGTGTCAGATGGAGCTGATGGAACATGTTTGGCTGATGCAGATGTACTCAAAGATGGTTTGGGCCCTTTTATTCCACTGCTATTTGTCAGCCCTCATTAAACCCAACCGTGCCCTGACAAAGCACTGGCAGCGAGACTGCAGAGCTCAGCTTTGTCCCTGGGACAACTTAATCTTCCTTCAGGCTGTGGCTGCTGTGGAATAATAAAGCTTCCCTGCTCGGATGTGCTCTCCCAAAGGTCACATCCTTTCCCAACACCCTCTCCAGTAGCCCCAGGCTGTTGTGGGAGGGGAAGGGAGTTTCTGTCCCCACCAAGGGATGTGCTGCCAGTCCCTGCTCCCGTTTCAGAGCGTTCTCCCTGCCCTGCCCTTCCAGGCTGATGGAGTTTTGGGCTGGCTCCACCGCTGGAGGAGCCCCAGCCCAGTCTGAGCACCTGGAGCATCACTGCAGCTTCTTGCTGGACTCGTGTCCCTCAGGGTTTGCTTCTCCCCATCCTGTGCATCCCTGCACTCCCTGGAAGATGCTGTGAGGGCTGGTGAATCCCAAAATCCCAGAATCATTAAGGTTGGAAAACACCTCCAAGGCCATGGAGTCCAAGCTGTGCCCCATCCCCACCCTGTCCCCAGCCCAGAGCACTGAGTGCCACGTCCAGGAATTCCTTGGACACCTCCAGGGATGGGGATTCCAAACTACCCTGGGCAGTTCCAATGCCTGGCCACCCTTTCCATGGAGAAATTCTTCCTGAAACTCCTTTTCTCTGTTTTTGCTAAGCAGCTTCTCAGACCTGTTTAACTTTCACCCTGCTCTTCACATGGCCTTCATTCGTTCTCAGCTCTGCAACAAACCCACCTCCTCTGCAGTGCTACAGCCTTGATGTGCCTTTGCAAAGTTTAATTGTCCGGAGAATAATTAAGCTGAGCTTCTCTTTCCCTGCTGTGCAGCACGAAGGTTGTAAGAGCAGCTGAGCTCTGGCACTGGGGTTTGTTCCAGCCCTGTCCCTACACCACACCTGCCCTCAGTGGGGTTTGGGCACCCTGGCCCTGATCCCTCCTTCCCACAGGACACCTTTTGCTCCTCACAATTAGGGCAGGAACGACAGCAAAGCTGCAGCTCCACAAGGATTTTGTGTGATCCTTCCACACGATGGTGGTCAATCCTGAATTCAGGAGGGGAACACACCTTGTTTGACTCTGTTTTGGGGAAATGAGCCCTGCACCATCCCTTGCTGGTGCTGGTGAGGTCCTTTCTGTGTAAACCCAAAACCTCTGTGCCAGCTGTGGGACAGCTGAGGAGGGGACAGCTCACTGGCCACAGCCTTGGAGGTCACTTTGACTTTGGTCCTACAGTGGCTTGATGGAGCAGAGGAAATGTTTAAAAGTAGGAAGCAATAGAGATGGATCAGGATCCTCCCACAGCTCTGTGCCAGGGGAGTGTTTTGTTTGCCATTTGAGTTATTTCTTTTATTCTTTAACTTCATCAGGGCTCAGAGAGGGATGTGGAGGCTCCTCCTGAGAGCCAGCACTCCAGAGCCATTAATTCCCAGGGAATAACCAGGGACTTTACTTGGTGTAGCACAAAAGCTCTGCTGGTTGGCAGTGTGGATAAAACCTGAATGGATAAACAATATCCTGGGAATGAGAGGTCCAAATAGCTGAACCCTGGGCAGCCCAGTGGGAAAAACACTGGCATATGGATATGAAGGGCCTGACAGGGAGCAAACTCTGGTGCTGCTGATCCAGTGGGCATCCCTGCAGCAATTGGGACGGAGAGGTTTGGAGCAAGGATGTGGGAGGGAATGCTCCAAACCCACTGCAGTGCTGAGTTTCCAGCTTGTTTGGGTCTGACAGCAAATGTCCCCTGTGTGTGACTGTTCCAGGCCTCAACACTCGGCCCTCAGGGTGCTTCCTACATCCCCCAAAGCTGCCTGGCCCATTTAGGATCCCAATCCATGTGCTGGGAGTGTGGTGGGAGAAGGTGGCACTGAGGGCTCAGCTGTCCCCTGCAGTCACTTCAGGGCTTCTGGAACACCAGAAAGGGGCACGGCTCCTTCACTGCCACATCTTGGGTGGGTGTGTTTGCACATCTTGGGTGGGTGTGTTTGCACATCTTGGGTGGGTGTGTTTTCACATCTTGGGGGGATGTTTTCACATCTTGGGGGGATGTTTTCACATCTTGGGGGCATATGTTTGCTCTTCTTGCTGGAGGAAGTGGTCAGACCAAGGCTTTTCTCTCAGTGCATTGCACACTAATATTTGTTTTCAAACCCTTAAACTCTACATCACATTCAAGACATTTCTCCCAAGGAGCCACTGTGTTTGCAAGAATTGTGAGGCTGTAAAAAGGCAATTTGTCAGCTGGGGAATGCTGTCCCCAGCTTGGATGGATTTCTGATAAAATCTGAGGCCTGCTTTCCAGAAGATAATCAGGAAGGTTACTGTGAAAGCAGGGAGGTTTGGGAATGTGGGGTGTGAGGGAAATCAGAGGTTCTGTCCTGAGCCTGAGTGAGGAACACGAGCTGAGCTGATACTTCTGGAGAGCTGAATCACCTTTTTTTAAGGTTTTTTGGAGGGTGGTGGGGCCCTGCTGCTCTAAACCATCATTTCAGCGTGGAGAACCCTGCAAAGTTGGTATTTCCATGAATATTTCATGTTTAATATAAGCCAGAAGAAGGAGCAATGCACAGTCAGCTGTGAGTTCATCCCCAGGAAATGGGATCACTTCAGAAAACACATGGAGCACGTCACTGCTCATTAATTATGCAGAACTTAATAAATTGCTGGATACAGACTGAGCTCAGTTGCTCCATTTTTCCCATGCACAACAGAGTGGAATTGAGCCCTGCCAGATTTGGGTTTCTTGTGTTTTAATTCCTCTGGGGGGAGCATGTGGACATTTCTTATCAGAAAGTTGGAGTGAGAAATAACCCTCCCCGCTTATCAGTGACTCCTGGAGTCTGATCAAAGGAGGTTTGCTGTGCCACAGGGTTCAGTAGTGCCTGACTTGGAAGGAAACTCGTTTCCTGCCATGAGTTCTTCCATGCCTCATTCTTGGATGGAGTCTTTATCCCTGGATCTCCTTGTCTTTCTCTCAATCCTCTGTTCAGATGTATCCCTTATCCAGGGGAATGTTGACAAGGAGATCTGTGGAATTTTGTCCTCAGTAGACTGAAAATTTTGGGGAAAAATCTGTTCATGGGAGAAGGCAATGATTTACACATTTTTGGGTCAGGTTTGGTGTGTGTTTGTGTCCCACAAGGATTTCCCTTCCTCCAAAAGTGCTGAAGTTTTTATTTTGTCAGCTTGAAAGAAGCCTTTCAACCTCATCTTTCAGAATCACTGCTCGGTTTTTCCCTTTTGAAATATGACCTATATTTTAGAGAAAGAATGAAAAAGAAGAACCAATGCTCCCCGAACAAAATAAATCTCTTGGTTTGGGTCTAGTTCATCTTCTCTGTCACTGCTGTTTTGCAAAACAACAGAGGGGAGAATGCAGCTCTGCTTGGGCTGAGCTAATTAATTTTCCTCTGCTTTCTTTGCTCACCCACCAAGCTGAAAAATTGGCTGTTCCTACAGCTTTATTTGGAAATGGGCTGGGAAAGCTCCTTATTCAAACAGTGAGACTGTAGGAAATACCCCAGGGATCTCAGGAGGAATAACATGAAGGGACAGCACTTGGGTTGGGCACATTCCTCCTGTTCTTTTTGAAAATCCCACTTTTTGCAAAAGAGAAAGAGAATCCCTGGGAATCAGCGAGGGTGATGGCTGCTTTTTAAGGAGCAGGGCCATATAAATGATGCCAGTGCCGGAGGTGGTTCCTGTGGTGCTGGTGATGCCTGAAGAGGCTGCCTGGAAACAGAGACTGGACAGGAGTAAGGGAATAAAGGTGATATTTATTTGAAAGGCCTTCAAAGGTACACCCTGAGGAGCCCAGAGGCTGCTGCCAAAATGGACCCTGAGACGGACAAGTCACGAGTTCTTCACACTTTTATAGGTTTGGTCCATCTGCATATCAGCATCAATTCGCCAATTAAAACTTTATCTAATGATGTGAGTTCTCTGAGCTCAGCCTCCCTTCTCCAAGATGCTGGGTTACACATTTTGGGTCATGGTGTCCTTGGAGAGCAAACCCAGAGACTTTGTTATGTCCATCTCAGCATGAGAGAGCAGCAGCAGCAGCAAGCTGTAAGACACTTCAGGGTTTTACAGTAAGCCATGCAGAATTTGAAAAGTATAAAAATATAAAAGCTAAAACTGAAGGCACGGCTGGGAATGTCGCCGCGGAGCAGGAGGAGCCGCGGGCCGTGCAGGCCGGGCGGAAGGGAGGGAGCAGGGCCCGAGCGACCGAGGCGCTCCATGACAGGCCTTTGGCTCTGTTTGCCCGAGTTATTTTTGCTCCTAACGAAGCCCTGGGCCGGTGGAAATGAGCTCAAGAGCTCGGTGCTTCCTGCGGTCACCTGCCAAGCCGGAGGCGCC
>VZTH01007297.1:0-10830 GCA_013397815.1 Aleadryas rufinucha | reverse complement strand
CAGGAGCAGCAGTGGGGCCAGGATCACACCCCATGGCTAAATCCCAGTGCTGCAGGCCAGGGAGCCCCACTGAACCCACCGACAGCACAGGGGACAGGTCACAGGACACCGGTCCTGAGCGAGTCCTGGCCCAGTGATCTGACCCCAGGAGCAGCCCCTGAGTCTCAGCTCCACCAGCACCATTCAGGGTATTTGGGATTCACCAGAAGCACCCAGGAAAGGCGCAGGGTTGGGTACCCTGGTTACCTCTGCAGGTGTGCTGGCAGCAGGGAGAAGCCTCAGACCCCTCTTGCTCACTCTGAAGATGCAAGGGCAGCATAAACAGCTGAGGCTGCTGGTCCTCCACGGGACCAGGCCCCACCTTGGGGTCCTCTCTGGGCACTCTGGTGCTGAGAGGGGGTTTCACTCACACAGGGATGTCTGAACAACTCCCCTGGAGCTCTGGGAGAACTCCAGGGGATCTGCCCCAGGGAAGCATGAAACAGGAGAAGGAAAGAGGAAATAAGAAATAACCAGTACCAGGAGCCCTTGGGTCTGATTTTACATCTTTCTGAGTGAGATTTCATGGATTTTGTCCAAAGCAATGGACAAGGAGAGCTTGTTCTGTTTCTATGTGTATTGCAATCGTTTTCTCCATGAGCTCAAACTGTCACCTTCTGGTGACAAACACCCAGAGCATTGTCACCACGTTGCAAGATACTCAGCACAGAGAAAAAAAGGCAATTTACAGAAGTATTTGGCTATTTGAGTATTAACAATGCTTCATAACAGCAGAAAGAAATTTTCTGCTGTTGGAAATTTCTGTGTGAGTCAGTTTTAGACTGTATCGGGTAATTATTTTGTCCCAATTTTCCCTTTTTTGTTGGTAATTGCTGTGCTAAGACTACACTCAACAATGGCCCGCCAGTACTAGGCCCTAAGAACACTGATTTCATCAAAAGTAGAAAAGAAAAACAAATTCAGAAGTCATAAGCATGGTCTCACTTTGATGGAATGTCAGAAAAAATTCCTATGACAGTTTGGGTCTGGCAGGACCACTCAGGCCTGGCTGTATCCCACAGCTCCTCGTGCCTCTGGGAAGGATCAGCTCCTAGGGCAGGATCAGTTCTGGGGCAGGATCAGCTCCTGGGGCAGGATCNCAGGATCAGCTCTGGGGCAGGATCAGCTCTGGGGCAGGATCAGTTCTTGGGGCAGGATCAGCTCTAGGGCAGGATCAGCTCCTGGGGCAAGATCAGCTCTGGGACAGGATCAGTTCTCAGGGCAGGATCAGTTCTGGGGAAGGATCAGCTCTGGGGCAAGATCAGCTCTTGGGTTTTAGTGCTCAGCTCAAAGTGGTCACTTCCACTCCCTGTTTGTGCTGTGGGCACAGGGGACAGTGTCCCCTCTGTCCTCTGAAACGTTCCTTTGTCATTAATCGAATCCCACTGGATGCCTCAGCTGCTCCCTTACATTCTCATCCCTGAGCTATGAAGCAGCAGTGGTTATCTGCTGAATTAAGTAGTTCAACTAAAAGAATCCCATATATTGTTTCCAGTCAACGGGCACTATGAATAGATTTTATGTAAAATTACTGGGAATGCATAAGCCATTTTGCCTAATGTTATGGAATTTCTTCTCCCAAACCCTGTGTGAAATGTAATTCATGTTCAGTACTGACAACTGAATCATACTCAGCATTCATATATAGTGCTTTATATATGCAAACTGCCATGAAACATTAATTAAGCAATAGATTTCCTAATGCTGAGAAAGTGTACTCACACCAGGCTCGGTGAGTTAAATGTTTAAATACTGTCAACGCTTAAATACTATTTACAGAGTTTCATTGTGCTGTGAGCTCAGTTATTGGCAGAGCTGTAACAGTCAGTGGCTTCTCCATACGGTAAGTAGGAGTAGGAACGGTGGCTTGGTCTTTATCTACACCAAACTTCACTTTGAAATTGTACTTTTGCTAGCAGTGTGCTATTTTAGAAGTGAAGTAGCTGTAGTAAGAACACAGGCTGGCTGTTTGCAGACTCCTGGTACAGCCACAGTGCAGAGGCAACACTACCATTTACTGGGGTTTTTAATGTCCCAGGTGACTTTTACTCCTTTTTCCCAGCCAGGGCTGTCCAAAGCCACAGGGCACGTTCCTCACGGTGCTGGGACATCCTCTCCAGCAGCTGAGTGCCCCTGGTGCTGCCCCAACCCCGAGAGCTCCCAGCTGGATCCTCCCTGAGGTGGGTGCAGGGTGTGGAGCGCGGTGCTCTCCTGGGATGGCAGAAGGACCCTCGGTGCACTTCAAGCCGTGGGGTTTTGTTGGGTTGTTACTGATTCGTTCTGCTCCTTGGTCAGGAAAGTGGTGACATTTGGCTGCAGCTGTCCTGACTCAGCACCACACCTGGCACAATGTCCCCGCTCTGCCCCGCGGCCTCCCCTCCCCGGGGCGGCCGGAAAGGCTTTGGTGCCACAGGAGGGGTGACTCGGGCTCTGGGGTATTTGTAGCTGCAGGTACCGGCACGGGTGTGAACCCGGCAGACAGAGCACATCCCACACGCTGCCCTGCGTGCCAAACCCTCCCCAGCCAGCTGGCAGCGTGGCACAGCAGCAGACAGCCCCTTCCCCAGGGACAGAGACCCTCCCTGCTCAGCCCCCGAGCCTTTTCACAGCACGGGCTGCCATCAGAACACTGAAAGGAGCTTTCAGATCTTTATTTAAGCAATGACAGTGCAGACTGACTTCATGACACAGAGAACTGACACATTCCTTCCAGATCCCGGGAATCACGAGATCCCAAACCTCTTCCAAGCTCTTCTCCGGGCTGTGCAGGCCCCAAACTGTTCTTGCTTTAGGTCCCATGCACTGCAGGGCTGGGTGCTTTAATTTAAATAGTCAACAATAAAAAGACCTTTTAATAGATTAGTCACTGCAGCCACGAGTGTCACAGAGTTTACTTTCTTATTCCATGAGTGTATTTGTTTGTATTTGCAGAAGGATTCAGCCTGATGTAAACTATGAAATATGTTGTTTACTGAACAAAGACAGGTTCCAAGGCACTTGTTAACACTGAAATCAAACCCTACTCGCAGATATCTATTTGCATTAGTCAGTCACCTCAGAGCCCACAGACCTGGCTGAACACTGCAGCACTTCATTAAACAGTCTGGGAAAGCACCTGGAAGATAAACAACCTGCTTAAAAACTTCTGATGTGTCAATAGTTTGCCATGAAACTGGGAGACACACCAGAGCTTTGTCTATGACTTGTATTTGTATTAATGCCTTGAAAACCAGAGTGCAAACCCCAAATTTGCTGATGCTATCAAGTTTGCTGTCAGCACTCCGAAGAACAGAATTAGAATTTTCAGTGATTTTGATAAACTGGTTTCTGACAGACATTTGTGCCTGGATGCCATCTGTGACGGTGCACAGAGTTTTAACTTCAGTTCACCATTACCCAGAAAGGATCTGCTGGCAGGGGAAGCAGCCTGCAGGCTTTGCTGCTGGGGGAAAACCAGGCAAAAATCCTTCAAGGAGGAAAACTGAAACTCTGACCATCCTGACATTTTGTTTTGCTGACAGTGTTAAAATGCCACATCTGTCCCAGTGACACTGAGAGAGCCTCAAAGTTCATCTCTGCTTGAGCAGTCACGACTAAAACGAACAGCAGCATTAGCAGGATTAATTGGAACAGGTCCTGGGATCTTGCTGGCTGTTTGCAAGTGGGACAAACAGGTTGAATCCAACCCTGCCCTGGGAAATATGCTTATTGTAAATAAAGTAACTTGTGTTTTCCTCCCCAGTTACTACGGCTCAGCCCCTGATTCCACATTGATCTGCTTCTTCAGCCACGACTGCCGGGTCAGCCTCAACCCACTCGACCCGCAGGACCCGTCTCTGTAAGTCTGCTGCACATCCCTCAGCCTTGTGGAGTGACGGACCACAAGCAGAAGAAATTCATGTTTGAAGTGATTTTTACCGTTTTTTCTGGTGCATGACAGGACAATATTTCTCACAGGACAGGACTGGTTTGGGCTGTGTTTCACCGGGAGCAGCACGGTGCCGCCAGCGGAGGTCACTGCACCGGTGGACAGAGGTGTCCTCTTAATGGAACGATTTCTGACAAAATAAAGTACACAGACATGGAAACGCACCTCCATTCAGTGAGTGTTAGTGTTTCATATCCATTGCTGCGGC
Organism: Aleadryas rufinucha; assembly: GCA_013397815.1. Classification (NCBI taxonomy): domain Eukaryota; kingdom Metazoa; phylum Chordata; class Aves; order Passeriformes; genus Aleadryas; species Aleadryas rufinucha. The sequence continues at coordinate 6,655 of VZTH01007297.1, read as the reverse complement.
TGTGGGTTCCCCGTGGGGCAGGGAGCCCGAGGGACAGGACAGAGCCCTTGGGGAGCCCTTGGCTGTGTCCTGACAGGCTGTGACAACAACCAGCCCGCACACAAATCCTCCAGGGGCTGCGGTCACAGCAGCATTCCTCACTGCCCTGGCTGACAGTATCGAACGTGGCTCGCAGCTCAGGTGCTATCAGCATCACTGGCTCTTATCTGCTCGTTCTCAGAGCCCCTCTGTGGGCAGCGCAGCTCTCTGTCAGGGCCCGGCCCGGCCCGGCCCGGCTCGGTGGGGTTATCTGTAGGGCCACGTGTTGCAACACTCCCTTTGCTCCCGCCTTCACCTTAATCTGGCCCGGCAGCCGAAGGCCTGGAAGATGAAGCAGTCCTTAGGCTGGTGACACAATCAGTGGTCAGTCACAATGATCCCTTCAGACGTGACCAGCCACAAACAGCAGCAGCCCTTGTAAAACAATCAGAAAACGGGGCTTTGTGCTAAAGGATTGCAAGAGATTTGGAGCCTATTGAGGCTGCAAACAACTGACATCAGACTGAGCCTGACATGGGTCTCAAAAACCCCTTATCTCCTTTGCTGATATGTTTACCCCCAAATTACTTTAAAATGCTCAAATACAAGTCTAGAGACATTTAAAGAACAATCAATATTTACACCTGAATGCTTTCAAGGACCCAAGGCAGCAGAACTCTGCTGGGTACTGCAGGAGCTGTTCTGTGCACTACATCCAGCACAGCCCACGTTTCAGAGCTGAAACGATGCCATCCTTCCCAAAATCTGGTCTTTGGTATCCTTCTCAGCCGACTGAGGAGTGGGAACACTCCCCAGAGCTCACTGCCTGCCGATACCCCCAGGCACAGTTTTACACCACTGACCCAGACGAGAGGCAGATTGTTACAGAGATTCCTCACACCGACAGAAAGTCCATCAGCTGGTGACCCCCTTGCTGCTCCTTTGGGACCTCTGGAACCCTCCCATCTCACCCCGGCCCGGCCCGGCTCGAAGCACCCCTTCCTCCTGGCAGCACTCCTTCCTCCCTGGCCTGCTTGAAAGACTCTGTCAGTAAAGCTCCTCGCTCCTGGTGAGGAGACTGAGGAACTAAACAAATTCAAGAGTGAAAACTCCAAAGGATAATTATCTGCTGTATCTGAGCACTGCCAGCAGCAGAGCTAGCGCTGCAATGTGACACAGAGCCACGGGGCAGTGACGAAAAGGCGTTTTTCTGCAGAAGGGCTTCTGCTGCAGACAGGAAGTTTGCTTTTTGAATTAGTCACCGGTTTCACTCCAGGCTGATTACACCGGTTTCATTACCATACAATAGCTCTGTTCCCATGCAAGTGCTATCAAGATTACATTTATGGTTCCAAAAGTTGTTTCACCACACCTACACACGACCTGAGTGCTGCACACAGGAACAGGTAAGTGCTCTCCCTGCTCTGGGTGCTTACCTAGACCCCACAACCTTTCAGGTACACTGCTCCTGGGGTAAAGAGAAGGGAGCTGACAACAAATATTGAACACAGAAATAGACCTGAACTTTGACAATTATGCATATTTTGACAACAAACATCACGTCTAGGAGTGGGATACAAGCACACCATGGAACACATTCTTTATAAAGAAACATGAAGTGCCATTATGACACCAATTCAAGGGAGATGATATCTGATAAGTTCTGGCAGCACAGGCTACTTTAGCAATAGTGATAAGATCTCTGGCAGGACTTTTGATGGAAATAATGAACATTTTTTTCTGTGTATGCGTGTCACTTTTTTCTTTTTCTTTATTTTTTTTATACTTTATTTACACCCACCAGCAGCTGTGACTATTCCTTGAAAAAATGGAAGTTTGGTATTTTGCATTGGAGGATCTTTTGGCAGAGAAATTCCCCGTGGGGCTCCACTTCCCCGAGACAGGCAGAGGAGCTGGGCAGGACGGGGGTGACTGTGCAGAGCCCAGCTCCTGCTCAGGAAGCAGCAGGGAGATGCTCCGAGGGCTGAGTCAGGGCAGGAAGCAGCTCACCCAGGGCCACAGCCCGGGCACAGCTCTGGCCTGAGTCACCTGCAGCCTGGCATCAGCTTCTCCCTGCCTGGCTGGGGCTGAGACACAGAACAGCTTCACCCACAGTAAAGCCTGTCCCTGGAATTACCCTGCCTGGCTGGGGCTGACATACAGAACAGCTTCACCCACAGTAAAGCCTGTCCCTGGAATCGCCCTGCCTGGCTGGGGCTCACACACAGAACAGCTTAATCCACAGTAAAGCCTGTCCCTGGAATCGCCCTGCCTGGCTGGGGCTCACACACAGAACAGCTTAATCCACAGTAAAGCCTGTCCCTGGAATCACCCTGCCTGGCTGCCTCGTTTTACCCCACGTGAGCACATCCTGACTCTGCAATGAGAATGGTCAGTGCCACTGGATTGAGAGAAATGCACGTTAGGCAGCCTTGTTGCAGATGTGTATTCACATATGGAATTATTGAGAATCACTCAAGGTGCAGATAAGTTTAATATTGTATTTAAATGCTGTTGGATGCCAGGTTATTTTTGTCATCTTCTCCTTCCTCAACCCCTCCAAAGCGACCTAAATCATCCTGGTGCCAAATCCAAAATAAAGACTTCTTTGTACAACACTGCACTATAAACTAATTCAGGCTCAATTTCATACATTCAAAATGAGTAAACATTGAAAAATTCCTCCAGATTTGTTCAATGCCAGAAAACTTTTGGTGCAATTCTGTTCTTTGAATTCTGAGATTATTTCATTTTCTCAGTTTCCTTTGGTAATTATTCTCCCTTTACCTTTAGGTTTACCATTAATATCACATACTGACAGCATGGCAGTGACAGAACAGAAACTCTTCCCCAAATTATTTTGAACCTTCTCAGTTTAACTGTTTTATATTGGATTGTGAGCCAGCTAAGTCATTTAATCTTAAGTTAATGGTAAGGTATGTCTGTTACACCCAGGGAACATTGCCATCTCAGGAACGAAATGATGTGCAGCATCCTCAGCCCATGACTTCCCTTGGGATTTTCTCAGCAGCAGTGCTGAGAAATCAAAATACAACACTTAGTATGATTTGTAGCCTTAAAATTCAATTGTCACCCTGCCTAGGCAGTACCTGGCAGAGCACTATGATCTCTTGACGTCTCTTTCACAGTCACAAGAACTTCCCATGTGTTCATAAACCTTATTTCAATGTGTAGTCACTAAGAGAGGCAGAGAAACTCTGACTGAAGGTAAGCAGCTCTTTCTGCCCCAGAGCTGCAGCTTCAGATTTCAGACAGGCACATTCTCTCACCTAATTCTGAGCATGTTTTCAAAGTGTCTTTTTTACTCAGAGCCTCACATTTCCCAGGTTGTAGCCCAGTTTCATTTACAGAGCTCGGGCCTTCCAAGATCCAGCAGCAAACCCTGTGCAGGACCTACCTCGAAACTCAGCCCACTCCTCACAGCATTTTCTGTTCCTCAGGTACAGCACAGTTTTTCTGTAAAATCTCTGTCTAAATCAGCTCAGTGGGACTGAGTCAGGCCTCAGGGGGTGACACATCCCTTTGCTGACACGGACCCCACAGCTCTGAGTGTGGCTGTGCATCGTTAAAGCAGCACCAGAAGGGCTGGTCACAAGGGCCCTTCAGTAACACCAGCAAGCTTTTACTTCTTGTTTAGCATTAAATCTTGTTGTCATCGGACACCAACACTTCCAGGGTACCCAAACTTTAGATATTGCATCTTTTACTGATCTAAACTGCCCTTGTTTCATCTTTGCCTATAGTGAGTACAATACATTAAAAAAGCCACCCAAAGCCACTGCTTCACCTGCCCAAAGGATCTCCAGCAGCAGCTCATGAGTCGCTCTCTCTGTGCACAGAAATCACCTCAGCCTGTACGAGCAGTTTCACTGAACAAGCAGGGTTACTCAGCACAGTAAAAGCTGGTTGTACATGTAAATATTGCCTGGTGAACTGCTTAGTAACCAAATTTATGCTTTTCAGCTGATTTTTATTTTGGCATTTTAAAGATAGCATCAAATCATCCGGAAATTGTTTTTAAAATATGCTTGATCATTTTAAAAATCAAATTAATACAGTCAGCTCTGATGATTCTATTTTGCCTAGACCCTGCTGCATTGTCGTGCCTTCATGCTGCCCAACCAGAGCTTGTTTCAGGAAAACATTAATTTTTTTCCTGAGAGTCTAAACCACTACCATTCATGAAGCACAACCACCCAATGTAATGCATGCTTCATAATTCAAATATTACGTGCTGCATCCTCCCATGATTTTTTTAACTTCTGTGTCTAAACCCTCAGCCAGGGATTTTCAAACTTTCCATCCCACAGATCCCTCAGTGGTCTGTAGCCATGCACCCAAATTCATTTCCAAGAAAACCAGACTTGATTCTTTCAGTTGCTTCCCACAGACTCCTTGCACTGCAGACTAACTAATTACCTAGAGCTGGCTGGTAATGAGAGATTAAATTAATACATGTAGTAGGGCACTGGGACTTGAGAAATCATATTCCATATTTAAACTCAACAGCATAAAGATCATTCGTTCCTTGGAATGTGATACATTTCCTTCTTCAGAAATAGCAGCAATTAATGGCATAGTGTACAATTAACAAATGGAGAGTGATTTTATTCTGTCACTGAACAAACCAACACACACCACAATCCAGCAGTGAGCTGGGATTAAACAGGATTTAAAGCAACATTGCAGTCTGGTCTATATAAAATTGGCTACTGGCATGTTGGGAGAAAGTGTAGTGTAAATAATTCAGATGTGGGTTTGCTACAGAGGTGATGAGGGTGAGCAAGCCCACATCATACCCAAAATCTGAGCACAGAACAAGAAAATAAAATACTTGTGCAGTGACACTGTGGCCTTTCAGCAATTCTTACAGCTGGTTTTGAAGAGGACTTTGCCAGCCCTTGCTGGCAGGTGACTGATTTTGGCTGGCTCACACTGAGGTGGGTGATGAGGTAGCTCTGCTCCCAGGAGGGGGGAATCAGAGTGAAAGGAACAACAGGAACAAGCAGAGAAATGTGTAAAAGCTTCCAAGGGAGCTCAGTTATTCAGCTCCCAAAGCAAACATCTATGGATGGGCTAAGCACCATGGGGAGATAACTCACAGAACAAGAGGCTGTGAGTACTCAGAGAGGCCTTTCTCAGTGTTCCCAGGAACTGCAGAACTGCTCTGGGAAAACCATGGCCCACGAGTCCATCACAAGGTAAGGGTTATGTGGGTGGCAGGCAGAGTCTGGAACAGAGAGAGGACCAAAGCCCAGCCCTGGGGCTGTGACAGGAGAGAAAATACCTGCTCCAGCCCCAGGCTGACCTGCACCAGCTCAGGAGCAGCCTGCAGCCCGCAGGTTTTGTAGGTGAGTGAGAAGATTGTGTACCTGGGAGAAATCAGGTGGGGCCTGGCAGAGCAGCACCCCCCTGGGGACACTCAGCTGCCAGGTACAGGACACAGCTGCACCTACAAACCTCACATATTGAACAAAGTTCTTCCAGCATTGCCCACTCCCCCGCAGGGCTGCTGGGACACAGCGGTTGTGCTCCTCAGGAGAGGTTTTATTTGCAAAGACTTACACATCAGCAGCAGAGGGGTTCAGTTTGGGCTCCAGGGGATCACCAGGGGTACAGGTGACACCAGAGGATCGGTGACCACAGGGATGAATCCCCACCGGGAATAATTTCACCACTGCAAAAATAATTTCAGTAGAATTTAGCCTCTGTGAAAATTGTTCAGGAGTAAGAGAACATTACTTACAAAACTTATTTAAAATCCTTTAGCCTTTGCCTACCCCAAGTGCTGTTTAAATTAGGCTTGGAAACAAGAAGGTGTGGTAGAAAGGATCTACATGTCACCATTATGTGGATAAATACAGAGAATTGTAAAGAACTGAGTAAGGTGCTACAGCAAAGACTGGAGGGTGCCAAAACAACTAATGATACTTTCTTGAAAGGAATGTCTAATAGAAAGTCCAAGGGACGACTTCTACAAACAGTGGCACGTAGCCAGTCCCGTGACTCAGCCTTGCCAGGCCACGCTGCTGGTCACGGGCCACCAAGAGCCAGCAGCACCAACATCTGCCAGCGGCCACATCTCCGGCCCGAGCCATCAGCCGCTCCCGACTCTGGAGCACCGGGGAAACCGGGAAACGGGGGCGTCCTGGCCAGGGCTCCCGAACGGGGGGCAGCCGCTCCCGAGGGGGCCTGGCCCATGGGCCATGGGATCCCAGCGGGCAGAGCGCACCCGAAGCCTCCGGAGCCACCTGGGCGGGGAGAGGGGCTGCGGAGCTGCGGGGGCACCCCGACCCCGACCCCGGCTGCCCCGTGTCCCGGGCACGGCCCTGGCCCTGGCACCGGCTGCACGCAGCGATAGGGCGGGAGGTGCGAGACACCGGAACGGGCAGCGCCGATAAGGGGCGGGGGGACGGGGGCAGGGGCACCGGCGGCAGGAGAACCGGCACGGTAACACCCGGGGCGGGGCACCCGGGCTGCCGGTCCCACCGCCCGGCCCCCATTCCCGCGCTGGGTGCGGGACCCCGGGGCTGGAAGGGACGCGCGGTGATTCCGACCCCGGTCCGGAGTGACCCCGGGGCTGGACGGACCCCGAGGCGGGCGGGGACGCGCGGTG
>VZTH01007296.1:0-12858 GCA_013397815.1 Aleadryas rufinucha | reverse complement strand
CTGCCTTTGGGACACCAGGACACAGAGCAGCTCCATCCCTGCTGCCTCCCTGACACCAGGACATGGAGCAGCTCCGTCCCTGCTGCCTCCCTGACACCAGGACATGGAGCAGCTCCTTCCNCCTCCACCCCTGCTGCCTCGTGGACACCAGGACATGGAGCAGCTCCGTCCCTGCTGCCTCCCTGACACCAGGACATGGAGCAGCTCCTTCCCTGCTGCCTCCCTGCTGCTCTGCCTGGCCCAGTCGGGCATCAGGCCCAGGGTCCTCTCCTGGCTGTGCAGGTTGGGATCTGTTCCCAATGGGATGCGTGGCTCCTGCAGCTTTGCCTTCCCTGCAGAGGGAAGGGTGGGGTGGCTCCGCGATTCCAGGGAGTGCTCCCAAAACATCCTGAGGCCCCTTTCGCTGCTTCCACAGCATTTCCATGGGGTTTGGAGCCCCTTTTCCTACTGGCATTAAAGCTCATCTTGTTCCAACCCCCTGCCATAGGCATCTTCCGTTATCCCAGGTTGCTCCAAGCCCTGTCCAGCCTGGCCTTGGACACTTCCAGGGACGGGGCAGCCGCAGCTTCTCTGGGCACCCTCAGTGCCAGGGCCTCACCGCCCTCACAGGGAGGGATTTCTCCCAGGGATCTGCTTTGCTCCTGGGATTATTTGCCATCAGAGGGGGACAGGAGCAGGGGTGTGGCGAGGCCTGAGGGTCCCCTCGTGTGTCCCCGCAGGTGACGCTGCCGTGGCCGATGTCCCCGGAGCGGATCCCGGAGGATGAGCAAGCCCACGGACCTGCAGCACGACCTGGAACGCAGCCTCCCGGCCATCGCCTCCATCAGCTCCTCCTTCTCCCAGAGCCAGGGCTTCTCCCCGTACTTCTTCTCCCCGGAGAAGAGAAAAGCCATCTCGGATGTGAGGAGAACCTTCTGCCTCTTCGTCACCTTCGACCTGCTCTTCATCTCCCTGTTGTGGATCATCGAGCTGAATGTGAGTTGGAGGAAGCAAACCCGGGAATCTTTGCCCTTTTTAAGCGCAGTTCCCTCCGTTGATTGCTCTGTTCCAGCGCTCCTGGGACAGATCTTTGTTTGCTGTTCCCAGCGCTGGCCAAGGAGCCGCTGTTCTTTAGTGTAAACTAAAGTCCAGCTCGTTTCCTGCCCCGGGGCTTTGTCGGGGCTGTCCAGGGCTGTTAACACCGTCCCTTTGTTGTGCTGTAACAAGATCCAGGGCCTCTGGAATCATCGGCTTGAGCCAAATTTCCCTCCTGCTCCCCTGGCCTGACTCAAAGCTGCTCCCTGGGTTTGCTGCTGTCGCGTTCTCAGAGCATCACAGGAGCAGGGGAGGATCCTCCAGGGGCTTTGATCCCAAAATTCTGCTGCTAATCTCAGCTTTGGGAAGCTGGAGGTGCTGCTCCACCTCCCGAGGGATTGTTGAGGGGGTTGTGAGTGGTTTGCTTCTCTCCAAAGTGCCTCACAAGCTGCTGTGTTTGCTCTGTGTTGCAATAACAGGGACAATTCAGTTTATTTACCTCAGTCCCACCAAGTCCAAACCCCTCCCTGGGCTATATTTTGTTTTTATTTTCCCTGAACTGGCCCTGGCCGGTTTCAGGTACTCCATGTCCTCCCCTGGAACACCCGGAGCAGAGATGAACAGATACACCCTGGGCTCTGGCCTGGATTTATCAGCACTGGATCCTGCTGCTCCCTTAGCAGCTCTTATCTCTGCCTTTCTTATCTCTGGGCGTCTGCACTTAACAGACTGTCCGGGCCAGCAGCTCCTCACCCTGCCCAGAGCCCCCTGCCCCCCACCCCCCTTAGGAAAATCCATCTCCCAGCCAGCATTCCAGCCGTGCCGATGGTGTCCTGCCCGCCCAGCTTGGACCCCGGCCCCCCTGCCCTCGTCCCAGTCCTCTCTCACGGAGAGGTGCCTCCCACAAGATGCAGAATTCCAGCCCCCGGGGAGATAATCCCGGCGCGGTCACCAGGGTGATGCTGAGCGTGGGTCGTGCAGGTAGCCATTAATGAGTGACTAAGTGCTGATATTTGGGCCCCGAGCCGAGATGCTGCATATTTAAAGCCATTAGAGCAGTTTATTTGCCTGGTTATGAAGAGCAGCGGTTTGAGATCATGACTAATGCCTTTTTATTTTTTTTCTCTTTTTGATTTTTTTTTTTTATCCAACCGTTTCCCTTCGCTGCGAGATAAGCCGAGCAAATTGCCCCCTCGTTAAAAGCAAACCGTAATTGTGCAGGCTGGGTGCTCTGAGAGCCAGGGAGATGCCTCAGGTGGTTCATCTGCCTGTGTTTAAGCTGAAAACACCCCCCAAACCATCACCCAAAGCCTTCCCCGTGCCTCATCCTTCCTGCAGCATTCCATGGAGCCAGGGATGAGGGAAGAGGCTCTGGGTGGCCACTCAGCAAAGCTGGCCCAAGTCCCGTGGCCACAGGTCAGCTGGAGGCACAGCCCAGCTTCACTCCCCTCTTTTTCCCCCTTTGTTTCATATTAAGCCCCATCCCAGACCCGGAGGGATCCCTTCCCAATCCCAGTGGAATTGTGCTGCCCTTGGAGTGCCAGGACACCCCTGGCTGCCGGAGGCTGGCATCCACCAACTCATTCCTCACAGCTCACCCAACAGAAAACACTCCCCAAAATCCATCACCCAAAGCTTTCCCTGTGTCTCCTCCTTCCTGCAGCACCCCATGGAGCCAGAGATGAGGGAAAAAGGCCCTCAGTGGCCACTCAGCAAAGCTGGCCCAAGTCCCGTGGCCACAGGTCAGCTGGAGGCACAGCCCAGCTTCGCCCCCCTCTTTTTGCCTCCCTCTCCCTGGATTTTAAGCTGCAGCCCTGACCCACAGGGATCCTTTCCCAGTGGCTGCCCTTGGAGTGCCAGGACACCCCTGGCTGCCAAGGACTGGCCCGAGATCCACCAGCTTGTTCCTCACAGCCCATCCAACAGCTGCCGGCTCCGCCAGCTCCCGGCCAGCTGGGCCCCGTCCAAACCCATAGCCTAAAGGTGAAGCATTTGTTCCAGTTACCTGAGCCCTCCACTTCCTCACAGACAGCCATTCCAGGCTCCCAGGATTTATGGTGTCCGAAGGACCGGGGCTGTCAGACCCTGGATTATGTCGGGATGAGCTTTTTCCACACTCCTGTAAATCCCAGAGGGTGTTTTTGCCTCTCTCGGATTCCCTCGCAGCCCGTGGCCGTGCGTCCCCCCTCTCCTCCCTCTTCCCCTTTTGCCAGCACGTTTGAACCTGCTGGTTCCCTTCTTCCATCAGATTTCCTGGAGCACTGCTGTGAGCCGTGGGAAGCTGGCTGCAGGGAGAAGGGACCCCTCAGTGCTTTGCATGAGGAGGATCCTTAAATCCCCCCAGGTGCTCAGTGACCCCGAGAGCCCCTGCAGGAAGATGTTCAGTGCGTTAGTGACAGTTCTAAAATACATTTTTCCTGGTTTTTTCCATTTTTCCCATGTCTCCTCCCATTCCTCTGAAATCTGGGACCTGGACAAGGTGGGCAGCAGTGGGAAGTGGCCATCCAGGTGCTCCGGGCTGTGAGGAACTGGTGGCCGAGGAGTCGGAAATCGCCACCTCGAGGTGTTTAATGTCCCTCCCGCCCCACCCACTCCCCCTCAGTGTGAATCCCAGGGGGAAACGTGGTGTGAATCCAGGCAGGAAATGTGCCATGGGATCCTCCCTGGTCCTGTGCTGGCAGAGGAGCCCACGCCGGGCCTGTGGGACCATTTGTACTCCAGGTGCATTCCCTGACCTGGCCATAACCCCGGGCACTGCTTGGCTCCTTCTGCCATTAGTTTCTTATCAGTGCACTCAACAGCTTCCTGCTTCCCTGTCTCCCCCAGACCAAGGAGGGCATCAAGGAGAACCTGAAGGATGAAATCATCAACTACAAATTCAAGACCTCGTTCTTTGATATCTTTGTGAGTATCTCAGCCTCCTGCAGGGCCCCGGAGCTGGGCGGGGCCGGGAGGGTCTGGGGTCTCCCTTTGCCCACCTCGGTGAATCCTTCCTGGTGCAGCCTTGACCCATCTGTTCCCCGGGAGCTGGCGCCTGTCCCTGCCCTCCCAGCACCTGGCAGAGGGACAAGGGCAGTGACTGGTGTCGCTGGGTGTTTGTTGTTGCAGCTCTTGGCTCTGTTTCGCTTTGTTGTGCTGCTCTTGGGCTACGCCGTCGTCCGCCTGCGCCACTGGTGGGTCATCGCGGTAAGGAGGCGCTCCAGGCTTTCCCCTGGGGAGTTTCCCCTCTCCTCCTGGACTTCTGAGGGATCTGAGCTCTGTCCATTTGTTTTTCAGGTCACTACACTGGTATCCAGTGCCTTCCTGATTGTGAAGGTCATCCTCTCCGAGGTTGGTTTCCCTGGGCTCACTTTGTGATTTCTCAGTGCTGTTTTATTCCCTGTGCTTCCATTCTGCTTCTCTCCACACAGCTTCTGACCAAAGGGGCTTTTGGGTATTTACTTCCCATCGTCTCCTTTGTCATTGCTTGGCTGGAGACCTGGTTCCTGGATTTTAAAGTCCTAACTCAGGAAGCAGAAGAGGAACGATGTGAGTATTTTTGCTCCTCTCTGGCAGGAGTTGGACAAAACCAACCAGGCCTGGGTTTGCTGCTGCTCTGGCATTTCTGGAAAAGGGATCTCCAGGCTGGCTGGGATGGGAAGTGCCTGACTCAGTTCTGTTATGGTCAACAAGTCCCTTCAGGGGGAAGAAAATACCAGATTATAAAAAGCATCTTTTAATTGAGGGGAGAAAAATGTGCCAGATTTCCCAATGCCTGCATCCTGCAGCCAGACGTGCTGGAGACAGAGCTCACCTCTGCATGGGGGAAAGTGTTTGGAAACAGTGAGGCAAATGCCAGGCAGAGGGTTGGACTCCCTGTCCCTGATATCTGTGTTTGGATCTGGCTGGAGCCCTTTCCAGGAGGGCTGCTGGAGTCACAGACACATTATGTGGCACGGGGTGAGTTATGGGGTGTGAAATTCTGCGGCCTGTGGTCTCTGAGGTCACACCGAGCAGGGATTGAGGCTGACCTAATGCTTCACACATCACCTTGTAGCTCCCAGGATCCTTCTAGGGAGCAAGTGCTCGGCCTGGCCTGGAATAGCTGCCTGTTCCTACAGCACCACAAGGAGTTTGTCCTCCTCTCCTCTCCCAGGAGTCACTGGCTGGGAAGTGGCACTAAAATGAAAGGGGCATTTGTCAGGCGGGGCTCAGTCAGAAATGCTCTGACTGGAAAGCACCAGAGGATGTTTGGGTCTTGCAAGGAGGCTTTAAGATGAAAAATGATCAAGTGTTTAATGCCTCTATTGGATTAGGCTCAGGTTCCAAATTGCTTCCAGGGGAAGCTCTTATTTAATTAGATGCTTAATCGCCTTTGGATTATTTGACAGGCAGAAGAGCCCATTGATCTCCGGGGCAGATAAAACGTCTCAGACAAAAGATGAGGCAATAGGAGCTGAGGCTGGCTGGTGTGGGTGGGAAAACGTGGGAAACAAGAGGGTGTTTGGGCAGGGCTGGGGTCCCAGAACCTGCCAGGTATTAAATCCTCATGCTCCTGTTCCCAGGGTTCCTGGCAGCCCAGGCTGCAGCCTCGAGGCCGCTGCTGTACCCCCGAGCCCTCTCCGAGGGACAGTTCTACTCCCCACCCGAGTCCTTCGCAGGTAGGAGGATCACCTGTGCCATCACCTCGCTTCCCACGCTCATCCCACCATGGAATTCCTCACCTCCATCAGCTCTTCCCCGAGCTCTGCCTCGTTATCCCAACCCTTGGCGCAGCCTCCAAGAGGTGACACTGCAAAACAGGGTCCCCTGTCCGCTCTCTGTGCCCTCACCTGGGCAGGGGTGGCACTGCCGCACTCTCCCCGTGACACCTTTTCATCGGAGCCGCCCTCGGCCCCGCGAGCCCGGCAGCGGCTCCGTGGGGAGCTGGAGCCTTGTGTGGGCTTGGGATTAAATGCTCTGAGCTGTGTGCTTGGGAAATGCTGTCCTGGGGCTGAGGGCACGGGGGTGGGTGGTCGCAGGCGGGCGACGATAAGGGCTGGTGGCACGTCACTGCCCCGGAGAGCTCCTGGTGTGGGAGTGGGGACATCTCAGCCGGACTGTCCTGGTGTAGCTGAAACCCGGGATGAGCTCAACCCTCTGCAGCATTTGTCCTGGTGTAGCTGACACCTGGGATGAGCTCAGCTCTCCAGAGCAGTTGTCCCAGTGTGGCTGACACAGGGATGAGCTCAGCCCTCTGGAATAGTTGTCCCAGTGTAGCTGACACCCAGGATGAGCCCAGTTCTCCAGAGCAGTTGTCCTGGTGTAGCTGACACCCGGGACAAGCCCAGCCCTCTGGAACACTGTTCCTGGTGTAGCTGACAGCCAGGACAAGCCCAGCCCTCTGGAACACTGTTCCTGGTGTAGCTGACACCTGGGATGAGCTCAGCCCTCTGGAACACTGTTCCTGGTGTAGCTGACACCCGGGACAAGCCCAGCCCTCTGGAACACTGTTCCTGGTGTAGCTGACACCCAGGACAAGCCCAGCCCTCTGGAATTGTTGTCCCAATGTAGCTGACACCCAGAATGAGCTCAGCCCTCCAGACAGCTGAGCAAGTGTTCAGGGAGACAGGGCCAGGATCATCTTGTTGGATAAGGGACAGAGATTGGACATTGTCCCCCACGAGAAGGGAGGGAGGTGGTACCAGTGGGGTGTTCATTAACTGTGAGTTAATTGGTGCTTCCCTGTAGGGTCGGACAACGAGTCAGATGAGGAAGGTGTGGGGAGGAAGGCCTTGACAACTCAGGTAAACAGGAGCTGGCCCTGCCCTCAGCTCCAGACTGATCCAGGGCTGGGGGAGTTTCCCCAGTCCTGGGGTCCCATCAGGTTCTGCTGCCCCCCATTCCAGACCCCTCAGCTCTGGGGACGTGTGGCTGAGCTGGTGGCACCGGTGGCATCGTGGCCACTGCAGGAGGGGTCGTCTGAGCCCCCCAGCTTTATCCCACTTCCCCAGGGCTGTGTGCTCTTCCCTGCAGCATCCCACAGGGATGTGTTCTGGCTCTGTTCCTGCCTGTCCCTCTCCCTTCCCCCTTCCATCCCTGATCCTTTGGTCACATTCTGGGGTGGCCATCACCTCACCTGTCCCCGCGGCTTGAGAGGTGACCCTTGACCTCCCCAAAACCTGGCTGGGCACAGGCTTTGTGCCCTTTTCCAAGTGATCCCACTGCTGTTCAGCTCCAGTTCTGGCTCCTCCAGGAAGGAAGCTGCACATCCCAGAGCCCTTTGCCTGCTGGAAACCCTCCTGCTAAGGCGGGAGCTGCCGGGAGCAGCTGGTGTGTGGATCCCAGCCAGGGCGGGGAGCGTGACTTGGAGCTCCGAAATGAGGCCTCTGTGACCCAAATTAAGAGATTTCTGATCCCCTTTCCCTCTGCCAGCCTGGGGAGGGGGGAGCAGCCTCACACACACGCTCCTCGAGCTTCCTGCACGCCCAGCTCATGAAATCCTCCCTTCTTTCCCAGGAAAAGGAGTATGTCCGACAAGGCAAAGAGGCCATGGAGGTTGTGGACCAAATCCTCGCCCAGGAGGAGAACTGGAAGTTCGAGAAAAACAATGCAAGTGTGGTTTTTCCTCCCCAGCTGGCAGAGGGCATGGATGGCTTAGCAAAAACCGGGACAAACGAGGCTTTGGAAACCTCCTTGCGCCATGAAAAATTAACAAGCGTTACAATTACCTGATTGAATTAGGAATCTATTCCAGTTCAGTTAAATGTAAAATCCCCTCTTATTTAATTAGACGTTTAATTGCCTTGCAGTTTGACAGGGAAGGGCCCTTCCCTCCTCCCTCTGTCCGGAGGGTCGGCTGGTGTGGCCGGCTCACCTTTGGGATGCAGAGCCATGGGAAGGAGCAGGGGAATGCTGATCCCACAGCTCCAGCCCTGCCCTTGCTCCACAGCCCAGTGGCTTTGAGCCTGCTGGGTGCCCAGACTGAGGTCTTGGCCCCTGTGGGGCACAAACTGCTCATCCCACCCCCCAAAGCCACTGGTGTCCCCCTTCCCCAGCACCTGGAACCTGCTGGATGCTGGGGTGTAAATTTGGGATGTGGCTCTGCCCACTCCAGACTTTTCTGGGGTGCCCAGAGCTCTTTTCTCTCTCTGGAGAGCAGAGGGAAAGAGAAGGGGTTTTCCCCCCAAACCCAACCTTGTTTCACGAGGTTGAAACACGGCTTGAGGGGGGGTGCGAATCCTGCAAACTGCTGTCTCATCTGGTGTTTCAAATTCCCCTGTCAAGTGATCCTTTGTCTGATGCCAAACTAGCTGGGCAGATTGTTTTCTTTTTCCAAAGGGGGATGGATTTAAATAGACTAATCAGAGTTTAACACAGGGCTAACGATGAAAGGTTTTCATCTGCCCATCCCCGGCCCCTCCGGGGAGGCTCCTCTCAGCCGTAGGTAACACCGGCAGCGCTGGCAGCGAACCCCCTTCGCACCCCGGTGCTGCTGCAAAGAGAATGTGACCTTGACGTGGGGTTTGCAGCCTGGCACGGGGCGGATTCTTTTTCTGTCTCATCCCCGCTGCCTCTCTGGATATTGTTTTGTTGATGGAAGTTCAGGCACGGCCAACTCGAAACGTGCTCGGGGCGGTTTCCGCGCTGGGGTCGCTGCCTGGCGTGTGGGGCAGGGGGTGTTTGGGGTGACAGGAGCCTCAGAGTTTCAGCAAACTTCACCCCAAATAGAAACAACCCCTTTTACTGACAGAAATGCAACTTTTCTCATCTCTTGCACAGGACTTTGGTGATGTTGTTTACACTTTTGAAATCCCTTTCCACGGCAAGACCTTTATTTTAAAGGTAAGGACATCCTTGGGCCGATTCTTTGGTCTCTTTGGCACGGGGGAAGAGCCACGGCTCGGCTTTCAGGACAGGTCGGGCCACAGAACACGCTCCCCGTGCTTGAGACAGATGAACAGCACTGGGGAATCTCTCCAGGAAAACCCCTTGGCCAGCACACAAACTCCCCAGTAAAAATCCTGGGCCCCAGACTCCGCTGGTAGAGTCGGGAGCAGGTGACTGCAAGACTCGCTTCCAACCCCAGCATCTCGGACTAATCTGACCAAGGAGGCTAATTGGAACTAATTGCCAGCAAGGCCAGGGCTGAGCGTGCGTCTGCTGCTGCCTGGCACCGGGAAGAGCCGCTCGGAAGTGCCTTGCTCCGTGCCCTCTCCCAAGCTGGAGTGGCTTGGCTGGGAACCACGCTTTAATGAAGCGTCGGTGCTGCCGTGGCTTTTCTTTGTTCCAGTGCATATGTTGCCTCGCTGGCAGGAGCTGCCAGTGGAGCAGCTCTGTGCTCACCAGCAAAAGCTGGATGGTCCCACTTTTGCTGCATTAACCGTTTGCCTCCGAAGATCCCCGGTCCCGTGGGGATTGCGGGGGGGGATGGATGTTGTGTGTGCTGGAGCTTGGAATGGTTTGGAGAAAAAAAACCAGTCAAAAATGCAACTTCCCGAAGAGGTGGTGCAGCAGGGGAGCTGCTGAGGGTGGGAGAGGGGCGGACAGGCAGGCAGAGCTCAGCGATTCCCAAATCCTGAGGTCTGTGTGTGTCCTCCCTGACCCCACGTGTGCCCTCCAGGCCCCTGGGAGCACTGGGACAGAGGGGTGACAGCCGTGGCTTTGCATGCACGGGAGCCAGGCTGGCCTCACCCCTCCCCTCCGCTGTGATCCCACTTGTCCTTTGTGTTTTGCCCTGTTTTCCTTAAAAATCATCTCCCCCGAGGGGAGCAGAGGGGCTGGCTGACTGCTCTGGCTCTGTCCTCAGGCTTTCCTGCAGTGCTCTCCTGAAATGGTTTACCAGGAGGTGATTCTGCAGCCCGAGAAGATGATCCTGTGGAACAGAACAGTGGCAGCTTGCCAGGTGAGCGTGCTGGACAAAGATGGCTTAATCACAGGAGCTCCTTGGAGCGGAGAGCTGGAGCTTCCCCATCCAACCCAGGCTGCTGGCGGTGCCGGAGCCGAGCTGGATCCCGGTCACCGAGGCGTTAAATCTCCGCCGCTCATCCGTGTGCTCCGCGCGCTCCGCGGCAGCCGGCTGCACGCCTGTGCCCGGCCAAGAGCCCGAGAGGAGGGCAGGGACCTGGGCCAGGGCTGAGCCAGACCCGCCTCTGCCTGGTGGGAGGGTCTGGGCCTCGTGCTGGGGAGCTGGAGGTGACACCTGTGCCCCCCAAAAACTCGGGAGACAAACCCGTGCAGTACACACAGCGCTCGTCCCCCTCGCTGCCCCGAAAGAGCCTCTGGTCTGATCCCGGTGCTGATTTGGGGGAGGGGCTGCATCCTCTTGGCACGTGCAGGCTTGGAGGCACAATCTGAGCAAATCTCTCTTCTTTTTGTTTATTCCCCTGCCCTTCTCCAGATCTTGCAGCGGGTCGAGGACAACACGATCGTCTCGTACGACGTGGCGGCCGGAGCTGCCGGCGGGGTGGTGTCCCCAAGGTCAGTTCATCCCACTCTGCCCCTAAACACCCCCCAAAACCACGGGGAGACCCCTCTGGGGGGCACTGGGAGTGCTCTGGGCTGCTGGGAGCTCCGGTGTCACCGTGGTAGGGCTGGTTGGCTCTGCAGGTAATGCTCCAAGGGCGAGCAGCCCCCGAAATTTCCTCCAGACACTCCTGGCAGGATTCTCAGCGCTCCAAACCCCGGTCGGTCGGGCTCCCAGATAGCAGTGCTTGGCTGTGCTTTGTCCCTGTGTTGACACAGCCCTGCCACAGCCTTTCCCAGCAGTCCAGAGAGCGGGATCTGCCCCCCTCCACATCCCAGGTGTGTTTTTAAAGCCCTTTCTCTGCGCAGGGATTTCGTGAACGTGCGTCGGATCGAGAGGAGGAGAGACAGGTACGTTTCCTCAGGGATGTCGACCACGCACAGCCTGAAGCCTCCGCTCTCCAAGTACGTCAGGTGAGAGGCAGGTGCTGTTTTTTTAGCTGGGATCACGCACTTCTCCAGAGCTTCGAGGCAAAGAGCCACTTAACTGCAAGCCCTGCTGCCTTCCTGGCAGGGTTTGCAGGAAGCTGAGCTATTTGTGGAGCTGAACCTCGCTTCCCTTGTTCGTCTCCCTTTGTTCAAGAAACCCTCAGTGCTGTCAGCGGTGCTGGGGCGTTTCCCAGCTCGGGGGAGTGGAGGTGCCGACCAGTAACAGCCCGAACCCCGTCCCAGTCCCACATCCTGTTTATGTAGCAGTTAATTCCCAAGCAGGAATTTCTGAGGGGCAGTAAACAGCTGGCTGTGGCTCCGAGCCTCTCACATGCCTTTTGCTCCTCGCAAGGCGCTCACTCACCGAGTTTGAGGCGTTGAGGGGTGGGCCCGCGGGTGAAACGAGGATGGAGCAGCTCCCAAAATCTCAGCAGGGCTTTGGCCTCTCCCCTTCCACAGGGACAGGCTGGTGATGGATCCCGGCGGGGTCGGGCTCGTCAGACAAGGACTCCTTGTTCCTGCCGGGGCCCAGCTGTGCCGCTGTGCTCCGACTTTGGTTTTCCTAATAATCTGGTTAAAGTAATTGACATTTTATCTCCAAGCCATCAGAGCTGCCTCAGTCTATTTAGGAACCGGGGACTTTCAGGGCCTGGAAAAATCCTTGAGCAAACGCACACAGCAAAAATAGCGTGTTCTGAAGAGGGAAGGGAAATCTGTATTTGGGCTGTGTGTGCACAGCTCCCGTCTCGGAGACGGATCAGGCTGTGCCGGGAAGGATCTGGGGGCTGGAGTGCCGAGTTCCAAGCCTGTCCTGAGCACACAGGGCTTCCTGGGACCTCTTGTTTGCACCCAGGGCTGTGCCTGGGAAAGCTTCCCGTGGGGAGCAGCTGGCACGATCCAGAGGCAGGGCTGCTGCTCCACCGGCGGCTCTGGCACCGCCACTGCCAAGGCACCTGTGGGAAAGCTGCCCTGCCGTGCTGGCTCGTGTACCCAGAGCCAAGGCACACACCTTCCCGGGCTCCCAGCATCTGCTCCTGCCCCACCGGGCTCCGGCCTTCGCTGCCAGGCTCAGCTCCGTGCGGTGCATCCCAGAGCCACAGAGAATCCCAGCCAGAATTCCAGCCTGGCTCTGCCTGACCCTCCTGGCTTTCCTCCACAGGGGTGAGAATGGACCCGGAGGATTCATCGTCCTGAAATGTCCCAGCAATGCCAAGGTCTGCACCTTCATCTGGATTCTCAACACGGATCTGAAGGTAAAGCCGGTTCCTGGCTGAGGTGGCTCTGTCCCGTCCCCAGCACAGCTCTCCCCTCTCCCCTGGGATCCAGCATCCCGAGGCCCTGCTCCAGGATCCCAGCAGCCACCAGGAGTGGCCCCTTAGCAAGCACTGCCCTGTAGGGACTCAGGTTTGGCAGGTGGGGGGTTAAACTCCCTAAAAATCCCCCTCCTTTCCCGGTGGGAGTTTGGGAAGCTCTTCCTTACCTGGAAGCTCTTCCTTACTTAAGCTCTCACTGAGGGCTTTCACCTCTGAGCGCAGGACTGGGGGAGAGGAGCTTTTTATCCTCTTTGATGACCAAAACCACTTGGGCACGGGAAGTTTTGTGCCCGACCGCTCCCGGCAACACTCCAGAGGAGCAATTCCCCGCTCCAAACCCCCTGGGACAACCACAACCACCCCGTACCCACCCCCGGGGGAGCGAGCTGCCCCGGCTCCGGAGCTCTTTGTGGAGCCGCGTGTCCTTGCCGGTGTCCCGGACAAAAGGCAGCGCACGGAGGGACCGGGATGGGGCGGATGCGGGAGCGGGAGCGGAGTTGGCCCCGTTCCTTCCTCCGCGGAAGGTTGACGTGGTAACGGCGCTGCCGCAGCAGCACAAAGGCTCCATTCATCCCTCGGCTGTGCTGCAGCGCTGCGGCCCCCTCCCCTCTCCTCCCCT
>VZTH01007295.1:0-18901 GCA_013397815.1 Aleadryas rufinucha | reverse complement strand
AGAGAGGCTGGGGCAGAGGTGGGAATCCTTTCTGTAGCCCTCAGTGTGCCATAGAGCTGGGAACTCTGGAGCTCCTCAGGGGCTGGGTGTTCCCAGGAGAGGTTTTGCCCTGCCAGGATTTGATCCTAATGGCAGCTCCGTGTCCCCCCCTCTGCAGGGACCCCAGGGCTTGCAGGGCAGGTGTGGCCCCCCCGGCCCCAGGGGCTCTCAGGTGAGTGGGGGCTGTCCTGGGGTGGGTGCATCCCCCCCAGTTCTCTCTCCGAGGAGCTGCTGGGATTTGTCCCCTTCGTGCTTTGGAAGGGGACATGAAATCCTCAAGCTTGGGGGTCCTCGTGGCCCCCCAGGAGCGGGTGGGTGGGGAGGGCACAGGGGACAAAGGGTGACCTGCTGGGGACAGGGTCCCTGAGGTGTGAGGCAGCTCCTGGGGGGCTGGGGGGTTCCTGCAGGCTGGGGTCTCACCCAGGGAGCAGGACAGGGAGCCACAGCCCTGTTCTCCCCAACATCCCCCTGCCTTTGCTGTTCCCAGGGTCCAGCAGGGCTGGAGGGATCCTCTGGTCCCAAAGGAGACACGGTGAGAGCGTTTTTCTGTGCCTTGGTGGGGATGAAGGCCAGGTTTGAGGGATTTCCCTGAGATGTGGGGTTGAGGGGGTCCCTGTCCCTGTTTTTGGAGGGGAGAGGGGGCAGCACTGCCAGCTGAGCTCCCAAATGCCACCTGGAGGTCCCTAGGGAGGGGACGTGGAGAGGCTGGGTGCTCTGGTGGGAGCCCTCTGCTCCCTGGGACAGGGAACGGCTGGAGCTGGGCCAGGGCAGGCTCAGGCTGGAGATGAGGGAAAGGTTCTTCCCCCAGAGGGTGCTGGGCACTGCCCAGGCTCCCCAGGGAATGGGCACGGCCCCGAGGCTGCCAGAGCTCCAGGAGCGTTTGGACAGCGCTGCCAGGGATGCCCAGGGTGGGGTTGTTGGGGTGTCTGGGCAGGGCTGGGGTTGGGCTGGGTGATCCTGGTGATTTCTCCAGCTCAGGACGGTCTGTGATTCCAGGATTCTTCCTGCAGGGTACAGACGGTGCCCCTGGGGTGAGGGGACAGCCGGGACAGGAGGGCCCTGGGGTAAGTCCGTGGGAAGGGGGTGGTTGGGTGTGGGGTGCTCTCATCCTGCCCCTCACAGCCCCACAAACCCTGCAGGGCATTTCCTGTTTCCCCTGGCTTCCCACAGGGCTGGTGGAGATGCCAGCCCCATCCCTGTGGCCACATTCCTCGTCCCCAAAGCTCCTCTGACCCTCCTGCTTTCAGGGACCTCGATTTTTATTCTTTCCCTAAGGATTTCTGAGCAGAGATGGCCCAGCCCTGCCCATCCCTTCCCTTTTCCCAAGGGGTTTAGGTGCTCAGCTGCCCTTTCCAAAGGCTTGGGGCAGCCTGACCTCCCTCCTGCCTGGCCCAGATGTCCCTTTCCCATGTCCCCAACCCACACAGCTGAGAGCTGGGGCTTGGGATGGGATGAGGGATGCGGGGTGGGATGTGTGGGGTGCATTTTGGAGTCTGACAAGGACATCATCCTCATCTTGGGGGCAGCCTTGGGAGGGTTTGTGCATCTCCTGTTCCCTTTTTGGGGAAGAAATCCCACTGTGGCATCACAGCAGAGCCAAACTGGTGCCTCCCTTTTACCATCCCATCCCATCCCATCCCATCCCATCCCATCCCATCCCATCCCATCCCATCCCATCCCAGCCCATCCCATCCCATCCCATCCCATCCCACCCCAGTGCTGTGGGAGGGTTGGTGTTTCCAGGAGCACATGCAGTACTTCCCTCTGTGTTTTCCTGGTTTAACTCACATTCCCTCTCTCCCTGAAGGGTTTTCTTGGCCTGCCAGGTCCAAAAGGCACCCAAGGAGAGCGGGTGAGTGATGGGATCGGTGGGATCCCTGCTTGGGATGCAGGAGAGCCGTGGGACGCAGCCCAAAGCTGCAGCTCCGTGTTCTTTGGACTTGATGTTGGAATAGGGGGCAGCTGGAGTTGTTTGGGAAGGCAGAGCTGAGCTTGGGCTCAGAGGAGCTTTCAGACCTGAGAGTGCCCTGAGGGATCTCTGCCCTGGGGAGGCTCAGGGGGAGTGGGAAGGCTTTGGGCTGAGTTAAGGAACCCAGGAGTGTTCCTTTAGGATATGACACTTGTCATTGTTTTGGTGGTGCCAGAGATGCCACCACCAGCTGGGAGCTGGGCCTGGCACGGGGTGCTGGGGTTGGTTTGGTGGGGATTGGACCCAAAAGCCCTGGAGCCTCCCCTCCACCAGGAGAAGATGCAGCAGGTGCCTGCTCCCAGCTCAGAAAGGCCCATCCACACAGAACCACAGAGCCACAGAATGAACGAGGTCAGAACAGACCTCTGAGAGCATCAAATCCAACCTGGGACCCAACCCAACCCCTCCTCATCAACCAAACCGTGGCACTGAGAGCCACCCCAGGCTCTGTTTAAACACATCCAGGGGTGGTGACTCCACCACCTCCTTAGACAGACGATTCCAGTGCCCGAAATCCAGAGGAAAGCCCTGACTGGAATAGTCAAAAACTCCCTTTATTTGGTGCCAGAATCAGACCCCAGCTTGCAATGGGGGTTTCTCAGTGTGACCTTCACTTGCAGGGCTGCCGAGGGCCGGCTGGAGCCAAGGGAGATTTGGGAGCCCAAGGAGGCAAGGTACCGGTTCCCAAGGCTGTGCANTGCCCATCCTTTCCCTTTTCCCAAGGGGTTTAGGTGCTCAGCTGCCTTTTCCAAAGGCTTGGGGCAGCCTGCCCTCCCTCCTGCCTGGCCCAGATGTCCCTTTCCCATGTCCCCAACCCACACAGCTGAGAGCTGGGGCTTGGGATGGGATGAGGGATGCAGGGTGGGATGTGTGGGGTGCATTTTGGAGTCTGACCAGGACATCATCCTCATCTTAGGGGCAGCCTTGGGAGGGTTTGTGCATCTCCTGGTCCCTTTTTGGGGAAGAAATCCCACTGTGGCATCACAGCAGAGCCAAACTGGTGCCTCCCTTTNCACGGGGTGCTGGGGTTGGTTTGGTGGGGATTGGACCCAAAAGCCCTGGAGCCTCCCCTCCACCAGGAGAAGATGCAGCAGGTCCCTGCTCCCAGCTCAGAAAGGCCCATCCACACAGAACCACAGAGCCACAGAATGAACGAGGTCAGAACAGACCTCTGAGAGCATCAAATCCAACCTGGGACCCAACCCAACCCCTCCTCATCAACCAAACCAGGGCACTGAGTGCCACCCCAGGCTTTGGTTAAACACATCCAGGGGTGGTGACTCCACCACCTCCTTGGACAGACAATTCCAGTGCCTGAAATCCAGAGGAAAGCCCTGACTGGAATAGTCAAAAACTCCCTTTATTTGGTGCCAGAATCAGACCCCAGCTTGCAATGGGGGTTTCTCAGTGTGACCTTCACTTGCAGGGCTGCCGAGGGCCGGCTGGAGCCAAGGGAGATTTGGGAGCCCAAGGAGGCAAGGTACCGGTTCCCAAGGCTGTGCAGCCTCCAGCTGCTCCCTGTGTTGTTCAGATTGACCCCAGCTGTGGGTGGCTTGGGGTGGCTGCCCGAGGACCCTGGGGACCTGCTGGCTTTTGGGGACAGTGACAGCCAGGCAGCTCATCCTGTGTTGATCCCACTGCCTGATCCATCCTTCCCTGCTCCATCTCGCTTGGGCTGTTTAAAAAATGGACTTTTTGGTGCCCCAGGGATGCTGGGGCAGGAGGGTTTGGGGTGTTCACCCCTGCCAGTGATGGGTTCTCCGGGGGAATTCCTGCCCGTGGATCTGGGAATTGCTCTCCCTGCTTTGTGACGTGCTGTGTTCTATCCCTCCCAGGGCCCACGAGGAGCACAAGGAGCAAAAGGCCCCCCAGGGACCCGTGGCCAGGGGGGCTTGCAGGGCTTCCCCGGCCCCCGGGGGGCAGCGGGGCCGCGGGGACCGGACGTGAGTGGGGTGTCATGGGGGGGACAGACACGTGTGTGACCCGTGTCACAGCGTGGGGACAGCCCTGAGGGGGCCAGGCAGTGCCACTGCTGGGCTGGGGTGTCATGGGGGGGACAGACACGTGTGTGACCCGTGTCACAGCGTGGGGACAGCCCTGAGGGGGCCAGGCAGTGCCACGTGTGGCAGTGCTGATTTATGGGGTCTCTCCTGAGGGATCCCATTAACGGCATTGGCTGCGGTGAGCTTGGCCCAGAGCACCCACCCTTGGGGCTGCAGGTGCCCCCAGCACCCACACCGAGCTTTGCCCTGCCTGCTCCAGCTGTGCCACCGTCCCAAAATTCTCTGCTGGGTTCTCTGATGCCAGAGCAGCCTCAGGCAGAGGGTTCCCAGCCCTCCCCAGCTGCCTCAGCCCCAGCAGCTCTGCAGGATCCCGCTGAGTCCCTGCTCCTTGGCAGGTTTTGGGAGCAGAGGGCTCAGGGATTTGTACCCCTCCCTGACTCCTGCCAGGCTCCCTGCTCCTGCAGCCTGTGCTGGCAGCCCTGAAGGGCTTTGGGAATGCTTTTTCCTGCTGGGAGCTGTCTGGGTGGCTGAACCCACCTCCAGATCCATGTCTGAGCTGGGAGCTGAGGCCAGGCTGGCTGCTGATCTCTGGTGATTCCCAGCTTTTCCAGAAAAGGAGGATTATTTTCCCACCCACTTTTCCAGTCTGCAGGGGATGCCCTCCCACTCCCAGGCCTTCCTGGATCTGCTCTTTTGCTCTTCAGGATGAATAACAACTCCTCCCACGTCTCCAGGAGCTGGGGATGCAGCAGGAATCCTCTCCCTGCCTTTTCCACCCTCCCAGGCAGCACTGCTGGCACAGGGGCTGGAGCAGGCAGGAGCCTTGGCACAGCATTCCTTGGAATTGCCTTTAATTTTTCCATCAGGAAACAAAAACACTCAACTTTGGGCCACACCAAACTGTTGAGATTTGCCTTTCTGCCCAGTTTTTTAACCCTGGGGGATGGGGGAAGTCCCCATTCCCACCCCAAAGCTGGTGCCATTTATTAATGTCACCTCTGCTCATGCTCCCAGTGTTTTTCCCTGCACCAGCAGCAGGCTGGTGACTCCCCCAGGATCAGGGGCTGTGTTTTCCCTGGATCATTCCTCCCTCTCTCCCTGCAGGGGGAAGAAGGTCAGATCGGCCCTGCAGGGCTGAACAGCAGCGAGGGACCCAAGGTCAGCGCCAGAATTTGCTGCTTTCCCACGGGCTGCCACTTCCTTGTGTGGAAAACAGGGATGTGGCCGCCCTGCCAGGGTGCCAGCACCCAGGGACACCCTCCTGGGGAGGGTCTCCAGCCTCGTGGCCCCCTCCCTGTGCATGGCATCCCCCTGACCTGCCCCTGCCCCTATAGCTGAGTCCCCTCGGGGCTGCAGGGCTGGGGGACACCTGCGGATTGGCCCTGTCTGTGTTTCCCTTCGTGTGGATTTTAGGGATGCCAAGGACCTGATGGCCCCAAGGGAACCCCAGGACCACGGGGAGCCCGGGTAACTAATGGGGTGCTGGGATTTGGGGCTGGATCTTGGAACAGCTTTGTCTGTGGGGGATGGAAACAGCCCTGGATTGAACATCCCTTGCTTGGCTTGGGGTGTGCTGGGGGCAGAGCACGTCCACATCCTTCAGGCACCAGATTTCCCTCCCAGCCTGCAGGGATGGAATGTTTTGGATTCCTGATGGAATGTTTTGGTGATTCCTGGTGTTTTCCAGGGCCGTGTGGGGCAGCGTGGGCTGGTTGGAGTCCCCGGACTGCCCGTAAGTGGAGGATATCCCACATCCCTGTGCTGCCACGTGGAGCTGTCGGCTCTGGGACACGGGAGCAGCATCCTGGGATGTGGCTGGATCAGAGGGTCAGGAATTTGCACAGGGAACATTGGAGATGAGCAGCTCAGGCTGTTGCACGTTGCATTTTGACAAACCACCTGCCTGACCCCACAGCTTCCCCCGGGATGCTGAGCACAGAAAATTCCAGGGAAGAACTTTTTAAGGAAGCTCTGTTATTCCCAGCCATGCTTGGTGAAGGAGCCAGGAATAAACAGCTGGGGCAGGAGGAGGGCAAACCCAGCCCGGGGAACAGCTTCCCTCCCACACGGATGTGATTTCCCATCCCAAGGTGGGATGGAGCAGGGAGGAGCTGCAGGAGGAACCCACAGCTCCACACCAGGCAGTGCCACTGCTGATGTCCCACTTGTCACCCTGGAGGGAGGCTCTGGGGCCGGAGGAGCCCTTGGTGGGGCCACCCTGAGACAAAGCTCTCCTTGCAGGGCTCGCGGGGCGCGCCGGGAGCGGAGGGCGCCGAAGGAAAGCCCGGTACACAGGTTCCCATCCTACATCTCTACTTGGCTGGGGACAGGGGCTGGCGTGTGGGGACAGGGACAGCTGAGCCCACAGGGACACCTCCCACCCTCCCATCCCCTGGCTGCATGGGACAAGATGCCATCCATGGGGACACTTCTCACCCTGCCATCCCCCATCCCCATGGCCATGTGGGACAAGACCTTGATGCCATCCATGGGGACACATCCCAACCTCCCATCCCTGTGTGGGACAAGACCTTGATCCCATCCATGGGGACACATCCCAACCTCCCATCCGCGTGTGGGACAAGACCTTGATCCCATCCATGGGGACACTTCCCAACCTCCCATCCCTGTGTGGGACAAGACCTTGATGCCATCCATGGGGACACATCCCAACCTCCCATCCCCTGGCTGTGTGGGAAGAGACCTTGATACCACAGACCTGGCCCTGATGGGGACTGGGAGAGGCTGCTCTGCCTCCCCATCCTCCTCATCCTCATCCTTGTCCTTGTCCTCATCCTGCAGGGTCACCCAGGGATCATGGGCAGCCCAGGCAGGAGGGGACTGTCGGTGAGTAGAGCTGATCTCTGGCCTTCCATCCCTCTGCTCAGCTTTATCCCTTTGGGAATGTGCCTCCAAAGCACGTCTGTGGGATGGGGGGGAGCAGGAGCAGCTGGAGGGTGCTCCTCTGGGAATCCTGCTGAGGGGGGAGGGATTGGGAACAGGATTTCCCACCCCTGGCACTGCTATCCTGGACAGGCCCAGCAGCAATGGGGCTGGCAGCGGGTTTTCCCTTCTGCAGGATTTTGTATATTTATTTCGCTCTGAAATTTAAAAAAATAATTAAAAAAAAAAAAATCTGGCACTTCTCTCAAAAGAGAGGATGAAAATTGGGTCAGAGGCACATCTGAGTGTCTGGGGCACGAGTGGGTGTTGTGTGTGTCCGACTGGGGTGATTCCATGAGGAATCCAGGAGCTGGATTTTCGGGAAAAGCCCCAGTGCCGCCTCCACCAGGCCGAGCCCTTCACCTTCGGGTCGGGCTCAAACCCCAGGCTGAGTCTCTCCATCCTCCTCTCCTGCCTTCCCTCCACGGCTCTTCTGCTGCCCTTTCCCCCAGGGATTTGCCGGTTTGCCGGGGAGCCGTGGGCACGCCGGAACTCCTGGATCCATAGTAAGGAAAAAAATATTCCTCTGCATGAACTCTGTGTTTTCCTGGGGGGAGTGTCAGTGGGGCTGGTGCTGCTGGTGGGGAATATGGGATTTCCCTTGGGAATCAGGGCATCTGCAGGACCTGCTCTTAACTGGTTGATAAAAGACATTAAAAAACCTCAGTGGTGGAAATAGCTGGGGTAGGGAAGAGCAGGATCATTCCCCCAAGGAATCAGCCTGCTCCAGGAACTGTGCAGCCTCCCTGAGCCTAGCAGGGTGTCCGTGGGGAATGGCAGCTCATGGAAACCCTCCATGGCTGAGCAGGAGCTGGCCCTGGGTTCTGGGAGGAGATCCCAGTGGCAGAGGGTGGCACAGGGTCAGGGGGAGGGCACTGGGGCACTGCCCAGGCTGCCCAGGGAATGGGCACGGCCCCGAGGCTGCCAGAGCTCCAGGAGCGTTTGGACAGCGCTGCCAGGGATGCCCAGGGTGGGGTTGTTGGGGTGTCTGGGCAGGGCCAGGAGTTGGACTCGATCCCAGTGGGTCCCTCCCAGCTCAGGGATCTGGGATGGAGACCTGGAACAGCTCTTGCAGCTGGAACAGCTCCTCCCTGATTTTTGGGAAAAGCCCCAGTGCTGCCTTCACCAGGCTGAGCCCTTCACCTGTGCTTTGGGTCAGGCTCAAACCCAGGGCTGAGTCTCTCCATCCTCCTCTCCTGCACTCAGCTGGGCTTGGTGATGATGTTGAGAGCGAGGATTGTCACCTTCCCCAGTGACAGCCCTGCCAGCCACGGGGGCTGGGGTGCAGGAGCCACCAGGACCAGCCACAGTGGCCCAGTTTGCCCCCTGTGACCCTGCTGGCCCCAAGGTGACCCCTGGCCGTGAGCTCAGGGGCAGCAGTGGGGGCTCGGCGGGGCTCGTCCCCTCTCAGCCTCTGACTGATTCCTCCTCCCCAAATAATCCCAAAGGGCTCTCCAGGAAAGCCTGGACCTGATGGAGAGCCAGGTTCCTTGGGCCCAAAGGTGAGAACTGGGGATTGGGGGGCCCTGGGTGTGTTTGGGGGGTGGTTGGGGGAGTGATGGTGGTGCCCAGCTCCCAGGGGCTCTGGGCTGCCACGGGGACACCTGGAGGGATCCCATGGACTCAGCCCAAGGGTTCAGTGGATCCCATGGGATCACTGAGGAAGGGAGGGGGCCTGACTGCATCCTGGGAGTGGGGGTTGCTAATTCCTTTGTTCTGCCTGGCAGGGGCTGCCTGGGAAGCCGGGCCTGGAGGGGCCACAAGGACCTGTGGGCACCTTTGTAAGTGATGGCGCTGCCCACGGAGGGGACTGCAGGGCAGGGGCTGGACTGGGAGGGGCTGGAGCAGCCACCAGCTGGGCACTCCCCATCCTCCCAAGGCTCCTGCCTTTCCCTCGGCCAGCTCCTCCCAAAAATCCAGAGATGCCAGGCAGCCCCAGCTGCCTCCTAACCCCGAGCTCTTCCCAGGGCTATCCAGGACCTGCTGGAGACCGCGGGAGGTTGGGACGCAGGGGAGACAAGGTAGGGATGGGACACCCACTCCAGCACTGGGGTGGGAGTCTGGAAGCATTTTGGGATGAGTTTTGAACCCAATGGATGGGTTTGGAGGTGTCCAGAGTTCCAGACAGCTGGATCTGTCTCCCACAGCAGGTGACAGTGGTTCTCCAGCACTCCCTCTGCCCAAACACCTCTGGACTGTTCTAAGAGTTGCTTTTTGTTGGTTTTATTGTGCTTTTTAAGAGGTTTTGGCATTAAAACAGAAGAAAGGGAATTTTTCTTGCCTCCTAACAGGGAGAAAGAGGAGCTCAAGGTCCACCAGGGTTTCCAGGAAAAGCTGGTCCAAAGGTAAGAGCTGTTTGCTGCTGTTCTGGGCAGCTCCAGCCCCCTGGAAGAGGACAGAGCAAGTTGTGCTGGGCTGGGAATCAGGGAATCTTTGCCACGGGGAATTTTGGCCAATCTTGCAGCTAAATTGGGAGGGGGCTCAGCCAGGGCTGTATCACTGATAGTGCTCTTGTCCCCCAGGCCCTGCCAGGTCCCCCTGGTCCTCGTGGTGCTCCCGGCTCCCAGGTAGGGCTCTCCATGCTCCCTGTGTTCCTGGCTGCTCCGATCCCTCTGCGTGGGTGTGTGACCTGCAGTACCCCCCCTGTGCTGCCTCTAGCGTGGATCCATCCCAAACCCCTTCTTGGGAGCAGGCAGCACCCTGATCCCACTCCCTGCTGGCTGGGTTCTGTCCTGGTGCAGCACAGACACCGCTGAGATGGTCCCAAGACGTTGGGATTTATCTGGGCAAAGCCTCACCCTGATCCTGGTGCCCTGGTCCCCCTTTCCATGGACACCCTGCTGAACATCCTTCTTTTCCCAGGGCAGAACGGGTGACCCAGGTCCTCGAGGGCTCCCAGGGCTGCCTGTAAGTGCAGAGCCGTCCCTTGCTGGGCTGGGGTGATGTCCCACAGGGTGCAGATCGCTGCCCACTCCGGGGCATTTTCATCCCTGGGGTGCTTGTGGGGCAGGGAACGCCCCAAACCCTGTGCGTGCGGGCGGTGACCAGTGGGGTGTGGGGACAGCAATGTCCTGCACCTGCAGGGATGGGGCCTGGAGCAGGTGGCACCTTTTGGACCCCAACTGCATCAGCCACAGGGCTTTGCTCTCCCTGAGCTGTGTTTTGGGGGGCCTAAGGGGCTTTTTGGCCTCGCAGGGTGCTCCTGGCACAAGAGGGGTGAATGGCATTCCCGGGAAGCCTGGTTTGGCTGGAGACAGAGGCGCTCCTGGAGCAGCTGGTGCTGCTGGCCCGGCTGGGTACCCGGTGAGTGCCACTGGTCCCCTCAGGAGGACAGGGATCAAGGATTTTGCTGCTGCAGCACCTTTGGGGAGCTCCCTGAAGCGCCTGCAGGAAGGGAAGGGAAAGGGAAGCTGGAGCATGGATTCTCTTCCCATGGGATGTGTGCTGTGCCAGGACATCCCAGACCCCGCCTGGGAGCTGCAAAGGCTCCTGAGCTGGGGCCAAGCCTCTCTGCTGATGTGGGATGTTTGTTCTCAGGGCCGGGAAGGTCCAACTGGACGTGAGGGGCCTGCGGGGATGAGAGGAGAGAAGGTGAGGACAGAGGAGGGGGTTTGGTTCCCCTGGGAGCTGCCCAGAGCCTCGGGCTCGCCCCGCTGACCTCCCCAGGGCTGTGGGGGCCAGAACTGCTCCCAGTTTGGCCCCATCCCAGCAGGATGCAGAGACAGAGAACCACCACAGTGCTTGTCCTGATTCTGTGTCCTCTGCAGGGTGACATCGGGGATCCCGGGGGAGCCGGAGCCCATGGGCTGGATGGGGAGCAGGTACAACAGTGGGAACCGTGTCCCCACCCCGATGGGGCTGCTCCAGCCTCCCCCTCCCCAATCCCCCCTTCCAGAGGTGGAAAAGGACGGGAGGAGGCTGCTGATCCTCAGAAAAGCCAGAAGGTTAAACCTGGGTCAGCGAGCTGTGCTAGGGCTGGGCTTTTCTTTCCTCCCCAGGGAGCACCAGGAGCGCCGGGAGCAGAGGGTCAGCCGGGGCCCAAGGGGGAGCAGGTGGGTGCTGGGGGTGAGGTTTGGGGTGGTGCTGGGCCTCCCCCCACTCCTGCAGGGTCACACAGGCACCTGGATCCACGGGAGGTGTTTGAAACCCTCCCCCAGCACCCTCATGCCTGGGGATTGATGTTGCTGGGCATGGCAGGGGAGTCCCCTAAAAAAACTGGGTTTTTCCCAGTATGGGAAACGATGGAAAGCAGAGCCAGGCTCAGCTGGAAAAGGCAGCCAAGAATCATCCTGGTGATCTTCATCCTGTCCAGGGAGAGGCAGGAAGCCGTGGAGCTCCGGGCACCAGAGGGAGCCCTGGGGAGCCAGGGGACGAGGGGACAGAGGGGCCACCGGGACGGCCCGGGAAGCAAGGGAAGGAGGTATGTGTGGGATTGTCCCCACAGGGAATGGGAACGGGCATGGGACACTGCCCACGCCGTGGCTTTGCCCCACACAGCCTGGGATGCTCCCATGGAACCGGGGGTTGATGTTCTGGGGTCCCCGTGCTGGGCAAGGTGTGCTCAGCGTTCTGTCCCCACTCACTTTCGAGGTGTCACAGCTGGGGTCACCTCCCGGCACAGGAGGCGAGGCTGTGCCTTACCCAGCATCACAATCCCGGCCAGGGCAGGGTGGGAAAGCCCATGGAAGTCAAAGCCCAGCTTTTAACCCTCTCTGGGATGGGGCTGGGCAGCAGCTGCTGTGCCTGATGTGGGCATTTCCCTCCGGGCAGGGTGACACTGGTGACACTGGAGACCCGGGCGAGCCAGGACTGCGGGGACGGAAGGTGAGGGGTGTCTGTAACTCTGTCCCTCCTTCCAGCACCTCGGGAACACCCCTGGCCTGCTCATCTGCTGCTCCATGGTGGGGACAGAGCAGCACAGGGCTGTCCCCATGGCTGAGGAGCACCCCAGGGTGACCTGCTCTCGGTGGCACCCAGCCAGAGGGTGACACAGCTCATTATTGCTGTTCCTTCTCCCTCTTTGTGGTGACACTTGTCTCCATCCCTGAGCAGGGCAATGCTGGCCCCAGGGGCCTTCCTGGAATTCCTGGTCCGGGAGCTGCCACGGGGGAAATCGGAGGGAAAGGCCAGAAGGGAGAGAAGGGCCGAGAAGGTTTGCTGGCAAGTACAGCTGGGGCTGGGCTGCCTCACCCTACAGGTGCCCGGTGTCCCAAAGGCTGGGTGATGGGTGCCAAGGAGGGGGCTCGCCCCCAGTGGGAAACCTTGAGCTCTGAGAGCTGCAGAAAATCCTAGGAATTGTCAAATCCCCATAATTAGGGGATTTCATGTTTCGTGGGTGTGACACCCAAACTGGGTCTTGTTGGCACAAGAGGATGTTTGGGTTTGTGGGGCAGTTTGGGGTGATGCTGCTTCCAGTCCAACTGCAGCCCCTGCCGGGCTGGGACATGTCCCCCTCTGTGTCCCAGGGCCAGGGCGGTGTCACCGGAGCTGCAGGACCTGCTGGAGCCAGAGGATGGTTTGTAAGTCAGACATTGTCCCCTCTGCCCTTTCAACCGGTCACTGGCCTGGTGGGGGGATATGGGAGTGACTGGGAGCACTGGGCAGGGCCCTGTCCCTGTCCCAGACCTGGTGAGGGGACACTGGTGTGACTGGGAGCACTGGGCAGGGCCCTGTCCCTGTCCCAGACCTGGTGAGGGGACACTGGTGTGACTGGGAGCACTGGGCAGGGCCCGTGGGGTGACACTGGTGTGACTGGGAGCACTGGCAGGGCCCTGTCCCTGTCCCAGACCTGGTGAGGGGACACTGGTGTGACTGGGAGCACTGGGCTGACTTCTGTCTCTGTCCCAGACCTGGCAGGGGACATGTGAGTGACTGGGAGCACTGGGCAGGGCTGAGTGACCCGGGCTCCTCTGTTTGTCCCCTGAACAGGGGGGGACAGGACTCCGAGGTCCTCCTGGGCTCGACGGTCCCGAGGGAGAGAAGGTACGGTGGGGTGACGGCTCCAACCCTTCATCTCTGGCCACATCCCCCTTTCCTGGCCCCTTCCCAAGCTTTCCCAGTGGGAATGTGGTGGGACTGGCTGCATGGATGTCCTGGGCAGGCTGGGGACAGGGGGACCTGCCGTGGGACACCCCTTGCCTTGGTGCCTGAGATCCAAAGGCAGCAAGGCAGGAAGGGTTTTTCCATGGACAGAGCTGTTTCTCCTTCATTCCCAGGGAGATCCAGGGCCACGAGGCGTGGATGGAGCTGCTGGGGCTGTGGGATTCGAGGTACTGATACCTGGGATTGCCAAAGGCTTCCCCAGTGCTTCTCTATTCCCAGTACAACCTAAAGGATTTATTGCTCCCTCACTGGCCAGCTCAGGAGACTCAGGAATGAGAGGGGGAGGTTTAACACCTCATACCTCAGCACTGACTCCCAGTACCTAAAACCCCAAACTCCCAGTACCTAAAACCCCAGACTCCCAGGACCCTAAACCCCCAGACTCCCAGGACCCTAAACCCCCAAACTCCCAGTACCTAAAACCCCAAACTCCCAGTACCTAAAACCCCAGACTTCCAGGACCCTAAACCCCCAAACTCCCAGGACCCTAAACCCCCAAATTCCCAGTGACTAAAACCCCAAACTCTCAGTGCCTAAACCCCAAACTCCCAGTACATAAACCCCCAAATATCAAACCCTTTCCAGCACCCAGGGGGGCCCCATGGAAAACCTGTTCCTTCTACTGAGTCCTGTTCACTCCCACGTGATTCCTGGTGCTGTCCTGGCCAGCTGAGCGTGGGATGAGGGACAGG
The DNA here is from genome assembly GCA_013397815.1 of Aleadryas rufinucha. Lineage (NCBI taxonomy): Eukaryota > Metazoa > Chordata > Aves > Passeriformes > Aleadryas > Aleadryas rufinucha. Next base: position 5,153 of record VZTH01007295.1, on the reverse strand, counting down.
ATGCTCAAAGTCCCCACAGAGGTGAAGGACACGGGGGTGAGGGGCTTTTCCTGAACCCCAATGTCCCCACAGGGACTGGCTGGGGATGATGGAGCGAAGGGAGATGGTGGCAAGCCCGGCCCAGTGGTGAGTACCTGCCCTGCCCCCAAAAATTTCACCCTGGGAAAGAGGTTTGGTGGCATTTTGGGACGTGTCTCACCCTGGGGGTGGCTGCACAGCCTGGCTGAGGCTCCCAGCTCCTGCCCTGGGACTGAGCCACTGCTTCCTCGGATTTCCCACAGCAAATTCCCTAAAGGAATTTTAATAGAGCTGTTAAAAGCCGTGCCAGGGTGCCAGGGCTGTTGCACAGGTAACGCTGGGCTGCTGGAATCTGCCTGAGGCAGCTCCAGGGCTCTGGATTTCCCCCTCCTTGGAGCAGATCCGCCGGTGTCCGTGTGGCTCCGGGAGCTGCCCAGCGCCTGGAACACTTGTTCCCTGCCCTGGGATGGGAATTCTGGTCATGATAGAGAGCCCCAGGTGGGTTATGGATGCCCTGAGCTCTGCTGCAGGATAAATCCCACGTGCATCCCAGTTTTCCCACATTGCAGTGCCCCTCTGTCCAGTCAAGACGTGCCCTTGTGGAATCCCAGAATCCCAGACTGGTTTGGCTTGGAAGGGACCTCAAAGCTCCTTGAATTCCATCCCCTGCCATGGGCAGGGACACCTTCCACAGGCCAGCTTGTTCCAAGCCTTTAATTTGGGTGATTTTCTGGGAGAGGTCGAGCTGTGGAATAAACTCCAGGGGCATTTGCTGTGGAATAAATTCCAGGTGGACTTGCTGTGGAATAAGTTCCAGGTGGATTTTCTGTGGAATAAACTCCAGGGTGGATTTGCTGTGGAATAAACTCCAGGGGGCTTTTCTGTGGAATAAACTCCAGGTGGATTTGCTATGGAATAAACTCCAGGGTGGATTTGCTGGGGAATAAACTCCAGGGGGCTTTTCTGTGGAATAAACTCCAGGTGGATTTGCTGTGGAATAAACTCCAGGGGGGATTTGCTGGGGAATAAACTCCAGGATGGATTTGCTGTGGAATAATCTCCAGGGTGGATTTGCTGGGGAATAAACTCCAGGTGGATTTGCAAAGCTCAGGGCAGTTGAAGCCCCTTGAGGGGTGGCTGCTGGGGCTGGGGGTGAGCAGTGTCCCCCTCTCTGTGCCCTGCAGGGCTCGCAGGGGGCTCAGGGACTGGCAGGTGCCCCCGGGCTCCGGGGCTACACCGGGCACGAGGGAGCCCGAGGAGTGACGGGCACCAAGGGACAGCCAGGCCGGCAGGTAACGCCCCTCTGCTCCATGGGGACGGGCAGGGGACAGCCCTGGCACAGCTCTCCCTGGGGACAACAGCCCCAGCTGTGCCCTCCTGCCTTCCCCTGGTGCCAGCCTCGTGTTTTGTCCCCAAATGAACCCAGGGGACTCTTGGGCCACCGGGCGAAGCTGGAGCCAGCGGGCTGAGCGGCACCGAGGTGAGCGGGTCCCTCTCTGCCCCATTCCCTGCTCCAGCTTTTCCAGCCTCCCACCTCTGTGTCCCTCTGACAGCCTGCCTGGGATTTGGGTGAATAACCCAAAGGTTCGGGTTTGGCTTGACGTTTGTTTTCCCTCTTAGGGCCTGGTGGGTGCAAAAGGGGAGCCGGGCAAGCCGGGAAAACCGGGACAAATGGTGAGGAGGGGGATGGAGCCGTGGTGGTTCTCCCTGAAAGATGCTGTGGGATGCTGGGATCCCCTGGATGTGTGGAAGTCCCGTGCAGGCTCCATCTCCTGCTCCTGCTGAACCCTCCCACAGGCCCAGCCTGCTCCAGAGAGGGGGAAATTTCCCAAAGGGAAGATTCCAGCTTAGGGCATCCTCCTGTGCTCACTGGGGCAAGGCAGGGAGGGAAGCCAGGAGGGGCATCCCTGGCACAGCATCCTCACGGAGGGGTTTCCTTCTCCTTTGGGATTTTAGGGGTCTCCTGGACAAGCTGGTCCTAAAGGATGGAAAGGCCGCAAAGGAGATAAGGTACCCCCAAAACCCTCCCCTGGGGGTGGCACCTGAGGGGTACTGCCTGGTGGGCACGGGGTGGGCAAGCCTGAGCTGGTCAATCCCATTTGGATCCAGTGGGAATTGCCCAGGGGGACTTTCTTTTCCCCACCTGGCAAACACAGGATGCCCTTGGGTGGTTTTTGGGTGAGGGGCTGGCAGATCCTGCCTGCAGCCTGGCTCAGGTGCCCCTGGGGTGGCACAGGGGCCTCCCCAGCTCTTGGTGCCCATCCAGGGTCCCCGAGTGCCTGGTGGGCTCTGTCCCCATCTCCTGCAGGCAGCAGCTCCTCCTTCCCAATTCCTGGGATGTGCCTGGGCTGTTGGAGACCCACATCCCCCATCTCTTCTCCCCCCAGGGCACCGTGGGGCAGGAAGGGGAAGAAGGGGTCCCTGGAGAAGCTGGCAGACGGGTAAATGGCACTGCTGTCCCCACGGAGGGTGGCAGGGAGGGTGGGGCTGCTCCTTGGAGCCCCTGCAGGTTTTCCAGGGGGGTCCCAGTTTTCTGGGGGCTCGGAATCCCTGGAGGGATGAGGGGTGGCTGGATTAGTTTGGAGTTACCCGTGGGTCTTTCACCTGTGGTCCCCAGGGCAAGCGAGGCAAGATGGGCCAGCAGCCCCCGCGGGGTCCCCGGGGACACAAGGTAGGTGCTGGCTTTGTGGGGCTGCACTTTGGGGGTGCTCCCACCTGCCTGAGCCCCTGTTTAGGAAAGAATAAACCACAATAACTGGAGGGTTCTGTCCCTCCAGACCCCTCCCAGCCCATCAGGGGGGTCCCCCACACCCCCAGCCCCCCTGGGCTGCTCTCCCTGCCCTGGAGCATCACCCTGGGTGCTCCCTTTGCATTTCAGGGCTACCCCGGTGACAAAGGACTTCCAGGACCCCAGGGCCCTCAGGGACCCTATGTGAGTATCAGCTGGGGGCTTTTGGGGTGCTGGCTGCTCCCTGTTTGACCCCACTGTGTGAGCCAGCTCTGCGGGGACCCAAAGCAGGGACTCGTTTAAAATGAGGGAAGTTTTTAAGTGGTTCATCCATCTCCTCCTGTCTTCTCCTCCCAAATTAACATCCCAGGAGGGTGTGTGCAGTCAGGCATATCCCATCATTCCCAAAATGTGGCTCTGGAGGCCAAATCCTTCTTTTTCAGGGATGTGTCTGATGCCAGGCAGTGCTGAGCACTGGTTTAGGGCTGTGCCCACCTTCCCAGGGAGCTGCCATGGCTGGAGGGGCAAAATGCAGCCAGCAAAAAGGACTCATATATTTCTTTTAATTACTAGAAATTGCGTTTTTCTCTACCTAACATAAAAAAATCCCCACTTTGGCAACTTCACCAAAAAAAGCTGGATATTCTCAGCCAGCCAAGGCACCTCCAGTGCATTTTTAATGGGGTTTGCTGAGGGATCCTTAAAGCAAAAATCAAAGGAGTGATGAGAAAATGCCTCAAAGTGTCTAAAACTGCCTGAAATCCTCAGAATCCTCTGTTGTGGGGAGCTCCCTCCCTGCCAGGGGCTGACAGGAGCAGGGTGAGGCAGTTCCATGTTTCTCTCTCAGGGCATCCCGGGGCTGAAGGGCACCAAAGGAGACCCTGGAGCGAAAGGACACAAGGTAGGGGACACGTGCCAGGCACAGCAGGGACACTGGGCACAGGGTGGCATTTAATTTGCTGGATGCCATCCCTTATCCCCCTCTTCTTGAACCCTGATGGCTGCACCATCCTTCTCCGGGGGTTTTCCACCATGTCCCAGGTGCTGGGAGACAGAACCTTTAGATTTTCTCCCAAATCCAGTCCTTTCCCAGCTTTTCCATCCTCCTGGAGCTGCAGGCAGCAGCGTGGAGCCTTTAAATCCCTGCTCTCAGCATCGATGCACCACTTGATGCCATTCCTGAGGGATCCAGGCTTGGCTGGAGAAGCTGAGCACATCCCAAAATTGCCATCCCATCCCATCCCATCCCTCAGCCCCACGGCCATAAATACGAGTGACAAGCAGTCCCTGGCGAGGGGGAGCTGCTCAGAGCCTTCAGGAAAATGAAACCTTGGGAATCAATCAAACTTTAAATTTGTTGTGAGCTTGGTGAGCAGCTCGTGGGAGAGCAGGCGGAGGGGAAGCTGCACTGGGATTTTTCCCCTGCTTCTGCACACCAGGAATCTTCTTCATTCTCCCCAAGCGTTTCCCGGCAACTTCCAAGGTTTTCCTGAGAGACATTTGAGTCTGGGATGAAATCCTTTCAGTCTGGAGCTGATCATCCCTCCTGCTGCCTCTGTCCCCAGCGATGTGGGGACAGAGAATTCTGTGGGATCCAAAGGATGGGTGGTTTGGGGTTTTTGCTCCAGAAATTTCGCAGCCAGCCATAACTGGGAATTTCCCCACCCACACTGGTGTCCTGGGGGTTCTGTCCTTCCCTTTGCCACCAAAGCTCTCCCTGACTCTCTCCTAGGGCGAGAAGGGCAGCAAGGGTGACCTGGGCCAGCAAGGGGACGATGGCTTCAAGGTGTGTGACAGGTTCTGCTCTTTTCCTTCCCCCCCCGGTCCCTTGTCCCCCTGTGTAACATCCTGCCACATTTCCCAGGGCAAGCCAGGACCCCACGGTGTCCCTGGGAGGCCAGGACCCAAGGGAAAGCAGGTGAGGGCAGGGTGGAGAGGGATGTCAGGGACTAAAACCAGTATTTGGGGTGAATTTCTTATTTTTCCATATAAAATCCACCTGGGGAAGGGATTGGGTTGGGGAAGGATGCAGGGCTGGGGGGATGTCCTGTGCAGTGCCCTGACCTGCTCCAGTGTCCTTGCAGGGTGACACCGGCCCCCCTGGCCCACGGGGACACCCTGGAATTCCCGGCACACCGGTGAGTCCTTCCCCCTCCTGCTGGTTTGGGGTTCACTGCTGGCCCCACAGGGATGGGGCTTTGATCCCACCTGCCTCTCTCTTATCCTGGTCTTGTCCTTTCCTTCCAGGGCCTGTCTGGACCCAAAGTAAGTGGTGGGGAGCAGCTGGAGCGGGATGGGCCCTGCCATGGGATCCCTTCCCTCCTTCCCCCTCCCTGGGGCACGGGGGGGCCTGTGGGGGTGCAGCTCAGCACGGCGGCATCTCCCACCTCCCTTCCCTTCCCTTCCC
>VZTH01007289.1:7792-24265 GCA_013397815.1 Aleadryas rufinucha | reverse complement strand
CATTTCCCAGGCTGCCACTGGAGTTTCCATGGCTGGCAGCAGGAATTAAAAACCTTCTGCACTGAGGAACCACCAAAACGTTCTGTGGGACAGACCTGACCCTGCAGAGCCCGCCCTGCACCCAAAACACATCAGGAGACAGCTCCAGACACCCCAACTCCGAGGTTCTGCTGCCAGTTCCCATTAGAAAGAACTCAAAGCACTTTAAAACTTGCAGGGAGCTCCTGAGAGCTGTGACTTACCGGCAGCTGCGTGTCGGGGAGGTGGGAGGTGGCTCCAGTCCTGGATGGATGGATGGATGGATGGATGGATGGAAGGATGGATGGATGGATGGATGGATGGATGGATGGATGGATGGAGGGATGGATGGATGGACACCCTCAGCATCCAGCCCAGAGAAGTTCCACGTCCATCAGCCGCAGGCTCAGCCCTTCCATCGGACGCCTTAAGTTCATTACCCACGTGGGGCCTTCTCCTCACAATCCATCGGCTCAAATCCCAGCTGTCCAAGGAAAGGCACAGCTCCTTCACTCCATTTTTCTCAGGAATGATCAAAAACTCCGTTATTACCCAGCCAGGGGGAAGAGGGACGAGGCAGGATTGGAAACATCGACGTCCTCGTTCAGGAGAAGGAACTGCCAGTTTGACCCCATGGAAATCCTGTAAAAACCCCCCACATTTATTGTGTCTGCTGGGGAAATGTGATCCTGGGGGGAGGGTGGTTCCAGGCTGGGCAGGGCATGGGGGCAGAGCCCTGCACCAGACACAACAACCTCAAAACCATCAAACAACGACGATGTCAGGAGTTCAGTCGGGGGTTCAGCTGGCCCTGGGGAGGGAAATTAAGCCTGGCCTGCAGTCCCTGGGGCTTTGGCCTCAGTCTAATTCCTTAATCTGCTTTGCTGAGGGCCAGCTCCTAATTTTTAATTATGTCTCCATTTTCCTGCCCTGATTTCCTGCAGGCTGTGAGTGTCAGCAGGGGTGGGGCTCCAGGGGTCAGCTCCGCTCCCAGCATCGCTGGGACGCCGGGAAAAGCTCCTCCTTCGGATCCTGCGCTCTGCCTCAGCCTCCAGCCCTTTCCCTGGACGTGGGAACAGCTCCTCACACAACACTCAGCTCTCTCCAAGGTGTCCACAGCGCCTCGGCCCCCTCAGCTCGACGTCCTCAACATTCCCGATCCCTCTGGTCTTTGGAATCTGGGAAAAGAAAAAACAGCCTCAGCATCAAACTGGCCCCAGTTTGTTCCCATCACTGGTGTCTGCAGGAGTCAAACCACAAATCCAAACAAACAAAGGAACAAACTCTGTGGGAAGAAGGAATGGGGGACACCTGGTTTCCCTGGAGCCTCCCTCGGCACCGAGCTCCGGCACCAATTAACGCTCATTAACTCTCCCGGCCCTTTCCTGCCGCACACAATTCCTTGTTTGGGTTTTATTCCCCGAGCCCAACGTGGGGACTGCTTTAGCATCCAGAATTTATGGCATCTTTCCATCCCTCCCAGAGCAAATGAAGAATTTGATGACAAATTCACCAATTAAGTGGGAGCAACTCAATTGAGTCCAGCGGAGTTCCACTGCCTCATTCCTGCTAATTCCATTAGGCAGCCTCTGGATGACATTTACACAGACAGACTTTGGCCTCCCTCCCTTAATCGGGATATGGAAGCATCCCAAGAAGCCTCTGGAGGTGGGAAACACTCCTGGCTTTCTCTCCTGAGCAAATTTAGCACCTTCTAAAGGCCACTGGCAGGTTTACTCCTTGTTTTTTAACACATTTTTGAACAGCAGAAAACACAAACTTTGACCTAACAATATTTTCCTTAAAAAATAAAAGGAAAAAGAAGGGAATATTATAATATTATTCCCTAAAACTCTTGCATTTTAAAGGAGATCTTCCAAGCTACAAGGCTGTGACAATGGAAATTCTAAGTTATTTTCACTTTCAAAAGAATTATCCTGCTTTCCCAGGGAAGTTCTGCTTGGCCACTCAGTCCTGCTGCCCCTTCCACTGCAGCTGCTTTTTCCTGGCAGACTCCAAAGCAGAATAAATTGGTTTTTTTTACTAATTTGCAATAACTTCATTAAACAGAAACCAAATCCTGTGGGTTTCACTTGAAATCGATTGGAACAGGCGAGGCTGCAGCAGAAAACTTTGTAGCTCCATCCTAAAATTAAATATAAATATAAAAATTATACTGGCATCTCTCCAAGTTCAGGGATGACCTGAAGTGAACATGGGGCATCCTGCTGCCCCGTGCTCTCCCATGGGAAAAACCAGTAGGATCCCACAAATCTGAAATTCCTGTTGGAAGCTGAGCATCCCATGGACAAGACACACCCTGGATCCAGGTGCAGCCACGTGATGGACAGAGAATGCTCGGGGTGAGTTTGGGGTGTTTGCATCCCTGGGATCAGGAACAAAGGAGCAAACCCACAAAAAGCCAGGAGCATGAGCCAGCTGCTCCGGGGACACAGGCACTCTGAGAAATACTAAAGGAATCTTAAAGGAATTATTGCTCCAGGGAAAAACTCCCCCTCCTTCCCCCCTAACCTCAGTGCACCCCATTTCCCAGCTGAGCAGTGGCAGCTCCTGGGGAGCTCCAGCTCCATCCTGCCCTTCCCGGGCTCCTGCTCCCAACATTCCATCACCATCACCCGCTTGGGCAGCGAAGCCTCTCGGGGTTTTCCCTCCCAGGCCAATAAAAATCTCCCTGGAACGGGTGGCTGAGCAGGGCTGGGGATGCTCCAGCCCGGGAGCTGGAGCGTGACTGGGGTGTTCCCTTCCCAGCCAGCCCTGCCCACGGGAATTCCTCGCTCCAGGGATGGATTTTCTCCTTAAAACGGGATGAGTGGAGTGAGTCGAGCAGCAAATGCCCCCCAGAACTCTCCATCCACACGAGCTGGGCAAAGCAAAGCTGCTCATTAACCAATCCAAACCAGCAGAAGTAAAATTAATCATGGAAAAATCAGATCACAGAAGGAAAATTCTGCTTTTCTGGCTCTATCTGGACCACACCATTAATGATTTCCAGGGTGGATGAATCAATTTTATCGTTTTTCTTTCCAGCTTGGGATGGTGGAGAGCGGGATCTGAGGCTGGCACAGACAGCCCCGGCTCTGCACGCAGAGACACAAATTCAGGATCCAGGAGAGCCCCCAAACTCACCAATATTCCCATGAAACCCCTGCTGGGCAGGCTCAGACACTGAGATCCCCGTCTGCAATTCCCAACACTGGGAATCGGAGTGAGGGAAGGGTCCCATGGCCTGGCTGCAGAGCCTGGGAGCGGCTCCGGGAGCGCTCCGGCCGCATCCGAACTGAGCTCCAGCTCGGGTCCAGGCCAGGCCCAACACCTGGGCACTGCCTCCAGCCTGGTGTCCCTGCAGTGAGAGCTCCCAGGGAAGCAATTCCAGCGTTATTAATAACTTCTGGAGCATGTGGAAGTGGGAGCCGTGGAGACGTGCTGTTTCCACAGAAACTGGAGCCACCGGAGGTGGGATTCTCCCGGCACAGGCACGACCTCAGAGCTGCTGCTGTCCCTCGCCTCTGGGATCCATAAACACCGATAGAACCCCATCAGCCCAGCCTGGGAGGTGAAAGGGGCGGAATCCAACGTTACCTACACTGGGAAAAGAGCCTGGAATGTTCTTGCAGTGTGACTGAGTGCAGGGATCGCAGCTCCCGGCAGCTCTGGGCCGACACAGGCTGTGACCTGTGGGCTGCAGCTGTGCCAGCAGCTCCATCCTCACGTTTAACGCTCCAGCCCTGCTCTCTTCCATGATTATTTCCACACATCCCAGTCCCAGGAAGCTGAGCAGCAGCAGCAGCTCCCAGGCTGGGACTGGGTAGGCCAAGATGTGCAGCTCCAAGGACATTCCCAGCTGCTTTCCCTCCTGCCACCCTCCCCTGAGCCACACGCGAGCTGCAGCATCCCGGGATGCTGGAGAATCTGGGGAATCCACATGGATCAGCAGGAAGGAGCTCTTTTCTCTGGAAAAACAGGCTGCTGTGGCCACCAGGGAGAGGGGATGGATCCCACAGGAGCCTGGCACTGCCGGGCTGGGAATGAGATGGGAGGGATGGAGTGAGACCATTCCAGAGTGAGCCCTTGGGCATCAATCCATTCAGGAAAGGCACTTCTGGAGGCACCTGGAATACCGAAATCCAGTCAGTTGTTGGGAACAGTGCTGATCACTTCCAGCAGGAATTCAGCTCAGCACCGAGCAGAGACAATCCCATTTCCACGCTCCGCTCCCGTTTGGCCCCGTGTTTAGGTTTGGAATGGTTTTCATTCCTGTTATTCCAAACTGTGCAGGGAAAGAGGGACAGAGGTGAGGGGGAGGCTCTCCCCAGAACCTGCCAAGGGTGGGAACACGGCACAGGGAGAGGCAGGAGCGGGACCAGGCTCTGCCCCAACAGCAGCACTCTGAGGGAAGATCATCCAGCATCGATTTCCATCCTCAGGTCTCCCACATCCTTGGAATATTAAGTTTCACTAAGAAATTTGGAAGCTACAGGCCTCTGGTTTATAACCTCCGGCATGAAAGGCTGATCCCATTTTAATTCCATGCCAGGAGATAAAAATTATCCACAGAAGGATAATTTTAAACAAACCTTGGCACAAGAGTCAATGACATTCCCCAGGGGCTTGTTGGAATCCTGCAGGACTTGGGAAGGGATGGCTCCCAGGGGAAGAGGCTGATGAATTCCCAGTTATTCCTGGAACAGTGTGAAGGTGTCAGCCCTCCTGCTGGATGAACAGGGCTGGGACCAGTCTGGAATCTCCCATTTTCCTGCTTTGCTTCACACAAATCCCTTGTGCAGAGAGGTGAGAGGAGGCAAAGCAGCTCAGGAGGGAGCGCTGCAATGACACAAGATGTGCATCCACAGCCAGTAAATCCCAATTTTCAATTCAATTCCACCTTTAAACCAGACTCACTTCAGCTGGGAAGGGAGAGGACAAACAGACCCAGCCCAGTGGATCCTCACTGCTCCACATGGAGTCAATCAGCCCGGTCTGACTCTCCCACATCTCCCCCAGATTCCAGGGCCAGGCCCCACGGAACCAACGATTCCTTCAGCACAACTGTGACTGCTGGAGCAAATTCCAAGTGGGATTCATTCAAGGAGCAGGGCTCCTGCGCCGTGGTGGAACGTGGAGTGGCGCGGCTCCGGCGGGAGCCCTGAGGGACCGAGCTTGTCTGGCAGAACATATGTTCCTCTGCATCCCTTATATCCGGGAATTAGCAAAGTCAGGTTCATTTAGGAGGAATAATCAGGAATCCTGGCGCTTTGTCCTGAGGGTTTGGCTGTGGAACAGCTTTTCCCGTTAAAACGGGATCGCTGTGGGCGGGAATCTGCTCCAGCAACCCTGCCCCAGCTCTGGGTACTGCTGGGGAAAATACCCGGGGGGAGAAAACTTGGATAAATCCATTTTGGTGCCCAGGAGGACTCCAAGGAGGTTTTGCATCCCAAGTTCCTGATGGAAAAGATCTGCTGTATGGGAGATCTCCCTGCCCATGGAATGAGCTGGGCTTTAGGGTCCTTCCCAACCCAGAGCTGTCTGGGATTCTGGGATTCTCCAAAACCCGACCTCGCTGCTGCCACTGCTCCTGCTGAGCAGCCCCTCACCCAGCAGCTTTTCCATCTTTTATGTCCAATCCAGCTGGAAATCCTTGTCAGCTCTCCTGAGCCAGATGTAAAGGATGTTTGTCACACAGCAGATTCCTCCCTCAGGATGTTGGCCAGAACCTACAGATTTTTATGAGCAGATATTGCTGGGATATTGGGATAAATTTATTCCCTGAGTGATTCAGCCCTGGAAGAGCTGCTCAGGGAGGTGCTGGAGTCACCATCCCTGGAGGTGTCCAAGAACCAACTGGGTGTGGCACTTTGGGATATGGTTCAGGGGGTATGGGGGGGTTGGCTGAAGGTTGCACTTGATTACCTTGGAGAAAATTCCAGCCTTAATGATTCTGTGACATTCCACCACTTCTGGGAAGGGCTTAAATCCTAATTTCCTGTAAATTCTCCAGGTGGCTGAATGGAGGAGGGATCCTGTGGGCAGGGCAGGGATGGAGGGAAGAGTGTTGCATTCCAGACTGACTCCGGGCAGGATCAGATCCCACTCCTCTCCCTGTGTGTCAGACAGGGATGGATGTGAGCCCTTGGCTGATCCAGGCCTTTCTCCACACGGATATTTCTGTTCCCAACCTCTTCTCACTCATATTTGCAGTGACCACACCAACACAATGCTTAGGCCTGGACTGAGCTGGGCTGGGCTTAGCTGGGCTGGAGCACCCCCAGTCCTGGATTGCTGTGCCAGCAAACCACTGGAGGTGGGGAGGGATAAAGCCAGGGCAGAAGCATCCCGTGGCTCTGGGGAGCATTCCCAGGAGGATTTGCCAGGCCAGGCCTCTGCAGGGACGGGTGAATTCCAGCGGAACGTTCCTCACAGCAGGATGGATGCTACGGCACAGAACTGGCCCCAATTATGCTAATTAAATTGAAGAGTTCATTAGGTAAACGGTAATTGCACTGATATGCTCTGCAGGAATGATGAACCACAAATCCTGATTCCAGGGAAATCACAGATGCCCCGTTCCCGATAACCTTGAGGCAGCTGTGTCAGGATTAATGTGAGGAGCAGCATTTCCGAAAGCTGAGCCTTCCAGAGCTCATTAACACCTCCCAGCTTTCTTTCCCACTGGGGATGTTTCACTTCCACAGAGTCATGGAATCATTCGGGTTGGAAAAGATCTTCACCACCACCAACTCCAGCCTTGGATGACCACCTGGAGGGCCTGGCCTTGGCTGACCACCTGGAGGGCCTGGCCCTGGATGACCACCTGGAGGGCCTGGCCTTGGCTGACCACTGGGGGGCCTCGCCCTGGATGACCACCTGGAGGGCCTGGCCTTGGCTGACCACCTGGAGGGCCTGGCCCTGGATGACCACCTGGAGGGCCTGGCCTTGGCTGACCACCTGGAGGGCCTGGCCCTGGATGACCACCTGGAGGGCCTGGCAGTGCTGTGGGAACGGCTGGGTGGCCTTCGAGGGCTTTTCCAAATGAATGATTCCGTGACTTTGTGTTTTTCTCAGGAGCTGAGCACGTTTTTATCCCCACAGCTGTGGTGAAGATGTTTATTTGTGCTGCCGTGGCACTCCAAGCTCCAGCTCTGGACTGGGATCCAATTAAGTCGAGTGTTCCCGGATTTAACGAGGCATGGTGGAGCGGGGGGAGCGGCGGCTGCAGAGCGAGCTCCTCACGGAGGAGCAGCTTCTTGGGGGACTCCTGCTGGATTGACTTGGGAATGGGAGGGATTGCAATTCCTCCTGCCACTCAGCCAGGAGCCTCACTCCCAAATCCTCTGGGAAAATCTGGGAAGCTCCTGGGTGCTGGTTCTGCTCAGCAAAGGGGATGGAGCCAGCAGCTTTTCCCCTCTCCTTCCCGCAGTCCCGGCGGAGCTGGGAATGGAGGGCCAGCAGCTGGAGAGGTCTGTGAATATTCCATGAGAACTGATTCCTGAGGGGCTGTTCCAGGAAGGAACATTTTCAAATCCTTGAGGAAGGTCTCCAAAATAATTGAGGAAAACCTTAAACACGCAACTTGTTTTTAAACTGGGTTTGTTTGCTCTTGTTTATAAGAAAAGCCGAGCTCTGTGAGCCCCTCCTGGCACTGCCTGGTCCAGCTCTAACAGGCCAGGCTTAAGAAATTCACCGGTCAGGCCTAAGAAATTCATTGGCCAGGCTTAAGAAATCCCTTGGCCGGGCTTAAGAATTCCATTTCCAGGCACAACATTCCCAGTGACTCCAGGAAGCTGAGCTGGGACGAAAGCCCCCGGTGTCCCCCAGCGCCTGCGGCTGCTCCCGAGGGTCGATGACAGTGCCACAGGGCCCAGGGGACATTCCAACAGCAGCAGGAGCCAGTTCCAGCTCTCAGGGAGGGGGATGCTCCATGGGCAGGGTTTGGGGCCTGGCTCCCTGCCCTCCCCATGGCAGAGCCCTGGCACATCCAGCCAATGTCATCCCTGGTCTTTTTGCACAGAATCCGGGAATGGTTTGGGTGGGAAAGGACCTTAAAGCTCATCCAGCTCATCCTGCCATGGCAGGGACACCTCCCACTGTCCCAGGCTGCTCCAAACCCTGCCCAGCCTGGCCTTGGACCCTTCCAGGGATCCAGGGGCAGCCACAGCTGCTCTGGGAATTCCATCCCAGCCTCTCCCCGCCCTCCCAGCCAGGAATTCCTTCCCAATATCCCACCCATCCCTGCCCTCTGGCACTGGAAAGCCATTCCCTGTGTCCTGTCCCTCCATGCCTTGTCCCCAGTCCCTCTGCAGCTCTCCTGGAGCCCCTTTAGGCCCTGCAAGGGGCTCTGAGCTCTCCCTGGATCCTTCTCCTCTCCAGGTGAGCACCCCCAGCTCTCCCAGCCTGGCTCCAGAGGGGCTCCAGCCCTGGAGCAGCTCCATGGATTCCTCTGGATTCCTTCCAGCAGCTCCAGGTCCCTGTGCTCCAGGGCTGAGGCAGCTCTGCAGGTGGGGTCTCACAGAGCCTCTCTGATTGTTGCCACACAGGAATGGAAGCAGCATCATCCAAACCCATCTGGAATTAGCACAGGGACACGGGAATGCCGGGATGTGTGGTACAGCTGGATGCATCCCAGCACGGAGCCAGGCAGCTGGAGGAGCGCTGGCAGCAGTGGCCAGGAGCAAAAGACATTCAAAGGCACAAAACCAATTATTAAAATGTAAAGATTTGAAAGAAAAACTGAAATTCTAAAGAGAAAAAAAGAACAAAAGCCTGAGCCAGGACAAGTTACAGTAAAAACAGCTCAGGGGGAAATGCCTTTGGAACCAAGTTGGGCACATTAAGCCCTTGGAAAACATCAGGAATGTTCACCTTGCTCTCAGCAATTATTTGCAGGTTTAGAGCTGAGGTTTCTCACTGAGTTCATCTCTCCTTCAGTGCTTAATGAGATAATTCCGAGCTCTAAAAGCTGCCAGGAAATTGGTATTGGGGACTTTTCTGCACTTGGGTTCACAAATACCCACAAAGGCGTAAAAGTGCGTTTGGAGCTGCTGCTCTCCGTTGTTTCCCACGGCTGGGCACGCAGGGTTAATGAATTCCCAGCTGGAGAGCTCCGTGGTGAAGTGCAGGGCTGGAGTGAGCACCAGGTGACACCTCTGCAAATTCCATCAGAAATGAAGTGCTGGGATAAACCCATCCCGTTATTTGAACCTCTCTGCTGTGAGGTGCCTTTGGCTGCCACCACACTTGGCAAAATGATCTCAGCTCATCCATGAAAGGCAGTGTCAAGGAGGGCTTGGATTCCCTGGAAAGAAATGGCTGCTTTTCCAAGCCCTCTGGAATGTGTGGGGTGGCAAAGCCCTCACGAGGAGCTGACCAGGAAATGCAAATCCTGGCACAGGGGAGGGCTGGATGCCGATAAAGGAATAAATAAGAGGAATTTTCTGATCCAGGCTGGGGTTATCTGGGGTCATGGGGACAGGAGCAGCTCCCTGGGTCCCAAACCCAGGGATGAGCTCCAGAATCCAAGGAGGTGGGAGACAGGGGGGTTTGGTTGGTGGGACACCTCACCAGGGACTCAGCTCCCAGCTGGGGCAAGGTGTGGATCCATCTCCACGTGTGGGACGTGTCTCAGGAGGAACTTCTCCATGGAAAGGGTGGTCAGGCATGGGAAAGGGAGGAGGTGGGGTCCTCATCCTGGAGGTGTCCCAGGAAGGGCTGGAGGTGGCACTCAGGGCTCTGGGCTGGGGACAAGGTGGGCATCGGGCACAGCTTGGACTCGATGGTCCTGGAGGGATTTTCCACCTCAGGGATCCTGGGATTCTGGGACTGGGATGTTGCACAGATGTCCCCGTCCATGCCCTTGCTTTCCCTGCCATCAGCTATGGATTTTGCTGTGAATCCATGACTTTTCCTTGATAAAACAACTGGAGCTTGCAGCCAGCCCCTGATCTGTGGGGAAGGGAGCCTCATCCAGGGACAGGGACCCCTCCACCTGCCCCTCTGCTCCCAGGGAGTGTGCAGGGAGAGGGGAACACCAGGAAAACTCCCCTGGGCACAGCACTTGTCCGTTCCTGCACTAAAATCATCCAGGCTGGTACAAGGGATCTCTGCACCGGGCACAGGAAACTTTGGATTTAGCCTCAATTCATCCCCTCACTGCAGCTGAATTCCAGTGTTTTGTTCCAGCAGAAAGGGCAGCAGACAAAAGTCCCTCCTGGGCAGTTCAGAACAAACGCAGCGGGCTGGAGGTGCTGTTCCCCTGCCCACACTCCTGCAGAGCTGGCTCTGCCCGTGGAGCCCAGGCAGCGCCGGCCGAGGCTGCTCTGGGGACTCGGGGCTATTCTTAGCCCAGGCAAGGAACGGCACTGTCACCACGTGGAACAGGGAATAAAGGAGCTGAAAGCAGAGCTGGGGATGACTTCACTGGCATTTTGCCTCAACAGTTCATGTTGCAAAAATATTTATTTGCCTTCTTGGCCTATCAATGGATAAGAGCCAAATCGATAGCAGAAAGAATCAAATCCAATTAAACTTAATCAACTCTCTGGGATCTGGGAAAGTGGCATTTCAGGGAGGAGGGGTGAAATCCATGGTTATTGGATTCTGAAGGGTTGAAGTTTGCAGATCTGGGCACGCAGAGATGTTGGTGCTGTTCTCCCTGGAGGAGCAGTGTCAGGCGAGGTGAGGGCTGGGGACTGCTGGGATCACTGGATCCATCCCTCTGCTTCCCCCCGGGACACCCAGCTGTGCCCTGCCTACCCCTGGGAGGCTGCAGCATTCCAGGTGTACATCCCAGGGCGATGCTCCATGGAACCACAGAATTGTTAAGGTCAGAAAAGAGCTCCAAGCCCATCAGCTCCAAGTGGATTTGCTGATGTTTGTGACAAAACCCAGAGCAAAGACTCCCTTGGTGTTCCCAAGAGCTGTGTCCTGCACACTGAGCAGATCCCAAGCATCAGCCCTGGCTGGGGAGCAGAGCTGCAGAGGAAATTCCTGCTGGAGATGGAGTGAGAGCAGGGTTATTTAGCCTTGATGATGATGGGATGAGGTTGCTCAGTTGATTTGAACCATGGACAATGCACCAGGCCTGCAATCCTTCATCCCCTGACAGCTCTCGAGTCCTGTTAAAGTCACTGAGAGGGGTTTTAAACTCTACCTGATGAGGTCAAATTGAATTCCTGAACTCTTTTAGGGCGCGTTCTTGTCAGAATTCCCATCTCTGGTTTCTGTAGTGAAATTGGACAACTCCTGAGCACGAGATGCAGGGTGGAAGAAGAGACATGAGGAGACACCAGGGAGAGAACCACGTCTGTGGCAGCACCAGGCTGATCAGAGCACTACAGATCATCAGGAACACAACCAAATATAACTGGAAAAGCCCTCCAAGGTCACTGAGTCCAACCTGTGACCATCTCAGAAGCCCCTTCCCCCTTCACTGACCATCTCAGCCACTGGAATTATGAGTCTGATGAGAGCAATTAATAGAAAAGTGATTGATGGAAAAGTGACTCTCATGGCAAACAGCAGAAGAGGCCCCAGCTGGATGCAATGAGGAGAAGCAGCTCCGAGACATGGAGACAAGGACAGACAGGAAGAGAGGTTTAGGAATCCCCAATTAGCAAAAATTTCAGGAAAACTATACAAAAATCAGGGAGACTCAACACCAGAGAGGAGTTCCTCGGTGAGATGAGGTTGGGGTGCACTTCCCAGGAGCCCCCCACTCCCCCCACTCCTTTCCCAGAGGCACAAACCAGTGGCAGAAAAATGAGTTACAGGAACCTGCAGCCAAAAGTCGAAATAAACCCCAATCAAATCCTGGGGATGATAAAAAAAATCCTCCTTTTACTTTCCCTCCCTCTCCACATGTCCCACGTGCCCTCTCCTGCTGGTGACAGCTCAGCTCAGAGCAGCCACTTCTGGAGGAGCAGAAATAGGGCACACTTAGTTAAGAGCAATTTAAACATGACCTTGCTCCTGGTGCAAATGAAATTAAATCCTTTCAGAAATCTGTTAACTGCTGGTGAGCGACTCTGGGGAAGAGCTGACATCTCCCAGCGTAACCTATTTTTGAGTCTAGACATGCCAGATGTGTCCTGCCTCTGGTTCCTTGAGTTATTTTCCGCTATTCAGGGATGTATTACAGCAGCTGTGACAAGCTACAATGGATGAGATCAGTGAAATTCCGGGACTCTCCACATGATTTATGGATATTAGCAAGGTTCTCTTAAGTGATTTACTCTCATCCAACCTGCTGCTCAGAGCTGAGCC
This sequence comes from Aleadryas rufinucha, assembly GCA_013397815.1. NCBI lineage: Eukaryota > Metazoa > Chordata > Aves > Passeriformes > Aleadryas > Aleadryas rufinucha. Next base: position 11,971 of record VZTH01007289.1, on the reverse strand, counting down.
CTGCAGCCCCAGCGAGCTGTTTTCCAGGGAAAAGGCTGCTCCCTCCATCCCCACAGCACAGAAACACAGAATATCCCGAGTGAGAAGGGATCCACAAGGATCAAGGAGCTGTTTTCCAGGAAAAGGCTGCTCCTTCCATCCCCACAGCACAGAAACACAGACTATCCCGAGTGGGAAGGGGTCCACAAGGATCAAGGAGCTGTTTTCCAGGGAAAAGGCTGCTCCCTCCATCCCCACAGCACAGAATCACAGAATATCCTGAGTGGGAAGGGATCCACAAGGATCAAGGAGCTGTTTTCCAGGGAAAAGGCTGCTCCCTCCATCCCCACAGCACAGAAACACAGACTATCCCGAGTGGGAAGGGATCCACAAGGATCACCAGAGCCCAACTCCAGCACCCCCAGCACAAAAGGAATAAACCCAAAAGTAAAACTCTGGGCACACAAGGCCCTTGAATGTCTTTGTGCAGAAATGTGAGCGAGAAAGAGAAGAGAACAATGAGCCACCAGCATCAAACAGAGGCAGTTCTGAATATTCCAAGTGGTTTTCCCAAAAAACTCCAGTTAGAAGCTACAGCTGCTGTGAAAATGCAAGGAATTTGACACAGTCCCAGCTCAAAGATGCTTAATTGTCAAGATGGGTAGGAAAAGTTCCTTCCAGGTTTGTTGTTGTGTGCATTTTTGGGGACTTTTGGTTTTCAGCTGCTCCTGGTGCTCCACCCCCTTCCCCAGCTGCATTCCCTTCCCTGGACATGCTCAATGTCTCCCTTGGAGTGGTGACCCCAGAACTGGACACAGGGTTGGAGGTGCCCCAGCAGTGCCAGCCCAGGGGACAGGGCTGGGACAATCGCGGTGCCCTTGGCCCTCTCGGCCCCCAGGACATGCTGCCACCCCTCCTCCCCAGGCACCTCTCCCCCGGTATCAACACAAACTCCTGTTTTCTTGGCAGTTGCCATAATTAGGAATTACATCCTTGGCTGCTCTTCCTGCTCAGCTCTCCCTTAGCAAAGGCATCTGAGGGGTGTGGGAGAGGGAGCATCAAGGGGGGAGGGAGCCAGGGCCCTGCAGAGGGGACACACAAATCCCCTGTCCCTGCAGAGGGGACACACAGAGCCCTGTCCCTGCACACACAGACCCCTGGCCCTGCAGAGGGGACACACAGAGCCCTGTCCCTGCACACACAGACCCCTGGCCCTGCAGAGGGGACACACAGAGCCCTGTCCCTGCACACACAGACCCCTGGCCCTGCAGAGGGGACACACAGAGCCCTGTCCCTGCACACACAGACCCCTGGCCCTGCAGAGGGGACACACAGAGCCCTGTCCCTGCACACACAGACCCCTGGCCCTGCAGAGGGGACACACAGAGCCCTGTCCCTGCACACACAGACCCCTGGCCCTGCAGAGGGGACACACAGACCCCTGTCCCTGCACACACAAATCCCCCTGTCTCTGCACACACAGACCTCCTGTCCCTGCAGAGGGGACACAAATACCCCTGTCCCTGCAGAGGGGACACACAAACCCCCTGTCCCTGCAGAGGGGACACACAAATCCCCTGTCCCTGCAGAGGGGACACAAATCCCCTGTCCCTGCACACACAAACCCCCTGTCCCTGCACACACAAACCCCCTGTCCCTGCAGAGGGGACACAAATCCCCTGTCCCTGCACACACAGACCCCTGTCCCTGCACACACAGACCCCTGTCCCTGCAGAGGGGACACACAAATCCCCTGTCCCTGCAGCACAACCCCCCCGTCCCCACCTCGCTTCCTTCACGCCTGACGGGTTCTCCAATACCCACCGATAAATTATTGCTAATGAGAAATTATTTAATAGACTGAGCAGAGTTTATCAGCATGAACTGCTGAGGATAAAACCAGCATGGAGGCTGCATCCCAGTAAATCCCAGTATAAATCCCAGCCCAGGCCCTTCACACCGACAGCACCCTTCAAATTTGGGACAAACATCTGGGCTCAGGAAGGGCTGCAAGAAGCTGCTCATAATTCAGGCACTCCAGCCCAAAGTATGGACCTGGGTGCTGTAATTGCACCTGTTTAACATAAATATTCTGTATAAAATTAATTGCAAGTGAAGGTCTCCCCTCAGGGACAGGGGCTGGGCTCAGGCTCCAATTAGGACCAGAACACATTCAGAAGGAAAAAAAAATATTCTGCCTTCATTTGCTTCAAAGATTGGTGAGGAAAACAGGAGATGTGTTACATGAGTATTCCCTTTAAAAGTCATTTTCCAGCCAAGACATCAAAAATGGATTTAAAAAGTGTTTCTCTTGTACAAAGGCAAGAAGGACAAACCTGAGCCAGCCTGGTGCAGAGAGGAAAAGCCATTTCCATGTTCCTAATGCAAGTCTCCTGTTCTTTTCAACTTTTTTATTAAAACAGGTCAAAGTTTTAATGGAGAATTATTTTCTGAAAGAAGCAGCAAGTCTTTCACGTTGGGGTTGTTGTGTGAGGTTTATCCCAAAGCCTGGCCTCCCCCAGGGAGCTCAGTGCCCGTTCCCGGTGTGCCCGAGCAGCCCCGGCTGTGCCTCACACAGCTGGGAATGCCACAAACACCGGGAATACCAGAGCCCAGGAGCCCAGGGCGGTGGGGAACACGCAGCAGATCCCTGCTGCCCTCATAAACTCGGGTTTAATCGCAGACGGGCCAAGGCAGAGGCGAGGCAGGCCCGGCTCAAGGCCCGGCCGTGCCGCTCCCCCGTGGCAGGCCGGGAGCTCATCGTCCTCTTTCCCTGATTACAAATAAATCCCCTTTTAGAAGGCTGACGGAGCTGGGTGTGCTCTGAGTTTTTAATCATCCTTTTAATCTCCCCGAGTGCCTCAGGGCTGCTTTGGTGTGGGGCTGGGGATGGACGAGGAGGCCATAAAAGCCCCGGTTTAAGGCACGAAGGAGACGCAGGCCCTGCAAATCCGGGTCCTCCATAAGGAACAGATTTGCATCTGGATAAAGGCCAGACCCCCTGGATACAAACACACCCCACTTTTCCAGTGGATTTCCACTATGGAACTGCAAGGACACACTCCACACCTCACTGTGCCAGCCCAGGGGTGAGGGTCAGGGAAGTGAGGGGCTGGGATATCCCTGCCCTAAGCAGTGCTCCAGCAGGATACCAGGCTCCCACATCCCCTGCCCGGGAATTTGGGAGCTCAGGCAAAGGTGAAAGCCAGCTGGGCAGCATTCCCAGCTCCATCTGCTCTGCAGGAGCCTGGTACCAGGCCAGCACCATCCTCAGAACAAGGTGATGGGGAAAGGGGACAAGAAAAGAGCAGCAGAGCCACAGAGTGCAAATAAAAACATCCCCCACCCCCCAGAAAAAAAAAGCCTTTGGAGAGCCAAGACTGGAATGTTTCTGTTTGGTTTTTCCAGCAACAAGAGCACCCATGGCGAGTGACGGATTTTGGCAGGGAAGGTTCCAAAGGACAGGATCAGATCCACAGGTTCTTCCTGCTGGGTGTCCATGGGGAGCCTCCTGAGGACAACCCAAGCAGGAGAGAGGCCAGGGCCGATGCCGAGCTGCAAAACCAGGAGCTGGAAGGGAGAGACATCAACCCAACGGGACAAAAACTTGTCCCACTGCTGTCCCTGGCAGTGGCACTTGGCCACACGTGGCTCTGCAGCCAACTGCTGCAAGGGGAATGGTGCAGGGGCTGCTCAGGCGAGGAAATGTCCCTAAAATTCCCCAAATTCACCAGCAAAACCCAAATGAGGAGTTGCACATGGGCTGCGATTCCCAGTGCTGTCCGTGACCCAGCAGGGAGCTCTCCTCAGTGTTCCTTCAGCATTAATTTTGCAGCACTACACGGATCCGGGAAAATATTTCCCGTGATGCTGTCAGCTCCTCTCTGCTTGGAGTCTCTGGGAGTAGAACCCTGTCTGCTTATGAATTTGTGATGGGATGGAATCCCAAAGCAGGGCAGCTGGAAGGCTGCAGGATCCTGCCTGACCTGTCCTCCCTCCCAAACCCCGCTGGGTCACGGTGCTTCTTAATATCCTGGGAAGAGAGGAGAGCACAACTCTGGGCCTGGATGGGGCTGGGAGCCTGAGGGTGGAGTCCCAGGAAAGCCCTGGATGGAGGAAGGAGGCTGAGTGTGGAGTCCCAGGAAAGCCCTGGATGGAGGAAGGAGGCTGAGTGTGGAGTCACAGGAACTCCTCCTCGCC
>VZTH01007286.1:20365-48736 GCA_013397815.1 Aleadryas rufinucha | reverse complement strand
TCCAGGGGCAGCCACAGCTTCTAAAACACACTGTCTGAAATCACCACATTTGGGTCCTCCAGTCCCCAGAGGTCCAACACCCGAGGGAAGGACCTGTTACAGGTTGGGGTGGGGCAGGGCTGAGCACAAGAAGCAGCTAAGGAAGGATGGAGAGGAGGAGATGTGGTCCAGGGTGGGCCCAGGGCTTGCCCAACACTTCTGCTGCTCAGGGGGAGGAACCAGGCAGAAGTGGGGCAGAAGAGGCAATGCCACCCTTGGGAATGTGGGGATTACACACCATGAGCCAGCAGAGCTCCTCGTTTTCAAAGGAGGGAAGGGGGGGGAAAAAAAAAGCTTAAAAAAAAATAAAAATCAATCAGCCACAAATTATAAATAAAAGAGATGAAAGTTAAGAGCGAAACGAAACAAAGCCCCAGGTGGCCTCTGCCTGGGGCACTCCTGCTAATTTTAGTTTCTCAGCTCTTCCCGGAGCCGTCTGCTTCCACGACTGCACAGTTTTAGGGCATTTACTGCAACTCCCGAAAATGTTCCACACTGGGATGGTCCAGCCTGGCTGTGGGTGGGAGAGGGGAGGGTGAGGACAGGCCCCGTGGGACCCATCCCTGCTGTGACAAACCCAGAGGGTCCCTGAGCTGGTGTGGGGTGGCCAGAGCTGGCTGCTGGCCGGGCCATGGTGAGCCCAGCCCAACACCTCCCCAAACCACAGGGATTTGGGACCACCCCAGCGTGGCTGTGCCCACCCCAGCGTGGCTGTGCCCACCCCAGCACCCCTCCCAGCCCTGCAGCCCCCTCCTGCTCACCCCTCTGCTGGGATTCCCTGCCACAAATCCCTCCCCAGTGTGAGCAGAGGCTGAACGAAGCACCCACAGCCCCTTCCCCGCCCCATTGCTGCTCTCCCTGCCCAAACCCCGCTGCCTCTGCGGGTGTGGGGAAGGGGCTTGGCCAGGCAGGGCTGTCTGGCAGCCCCCACGTTTGTTCCACGGAGAGGAACGGCAACAGCCTCCCTCACAGAAGCATCCTATCCAGCAGCATGGATTGAAATTCCTAATGAAGGAATAAATCTGGGAGCTGGAGACATTTACGGCGTCCTCGCTCACACAGAGCCTTTGTGGCGGCGGGGGGAGCCCGGCACCTGCTCCGGGCCCGCTCCAGGGGTAATGGATGAGGCAGCATCCCATTAAACGGGCCTCTACCTGTCAGGGGGATGTGGAGCGCTCCCAGCCCCCACATCCATTGCCCAGGACTCGGTGGTGCCACGGCAAGATGCAGAATTCCATCGGCAGGGACCTCCCCAGGGGGCTGGGGCAGCCAGCGGGGCTGGGGGGACAGAGATGGATTGGGCCACTTTGCCTCTGCCTGGCACTGCAGGGATTTCTCCTTTCTGCTTTAGATCACCCCAGGCAGCGTGTCACAGGGTGGAAGTCATGAGCTCAGCCCGGGCACGGGCAGGGCTGCAGGGATGTGCTGAAGCTCAGGGGATGAGGGTGAAGATCCCAAAAGGACAATCGGGTCCTGCCTGTGCCCCCAAGCCCTGGAAAGGTGCTGCCTTCAGCCTGGCTCAGCTGGGTGCTCTGCAGGTGGAAGAGCTCAGTTTGCCTTTGCTGTGGTGCAGGGATGAGAACCCCTCACTGCAGCCCAAGGCCAGGCAGAAGCGTGCTGGGGAGGGAGGGAGCACAGCAGATTGTGTTTGTCTGGGCTCACGGGCTGAAATGCCACAGCCCAGGGAGGCTGAGCTGTGCCCACGGCCCCACACGTGGGGCAGGAGCTGAGGGTTTGGAGCTGAGTGCCACCAGCACCCCACAAATCCTCCCCCCTGTGTTCCCCAGCCTCACCCCACACCCCCAGCACCCCACAGGGGTTTGCCCCTCCCGGCAGGGCAGGGGGAGCACAGGGTGGGGATGGCGTTCAGAGCTCAGCCCTGGATGTGTTTTACATTCCAGGGAACTGAAAGCACCAGCAAATATTCCAGATGGGTGCTGAGGGACGGAGCAGCAGCACCCGTTCCATTCCCACAGCCCCTACAGCATCCTACAGCATCCCACAGCATCCTACAGCATCCCACAGCATCCCACAGCATCCTACAACATCCCAGAGCATCCCACAGCATCCTACAACATCCCAGAGCATCCCACAGCATCCTACAATATCCCAGAGCATCCCAGCCATCATTTGGATCGCAGCTTTACCTCCCCCACCTCCCAACCACAGCCAAACTCACCCTGCCCTTTCCCTGCCCTCCTGCCTCCCCTCCCTCCCCCGCGGTACCAAAGGTCGGGTTTGAAATTCAGGGGTCAGGCGGAAGAAATGGAGCGGGGTCAGGGGTGAGGGAAGCACACAGCGAGGAATTTCACCTCTCCAAGCGTTTGCTTCCATGAATCAGCAGCCCCAGAGCTCCTGCCAGGCGTGGGGGAGCTGAGCTGGGCCAGGGCGGTGCAGGGGAGACTTGTGGGGACAGAGCAGGGTGTCCCCCACCCCACAGCCAGAGCAGCTCCTCTCTCCTGGAGCTTCTCTCCTTTTTTTTGGTTTATCCCAAGCTTCTCAAGATGCCAGCAAAAAAAACCCAAAAAATCCACCTGAATGCCAACCCCCAAAGCAAAGCTCGAGCAGAAATGGAGCGAGAGGAAATTAAAGATGTGCTTGACACATCTGGAGTTTCCATTTCCCATCTGCGGGGCCGAGCGAGGCGGACGGGGAAAGGGAAGGCCCTGCAGGTTCCTCTCCAGGTGCCTGTTCAGGGGAGGGAGCTGGGCTCCAGCAGGGGCTGCAGTGAATAAATCTCTCCATCCCACATGGCTCATGCCATCACCGTGCCCCAAACAGCCGCCTTTGGGGTTTTTCCTGTAATTCACATTATCACTGCACTCTCCATCTGCCAGACAGGTCCATTAGCTCTCCCTTCCCAAACTGCTCCACAGCCGGGCACTTGGGGAAACCCTGGGAGGATTCCTGCCTGCTCGAGGGTTTCACACCAGCCTCTCTCTGCTGGAAAGGTACAAATAATTCCTGTGCCTGGGAGGGGATGGATGCACCCAGCATCCCAGTGAAGAGAGCAGGGAGCCGGAGAGGAGCGGGAGCATCCCCTCTGGAGCACAGGGAGCTGCCCCACGTGGAGAGGGCCCATCCCCATCCCCATCCCTGATCCCTGAGCCCCATTCCCAGGGAAGGTGGAGATCTCCTTCCACGCAGGAAGCGCAGCTGCAATTGGGAAATGTGCTGTGAGAGCAAAAAAGAAAAAGAAAAAAAAGCTGTTTTCATGTAAATGTCCCTAATAATAAAAGTGAATGAAGAAAGCGACACATCCAAACAAGAAATAGTACATTTGTGCTGGAGAAGCAAAAATGATTCTAAAAAAGAGAGCTTTATCAACAAATTCCAGAAGGCATGGGCTGCTCTTTAATGCTCCTCGAGGAGTTACACAGCTCCTGCTGGACCTGGGCTGCCTGGTGCCTCTGATCACAGGGCTCTGAACAAGCCAGGCTCGGTGCAGCACACTTGAAAAACATGAAACTGGTTTGTTTTCTCCAGCAGACACTGAGCTGCTTTTCTCACCCCAAACGTGGTGTTTGGTGCTGTTTGTCCTGCTCCTGCTGCATTTCCCTGGCAATCCCCACCCTGGGGCTGCTGGAATCAGCCGAATCCCAGCCCCACAGCTGCACCCTGGCACAGCCAAACTCCCCTAAAAATCAAGTGCAAATGATAAAAATGTGCCCCGTGCAATGGGATGTGCTTTGCTCCAAAATGTACAATATTTAAACATTCACCAGTTGATTGCTAACGGTGAGGGTCAGTGTTTATCCTGCTTTATTTGCACTTTGGATCGCAAACCCTCAGCTGAACTCCCTGTGAAGCCAGGAAGTGCATTTACCCTTTTTCCTGGTGGGGATACAGGGGCAGAAAGCAGCCTGGGCATCTTTGAAACTTCTCAGTCTCCCTTCCACCACACCTGGGCCTTCCAGATATTCTAATTATTCATTTCTCAGTAACGAGACCGAGCTCCTGGCGCGAAAGGCTCTGCACAAAGAAACCCCGAGGAGAAAAGCAGAGAGGGTCACAGAGAGCAACCCTTTGGCTTCAGAGCTCTGCAAAACGATTTAGCCCAAATACACTCCAGAACTGCAACTGGCCTGAGAGTCAGGGGAAAGGGGGAGGCAGGAGGAGAGACTCTGGGCTCACTGCAGCTCTGTTATTCACTAATTTCAGCGTGTAAGCCCAGGGTACCCCTTTGCCTGTGCTCATGGTACGAAGTCTCTGGGGGTGAGGAGCTTGAGGAGGCAGTGGGAAGGGGAAGGAGGCAGAGGGATGCTCTGTTCTCCCTCTCATCAGCCACTGGTGAGAGCAAACACCGCGTTCAGCAGCCAGATGTTGACTCTCAGCTCGAGGTGCCGGTGAGAACGCTCCCGGCTGCCCGGGAAGGCGGAGAGCTCCCAGCACTGTTTGTGTGCAAGACCTTGTTTTACCCCAGCGCCTCTCCCTCACCCTTTTTCCCTTTTCCCTGTGCTCTCAGCAGCTCAAGGGACCGACTCTCGTCCTTTCCGACTGACGGGGTCTGGGACCGGCGCCCTCCCCAAGCGGCAAATGCCAATCACGCTCCAGGTTGGTGGCGATGAGCAATTTGCGGGTGCTGCTGCTTTTAATGAGCTGGCAGGGGCAGAGGGACCGGGGCAAGGCAAACAATTCCCACCTGCAGTCCCTCAGCGCTCCGCGCCGCTGGCTCCCAGCTTGCCGGGATGCTCGGGCTGGTTTGCCTAAGGCCTGCGGGCAGGTTTACGAGATTAAAGCCCGGCACACAATAAATAATGTAGCAGCTCACCACAAAAAACCCCTTCCCGTGCTGTATGGGAGCGAGGCCGTATGATGTGTACATCCATTGTAAACGCACATCGCTTTCACGTACACGGATCTGTTTGATGCGGAGCCGTGTAAGCGAGCGAGAGAGAACAACGGGAGGGTGCAGGGCGCCGAGGAGGGGCTGGAGGGACAATCGCTGATGAAGCCTCTTGCTAATTATTGCAGCCCTCCCGTGCTGCTGCCTGCGCTCCCCCTTCTGCATCTGTGTCCAAGGAATCACAATCCTAAACCCTCTATTCCTCCATCATCCTCCGCTGCTCCCAGTAAGCTCCCAGCATGAACTGGGAGTGACTGGGGGCCTCTCCTTCAGCTCAGGAGGAAGCTCCATGGGGATGACAGCGCTGGGTCACTCCCTGGCAGTGCTCACGTTCAGTGTTTTGCTGGTTTTTTTTGCCCAGGTCCCAGCCAGGAAAGCCCATGGCCCTTCCACAGCTCCGGGGAGTTCTGCTGCAAAATCCCCCGGGGTGCTGCATCCCCGGGAGCCCCTTCCAGCAGGCAGGGGTTTCTCTCCCTCTGTTATTCCCAGGCTGGGCTGCCTGCAGAGAGCTCCCCGAAGGCAAGGGCAGGGTTCTGCCTATCCAAGAAGCTCGGCAGGAGTGGGAAGAGGCTCGTAAAAGGCAGGGGGAGGTGTGGAGCCCATGTATCATATAACGGGAGTAATGGACTGACGGAGAGACCGTCCGCATCCTGTCCCCGCCCGGCCGGCACGGCCAGGAACAGCGGGCAGATGCTCCTCTGATGGATCTGCCAGCCCAAACCCGGCAGTATTTTACATCCCTGCTCACTGCCCGGCATGGTTTTACATTTCTGCTCACTGCCTTGCTCACTGTTTTACTGCCCTGCTCACTGCCCAGCAGGGTTTCACTGCCCTGCTCACTGCCCTGCTCACTGCCCAGCAGGGTTTCACTGCCCTGCTCACTGCCCTACTCACTGTTTCACTGCCCTGCTCACTGCCCCGCAGCGCTTCACTGCCCTGCTCACTGTTTCACTGCCCTGCTCACTGCCCTGCTCACTGCCCGGCAGCATTTCACTGCCCTGCTCACTGTTTCACTGCCCTGCTCACTGCCCTGCTCACTGCCCCGCAGGGTTTCACTGCCCTGCTCACTGCCCCACAGGGTTTCACTGCCCTGCTCACTGCCCAGCAGCGTTTCACTGCCCTGCTCACTGCCCAGCAGCACAAGGCACCCACAGCCACAACGGGCTGTGAGCACAGTCAGGGCACGGAGGGAATGTCCCGGCATCATCCCACACCCAGGGAGGTGTGATGGCCACGATCCCACATCCCTCGCAGCCATCCCCACCCCAAACCGTGCTGCTTTCCCAAGGCTCCTCACCCCCTGGCTGTCCCTAAATCCCAACCTCTCCCCAGCAGCAGCGGCCGTGGCAGCGCCCAGGGCTCTCCCTGAAAATCCCTCTGTCTCTCCCGGCACATTTGTGGTTTCCACATTTGTTTTTCCTGCCTGGAGGAGGCATTTAGAGAAGCAACATAGCCCGGTCTTCTCACAGTATTTCTTGCCACCCGGGGATTTAAGATCTTACAAATGGACCAAAACCTGTGTTATTTTGACCTCTGAGGATTTTAAAAGCCTGCAGAAAAATATGTTTATAGTAAAGAAAGCATGAACTTCTTGACTCGTGAGTAGAAAGGCAGGAGTCTGACACTGCCCTACCCCCAAAGCCAACAACATCCAGAGCACAGCAACTCCTGCAGCTTCATGCTCCAAGGAAAGCAGGGACAGGCAGGAAAACCAACAGGAGTTCACAAAAGAGTTTGGAATTTCGTGATATTTTTCACCAAGATCATTTCAAGTAGAAACTCATTATTGAACTTGATGAAAATATCGTGAAACGGAGGAGGAATAACTTCTGCCTCACTTGGTGCTCATAAAGGAGATAATAGCTCTGAGAGAAGGTGTGGGGATGGATTATCTCTGAAATAGGTTCAAGATGGAAAACCTTGTTTGGATGGGGCACTGAGCAACCAGGTCTGGCTGGAGGTGTCCCTGCTCATTGCAGGACTGGATGGCCTTTGAAGGGCCCTCCCAGCCCAAGCCATTCCGTGATTCCAGAGGCAGGATGTATTCCAGGCAGGATGTTTTCCATGGATAAGGCTGCTCAGCCCCTCGCAGCCTCCCCTAACCCCACTTCATTTCGAACTGAACCGAATGCAATCGCTGCCCTCCAACATTTCGAGTTGATTTTTCAAGGTGCCTGAACCTGCGTAAAACCCAGAGTCATCCCCGTCTCCCGAGCCAAGAAATGAGATTAAAGCAGCCTCCAAGCTCACCTGGCTCCATTTCACATCCCCAGCATTTCCTGAACACCTGCCCCTTCGCTCTCCAGCAGCTATAAAAATATCTGCCAACTTCTGGCTTTTTTCTGATGCGACTTGCTCTGGCAGGCACCAGATAACAGACCCAGGGAAGGGATGCTGGGAGAAGAGGAGGCCAATTTCATGCCTTTGAGAGGTGGCAGGGACATTCCTGAGTGCTCAGACCCAGAGCTTAGAGGGACTTGGCAGCGCTGCCCCATCTCCAGCCCCAAACATGCCCCAGTGCTCTCCCCTGGCTTCCATCACTTTTCCTATTCCCTTGCACAAATTCCAATTAATAAGTGAGATTCTGACTTCTGGCTATGACCAATAACAAATGTGAGGGACCACGGGGCATTCTGGGGATCCATTTCTGCGGTCTGACAGCACAGATGGAAGCAAAGGGGAATTGCTTCCTGAGGCTGGAAAATCCTTGTTTAGGGAGAAAACGAATCCCAGCTCCTCCAACCACAGCAGCAGTGCAGTACTGAACAAATACCCCCCTATTTCACATCCTAGGGCAAAAACCAGACCTTTTTTTCTCAGACCTTTCAATTAAACAACTTCTTCAGCCAAACAAGAACCATCTGCCCTCTCACACCTCTGCTGGGACGGGGGGATCTGCGCTCCGAGGGTGATGGATTGACCACGGAGCCGGCAGAGCCCCTGACCTCCCAACCCACAGCTAAAACCAGGCAAATCCTTTGGAAGGCGCCTGCAAATGGATGATTTTCATCTGTTCAATAACAGCCTGGTGTCCTCTTGGCTTCTCCACACGCTGACGCAACCGAGTTTTTCCTCAAGTGCCACGGGGCGCGCGCGCGGGGGCGATAACGAAGGATAAATCACCGGGATGAGATAACCATCCATAGAATGAAGTCATCTGAGGACAGGTTCGGACATATATATTTCATTGTGAAAGACCTCCTTTATTCCCACTAATGGAACAAATTAAATCAGCCAGGCTGAATAAAACTCTCACGTCCCAAGACGTAACAACGCACTTAAAAGTCCTCCCGTTCCTCTGGCGGCGCAGTCCGATCGCTCATCGCTGTCCCTTGGAAAAGGGGAGGTGGGGAGCAAGGACAGAGCTCAGGAACTCAGCAGGTGACAGGAGAGTGCTCCCCATCATGAAGAGAGTCCCAGCACTGGGTGTTTCTCCATAGCACTCCTGCAGACAGATCCCGAGCAGTGACCTCACAGCCCGGGATGGATTCCAGCGCAGCTGCCCTGGGGACAGAGCGGCACAGGCGTCCAGGACAACGTGTGACACCCGTTTTTCCAGGAGAACTGGAGGTGATTTCATTTGCACACTTTATCCTTCACCTCAGGGCACCTGAAACAACCACAGCTGGGCCCTTGCCTGCAGCACTGCAACACCTCCACATCTCCAAGCGCACAAATTAAAGCCTTATCACCACTGAGCAACTCGGTGCTGGGTGAAACCCAGGTACAACATCATTGCTTCTCCTATTCCCTCGCCTGTACCACCCAGGAGCATTCCCAGCTCGTGGGAAGGCAGGCAAGGCCGCAGGAACTGCATTTTTCCTACAGCCAGCATAAACAGCGTGATGGAAAAATAATACCTGGATGGCGACTGGCAGACGGAGGAGAGACATTTATTTATTCTTGATCACAAACAATGTCCTGCATTGACAAGCTGAATGAAGGGCACTTCACTGATTTATTAGACCTAATAAGAAACAGACCTCTCGGGATGAAATACAAGATTGATTTTTAGTGGTGAGCCTTGCTGCCATCCCAGGCACTGAGCTCAGGCTGATGAGATGGAACCAGGCGTGCACAGGGACACGGAGCTGACACAGCTCTGGCAGGGCAGGGGAATAAATGGGAGGATTTGCAGGGGGAAGGGGAGATGGAATGGAAACAGGGCAATAAGAGCCCTGCAGGCTGAGGGTTCCTCTGCTCTCCCTGCAATCCTCCTCCCTCCCACTAAGGCTGTGTGTCCCAAGAGCAGCAAACCACTGGGAAGTTTTAAGGTGCAGTTCCTGGGAAAACTCTGGGCCAGACCCTTCCCATGAATCTGCCTTCCAGGGGAGCCCCTCTAAACACACCAAGTGCAATTTTCACATCAGTCTCAGCGTCTCCCAGGCAAGCCACATTAGCTGAGTTCCGTGGATGCCGTTTTCCATCAGGAAAAAGGCAACTAGCACAGCAGTGCTTAGCTTGAGGCCCTATTAATAGCAGTTCTAATTATATGGCTGCAAATTTAATTCATGGCAATGATTAGTGTCAAAATCAAAGGCATCACACATCAATATTGATAGAATTGTATGAAGCCCATAAACAGAACAAGCAAGCTGACACATCTCCCCCCAGCACTTAGTTGCTGTTAACTGTTGCATTAATGTCCCTTCTCATTTCGCTTGATGGAAGTGGTTTTATTGGAGGAATCCATGATTCTGAATGGTTCTGTCTCCAACACGATCCCCTTTGCTCTCGTTCCCACAGCCAGGAAGCTGAGGTGCTTTGGAAGGAGAGCAGGAGGCAGAACTTCACCCATGTACCTGTGCTCGAGCCAAAGGGCCTCAGCACCAGCAGCATTTGCTTTTCACCCACTTTGAGACAATTCCTGGGGAGCAGAACCAGCAGGAGCTGGGGATGTGGCAGGAGCAGTGAGGTGAAGGGCTAAAGGCAGGAGGACACCGGTGAGAGAACCCAGTGTTTCCAGTAAGGAACTCTCACGGGGGGAGCACAGGAAAGTTTGAATGATTCCAGAGCCAGCTCCCTGACTTTCCTCCAGCTACACAAAAACGCCTCCCCTGAAAGCCCAGACGGAGCCAGCAGCTTGTTTCCAAAGGAAATCAACAGCTGTGGGCGAGGGAATAGGTGTGACAAAGCTTTCAGACGTTAACTGCGTGGGTAGATCTGAGACGGAGGAGGACACGGAGGAGATCAGGTGGAAAAGGCGTCTCCACAAATCCCTGGCGCTCACAGAGGTGCTGAACATTTCCACCACCATTTCACAGATGGGGAAGGAGAGATAAGGAAACAGTCCTGAGCATCCTGAGCACTCGCTGACTTCAAGACACGTCTGGTTATCTTGGAACAGGCACAAAATCCGGAGACAACCTGTTAACGTCCCCCGGGTCTCGCCTCCTCTGCAGCCACAGCCCCCCAGCTCAGCACAGAGCCGCTTCCTACGCCTCACCTGGGCTCTCCCAGGCCATGGAAAACACAATCCCACGTGTCAAATGAGGGAAAATCTGCTAAAGGTGTAGACAGAACTGTGAGGGAGAGAACAGCAACATCCTCAGCCCCACACAGGGGAGGACGATGGGACCGTGATTGTTCCAGTTAATTACAGGGGGATGGATCCCATCAGCTGCAGGCAGCTCTGATGTTAAATAAGGGCAGATGCCATGAAAGCCTGACTGTAGTGAATGTCTGGAATGAATTCACTCCAGAGATGGGCCAATTTTCATCCAACAGATGAAGGATTCCAGGTGAAGGATTCCACAGCCCTCCCTCTGGACAGCGGAGCACGAATAGATTAACTTTGCATCAAAAAGTGTTCAGTGTAGAATAGCACCAGGAATTAAACCCTGCTGGAGACACTGCTGCTTCTGTAATCCTCCATAATTCATGGAACAAGCCTGTAAATACCTCGTGTGCAGGCACAGGCTCCTGGCTTTTGCTGCCTCTGGACGAGGAGCCTCCCCTGTCCCCCCAAACCCCTGCACACAGCGAGCACCAGGCTGCATCCCCAGGCTGCATCCCCGGGCTGCATCCCTGGTTCTGAGCTCAGCACGTGCATTTGGGATGTGCTGAGGGCTCCTCTTGCTTCCATTTAGCTGAAAAATCCCCGGCTCTCCCTTGTGCCACAGCACGGGAAGCGGGGAAGTGAAGGGCTCTGCTTTACAAGCTCCCTCTCCCCCACGTTCAAAATTGCCCCACTGACACTTGAGAGGCACCAGGGAGGCACCTAATTTACTACTACTCAGCACTTGCAAAGTGCTGAATGAATATTAATGAACTGATGTAATTAAAATGATGCAGACATTCAAGTGTAGTATCTGCCTGTCCTTGTATCTTCCTGGATAGATGAGGAAGAAATTCCCTGCTGCTTAAGGACTCAAAAAATTAACAGCCTGCTGTTGATTACATTTGTTAACTCTTTCCCCGGCATGAAGGAGCAGGGGCTGCATTTAACAGGTTCACCTAAAGCTGTCATTTAGAGCTGAGGTTAATTGGAAGGGTCTCAGCTTGCCAGAGCAGCAGCTCCAGGGCTGGTTCTGCTGGAGCTGGATCAGACCCACTGCTGAGCTGCCTTCCAGCTGCAGCTCCAGCTCTAAAGGCCAACAGGGGCTCTCACACCCCTGTGTTTACACCCCAAGGCCACTTCCAAACTTATTTGAAATACAGAACCCCTCAGAGAGCTCCCTTCCAACTCAGAATATTCTGTGGTTTTGTGACTCAGAAGTGGGGCAATCCCAGCTGGACTTCAAAAGCCTAAATGTCATTCAAGGTCAGGTTGGGCAGGGCTTGGAGCAAGCTGGGCTAGTGGAAAGTGTTCTTGTCCATGTCCCTTCCAACCCAGAACATTCTGTGGCTCTCAGCTGAGCCTCACCAAACCCCTCCTCAGCGTTTGTGATGCAGAGGACAAGGAATGTCCCAGGACTGATTGATCATCCAGCAGGAGGGAAGAGGCAGAGGGAAGCGGGAGGACTCTGCCCCGAGGCTTGGTTCCAAAAGCAGCCACATTAACCCATCTCTATCTCTCCATGACCAAAATCCTGCCACCAGCAGCAACTCCAAAGGCTTCATAACTCACAGTCTCCTACACCAGCTGCAGAAGGATTTCTGGGAAACAAAACCATTGCAAGATTCCCATCAGACCTCCTTTGGTTCCTTTGCCAGGACCACCCTGCAGCAGCTTCCACTGCACCTTTCCCAAAACTTGGCACTTCAAAACAAACCCCACTAACAGCGCCGAGGGCTGAACTCTGCCTCACTAACATGGGCTCTCTGTGTCCCAAACCCCGCGATTCCCACTCCCGCTCCACTCCCGGTTCCCCACCGGGAAACACCCGTAAGACGCAGCAGCAGTGACGCGTATCAGAGCATCCCGAGGGAGACAAAACCCAGCTCCCGTCTCTCCAAAGCCACGGACACAGGCTTACCTTCTTCAGCCTGCCCGTCTTGGTGCCCACGAAGACCACGCTGTAGCCGTTGTAGACGTAGGAGGCCACGGAGGTCATGCGGTCGCGGCTGGAGGTGAAGAGCGTCACCCCGTCCACGGGCACCGAGCCCCCCAGGGGCTGGTTGATGTCCAGCCCGCAGAAGTTGTCGTCGATGGGGACTGGCTGGNAGGGCTCCCACAGCCCACACCCAGCGCGTCCTTACCGCTTTGGTGCACTGGACGTCCTTCCCCAGCAGCCAGTTGAGCTCCAGGTTGCCCTCGCCCTGGTAGCAGGACTGCAGGCGCTCCTTGATGTGGGCGTTGACGGTGCGGATGGGGAAGACGCAGAGCGCGGAGTCGTCGGGGGGGTGGTGGTACTGCTTCTGCCCCTTGGAGAAGATGGCAAAGAGCACGTCCTCCCGCGCCGTGATGTTGAGGGCCCTGGCCAGCACCTCCCCCGGCTTGGACAGGTAGGCGGCCTGCAGCAGCCGGTACTCCGTGTCCCCCCTGACGCAGCCGAAGGGCAGCGACACGTACGAGTGGAACTTGGGGTCGTCCTTGCACAGGCGGACGATGCGGGAGGTGTAGAAGAGGTCGCTGGCGGAGTTGATGGAGACGCCCTCGGGGGTCTCCGGCTGCACCGTCAGAAAATAGACGAAGTTGCCGCTGGCGAAGCCGTAGATGTAGAAGATGTCGAAGTGCGAAACCAGGGCCAGCGTGTCCGAGGGGATTTTGATGAGGGACGAAACAAAGTCGCTGTGGAGCTCGTAATCCAACATCGCCGACGACTCCGGGTCCCGGGGCAGCTTGCGGCTGGACAGGGTGGGGAAATAATCCTGCTTGCCGTCCACCGCCGTGCCGATGAAGAGCTTCCCGTCCTCGCCCTCGGAGCGCACGATCACCCCGTACATGGTGCCCGTTTTGTTGACGCTGGACAGGTAATGCTCCTTCTTGTGCGAGGGCTCCACCAGGATGAAGAGGTCGTCGAGGCGCAGCAGCTTGCAGACCCCCTGGTAGAGGCTGCCGCACGCCAGCAGCCGGTTCTCGGAGTAGTCGATGATGAGCAGCTTGTTGACGTTGTTGGTGAGCGTGAGGACCTCGCTGCACGGCTGCACGATGAGGGGCGGGTAGCAGGACTTGTTGTCCTCCTCGGGACCAGTTTTGTGAGCCACCAGAATGGTCAGGTTCCCCGAAAGCTTGTACACCCTGTTGATGGCCCCCACGTAGACGGCGCCGGTGCCCCGGTGCACCGTCAGGTGGTTGAACGTCCAGTCCCGGTTCTCCGAGTGGAAAGTGTTGAACGAGGCATTGCTGGACACGTTCCGGGACAGCGACGCCAGGAAGAGGCAGAGCAGAGCCACTGACCGGCCATCAGAGTCCAGAACCCGAGGCCAGCTCCTCCTCTGATCCATCCTGGGAAAGGCAAGCTCCGTGTCCCCCGCGCGCGTCCTGAGCCCCAGCAACGTCCCTCACATGGTTCTGTGGAGAGAAGAACCACCCAGAGCCAAGGATTAGATCCCGTGTGCCCTGCAGATAAAATTCAAAGGGAGCTTTCTAATTACACAGTCCTTGAGATAAAGTGAGGCTGTCTCTAAGCACAGCAAGAATTAAGCAAGTCCCCATCTTACTGGTGAACAGTTCAGGTTGATGTTTTGCCACTTGTTTCAGCCCCTGCATCTTAATTTGTGGTGTGGTTTGGCTGTTTAGAACACGCTCTGCTCAGCCAGGGAGGGGAGAACCAGCTCCAGCCCAAGACAAAGCCCGTGGCTCACAGCCCCAACCACCCATCTGCAGTCTTGGCTAGGAGGATGTCTCCTGCAGGGTGTGCTGCTGGAAGCAGCAGAGGAAACAAGAGCTGTTCTTTACCTTTAAACCCTCTCTGATTTAATTTGGGAACCTGAGGAAGAAGCCTCAAGTTCATTGAGCACAAACACTGAAGGTGCTGACATCTCCCCTCGGCCCCTCCCTGGAGCCAGAAGTGCCTCTCAAGCAGGTGCTTTTTAGGCAGGAGCTCAGCCACCAAACCCTGCCAGAGGGGTGAGACCACCAGTCCAGAGCAGCTCGCTCGACCCGACCGCAGATGTGTCTGAGTGCATGGACACGGAAAACCACCACAAAGTTCTCTTTTATCCCAAATTATGCATTCCTTACGTGCTCCAGGCTGGGCAGGCAAAGGAGCCACGTGAGAGACCTCCTCCCTCACCTCAGGGTCACCCCAGCCCCGGGAAGAGGCTGAGGATGAGCCACGTTCTGCACCCATCGGCAGGGCCAGGCCAGCCCCGGCACACACCCCACGGAAACCCTGCCCTCTGCAGCTCTGGTGCCCCTGCCCTGGGTGTTCCCTCAGCCCCTGACTGATGGATGCTGCTCCTGGTTTGGTATTTCAAACAACTCCCGGCGCTGCGAAGCCACCCTGAGCTCGTGAGTGTCACTGAACAGCCGCTCTTTAGGCTTGTTCCCGCGGGGAGCCGGAGACGGCTGCTCCTGAGAGGTGACAAAGGAGCTCTGTCCCTGCGCTGCCGTCTCCGTGTCGCTGACAGGAGACACGACAGGAGAGAGGGAGCAGTAATGGGTTTCTCATTCTGCTCAGGGAGACATTTCCCCAGCTGCTTCCCTCTCGCTGCCAGGCTCGGCGTTCCCACCTTGGGCTGCGGCGGTTTCTCCGTCCCGGGGAGGACGGGGACCCTGCCACCTCCTCGGTGGCTGTGGCACAGAACAGGGGGGACTCCCTGGCCCTTCCCATTACATTTCTGGGTGAACTTCCCAACGCTATTCCCTGACCCAGAATCTTTCCAAGGGCACAGACCGAGCAGTTCCCAGGGATCTGGGAGGATCCCCTCCGTGCTGGTGACACACGGTGGGCACTGACACCTGATCACAGGGCACAGGGGGCTCGGAGCAGCTTTGCCTGGAATCCCAAGGCCTGGGACAGGGTCCTCTACAGGCTGTGGTTGAAGGGAAGCCCCAGAAGGGAGAAATCCTGCAGAGAACAGGGAGGCCCTGCTCTAAAGCTCAGCACACGCAGTTTTCCTGCTCAGCAGCTCCAGTTTTTAAAAAGTTGCTCCATCGCAAAGTGAGGCAAGGACGGTGCAGGCTAGAAATGAATGCATTTAAATAATTAAACTTTGCACACATCTGGGGGTGTGGGACAGCAGCAGCTCTGCACTTTGGCCACAGCACTTTCAGATCTTTTCCAGCAGCGTTTCCATCCCAAAGCAGCACAAACCCAGCTCGATGAGGAGCTGCTGTGCAGCAGGGCTGTCAGCTGGAGCCCAGGCTCTGCTGTGCCTCTCAGGGAAGGCTTTGCAGAGCGTTTGTGAACAGTCACTGCCAACAGAGATCATTGGGGAAGGAGAATCTGAGCTTTCAAACATCATCTGAACACGACAGAGCGCAGCCATGAGCTGCCATCCCACCCAGCCATCCCTGGATCCGTGTCACCCTGGGGCAGCCCCTGCAGCTCCCATGGCCCCAGGGCCAGGGGACAACGTCAGGGTGGCAGGGTTGGGCAGAGCTCAGCAGTACAGACACCAAACAGCCAGAGGAACCCACTGCCTGTGAGGGTTGGGGGGGATTTTGGGGAGGAGTTCTTGGCTCAGAGGGTGGGGAGAGGTTGGCAGAGGTGGCCAGCTGTGGCTGCCACATCCCTGAAGTGTCCAAAGCCAGGCTGGACAGGGCTTGGAGCAGCCTGGGATGGTGGAAGGTGTCCCTGCACATGGCAGGGGTGGGATGGGATGGGCTTTAAGGCCCCGCCCAACACAAACCATTCTGTGGTTCCATGTGGAGGAGGCCAAACACCTGGGGAGTTAAACACCAGGAGAATGGGTGATTTTAACTCTGATCCTTAATACCATTTGAGCATTAATTTTTCCTCTCTTTCTTTTTTTTCTGAAGAGAGTTTTAAAATACAGCCTCAGAAGCAATCTGCAGCTATTAGTAACGCAAGGTGAAAGCGAGAGTAAATTCAGGGACACAATATAAACCCAAGCAGCTGAAAGGCCTCAATTAGGCTGAAAGGAGTTATCTGGTATTTAAATAATTATTAGATTGAAGGAATAATCACAGGTCTGAGCCGATTTTTTCCCCCACTGTCATCCTAATGGAGACTATAATATTATTATTCAAATGCCCATGATTCTCATTGAGGGGGGAAGAAAAAAGGGCTCATTTAATCTCCATGCGACAGGGCTTCAGGAGGCACCATTAGTCATTTCTCTCATTTCAGCTGTCACTCACTCATGGGCACCACAGTTTGTCATTAGTGGCATTTTGTGCACACCAAAAAAAAAACCCAAAAAAAAAGCCAGGCAAAAAAAAAAAAAAAAAGGAAAATAAAAGCCAAAACAACAAGAGAATCTCCTGTGGCAAATGACGGCTCAAAGGCACAATTCTGATGTCACAGAGTGGCAGCTGTGTTTGCCTGGTGATGGCTGTGGCTTTTCTTTGGGGATCTGGTGAGCAGTGATTTACACTCAGCACTGCTGGGCCCTCACCATCGCCTCTGCTCCCGCAGCTCCTGTGCTCCTGGGGTATTTCACCCCCTCTGGATGCGCCTTTCCCCTTCCATTGGCTCCTCCACATCGGATCTGCCCACGGGAACGGGGGGAAAAGCCCCGAGTTTGGCCATTTCTTTGTAGCAAGTGGGAACACAGAACTCATCCCTGCTGGAGCACATCAGGAATTGTCCTGTGAAACCTCTCCAAGCTTTGGAGCTGCTGCAGTGATTGATCCCCTCGAAGGAGTGACACTCAGGACACATTTGTCAGCTACGGAGGAAGACCTCACAGTAATTAACAGGGTTTGGATTTAATTAGACAAAAGGTCTGAGCCAAGCTGTCTGATGGAAGCTTCTCCAAGCGCTGGGACGTTTCCAGCGTGGATCAGAGGTCTGGATGCTCGGTGCTGCCTCTTTGGCCAGGCCACCGCAGCCAGAGCAGCCCCATGCCGCCAAATCCCCCCTGGCCCAGCAGAAACCTCCCCACCCGCTCACACAACCCCTGCCCTGCTCTCAGGCCTCTCTCCAGGAGGAGAAGCCTGGGCACATCCATGCCCCAAGCAGAGGATTTCCCTGGCTATCCCAGAGCTGGGAGCCCTGGCACTCATCCCTCCAAACCCCACAGCCAGACGCCACCCAAGAGCCCGACCCCAAGGGCAGTCACCGGCAGCTTGGTGTGAATAATGGGAATTCTGTAACACAGAGCAGTGAGGATGGCTCCCACCACCTCTTTGCATTTTTTTTAAATATTTTGACTCCAACAACGATAAAAGCAAGTTGTAAATCATCAGTGAGGAGCCTGGGGCCGGCTCCGAGGTTTCTCCAGAGGTTACTGCCCCTCGGGGATGACAAATGACAAGCATTTCCTAAAACACAACCTGATTCCTTTGGGTTTTGGACCAAAATCCACCTTCCTGGCTCGCCCTGGGCTGTCTGTCCCTGCTCTGTGCTGGCAGCCACCGGCAGGAGCCGCGCCAGGAGCTGTGTCCCCCCTTCCCCAGAGCTGCTCATTCCCAGGGATGGCATTTCACAGGCTCGGCAGCGTTCTGAGAAAGAGTTAAGAGGGCAAAGCACAGCATTGTGATTATTGCTTCCTCCAGGCCTGGGACAAGGAAGAGGAGGGGAAGAACAGAAGCCAGCCACGAAAAGGCATTTCCCTGATAACAAACACCATCGCAGGAATTATGCACAGAATCTGTCCAGAGCCCAGATATTTGTTTATACAACACAAACTGTGCAAAGCTCTCCCCTTCACCTCCCTGCCATGCACACACATCCCAACAGGTCCAGGGAAACACAAAATCCAGGGAGGGCCCTGCCCTAAACCCCTGCAGTTTGGAGGACGAGGACACTGCACATCGGATGCCACCCCTGGCGCTGTCCCAGATTCGCTGGACAAGCCTGGACAAGTTGTGCTCCTCAGTGCCCATCCCCAGCGAGATCCAGAGCAGGACCACAGCTGTGGCTGTCACCCAGCTGTGCCTCACAGCTGGAGTCATTTAACCCAGCAACCCCACGGGGCTTCCACGAAAATCCATAACCAACCTCGGACAGCCCGTGGCAGAAATGAGACACCTTCTCCTTTCCCCGACACTTGACACCTGCTCTCTGAGAAACCACAGCTGGCAGCTATTGAGCTTCGAGTGCACTGCTGTGAAATAGCTCATAAATTACCTCTCCTGGAGAGGGGAGCTGGGGAAGGAGGACTCCATTCCCCAGGCAGTCCCCGAGGACAGGCTGGAGGCTGGTGACAGCCTGACGCGCTGGAGCGCGGGGCAGGACGGACCCTGATCGTCCCAGCTGCCTTGAAGTCTGACACCAGGGGGAAATTCAACACTTCTGAAGTTTCACAGCTGGTTTAGTCAAGTTTTGGGAGGGCTCGGGTTCAGCCAAACCTGTGTGAACAGGTCACTGGCTTTGGAGAACATTAAAAGAATAAGAGCTGGCCGGAGAGTTGTGAGTGTCTAACGCAGCCTCCCGCTGCCAGGCCCGGCTGTTACAAGCCTCATTCCAGCGGTGGTTCTCTAAATTGTCCTTAAGGACCCTCAAAAACAGAATCCACAACCCCTCCAGGCAATCTAGGTCAGTTTTATGTGCCTCAGAAAGTGCTTTTCCTGGTTTCCTACCTGAGTCCTGATGGACCGAGCTTTATCCACCTCTCCAGCAGTGCACCTGAGCATCGTTTGATTATTCATGGACTTTATTCCCAACAAAATGGAATTTAATGGCTGCTGACCTTAGGTGCAAGCAGATTAAACGACGAAATGATTTGCCCAAGGCTAAGCAAAAGGTCCCAGTGGCAAGGCAGGGAGTTTTATCTCCCCAGCCTCAGCCCAGCGCTGTGTCCCCAGGTGACATCCAGCTGCAGTTTATTACAGGAGAACATTACAGAGCAGCACGAGGGAGGATCACAGAGCGGCCACCGAGCTGCAGGAGAAAAATAAGCAGCAGCTTCTCCTGGCCTCACTCCAAGCACACCACAGGCAAGTGAAGAACCCCAGCTTCAAATTAAATGGGTCCCCAGCCACTCCATTAAACAGAAATCCTGCAGCAGAGCTCCTTTGGCTGTGCCAGCCCCGTGCAGCGAGCGGTGCTCGCCACCCCCGCTCCCTCTGGCAGTCAGAGGTATTTACACAGTGCTGTTACCTAAACAAACCAGGAAATGGTGCATTTGTTAAAATTAGGTTCTGAGATGCCGAATCCCAGCCGTGGATCTCGCTCAGCCAGCGGTGCTGGAGTTGTACACACCCTTTATCACCCAAAGCCTCTTTGCCAGGGCTGGCTGCCCTTTCCAGGGCATCACTCGGGTGCTTGATGCAGTTTTTGACAGCGTTTCAAGGTGCTTGAACCCTGGGAAGGGTGAAGCAGCTTCATCCCTACCCAGTGTGTTCCACCCAGCACAAGAAGTGACCATCACAGAGCTCAGACCCACGGGGACGGTCCCTGGCCGTGGGCAGGGTCCCACAGTGACCTGGGAATCAGGGTCTGAGGGCTCCCAGGGCTGGCAGGTGCCCCCAGCCTCATGGCCTGAGGTCCAGCCAAGGACCCCAAAGCCTGGAGCCATCTCAGCACTGTGCCACTGGCACATCATCTCCTCTCCCAGAGTGCTGGGGCATCAATGTCTGCTTGAGAAAGTGGCTCCTTCACACTCGTGTGCTCCCTGCTCCTCTGCCCTGCTTTTCAATTTCAGAGCTCTGGCAGATCTCTGATTAATTCAAGCCTGTTTAATAACCCTTCTGTTTAGATGAAACGAGCTGTCTTGTTTTCTTTATTTTTAACACTAACTCTCGTTTCTTTGCTAAGGATCTCTGTCATTTAAAAACTTCTCTCTCTCCAACCAAGCTGATAATAAGATGGAGAAAGCAGCTGCTTACGTCCACATCTGACATCAGCCAGAAGTTCCGAGGGTAAAGAGGGGCCAGACACTTTGATGGATAAGATATCCCAAAAGCCTGAGCAAAATCAGGAACTCCACAAGTTCCTGTGCAGCTCAGAGCAGGGCACAACCCCCGGGACAGCGGGGACAACGTGGGTGACAGGAGAGGAGGCTGGGGAGCTGGAGCACCCACACTCCTCACCCAGGAAGGGTCACGTTGTTTCTGCCTGTGGGGGTGGAAAATATCCCACAAAACCCCCTGGGAGCTGCTGCTGCTGCTCGGGCTGAGTCCCACGCTGTGCCCCTGGCGTGGCAATGGATTGGCCACGGGCTGCTCCAGCTGCTGCCGGCCTTGGCACGGCACCCACAGCCTGTCCCTGCTCCCGTGGCTCCCACCTTCCCTCGTCACCTGCTCTGCTGTGACATCCTCACGCCACAGGGTCCTGAGGCACCGTGGCCACCGCCCAGCCCAGCCTCGTCCCTCCCAGCCCCTGCCCCGTCCCTCCCAGAGCCCACCAGGAGCAGCAGCCACACCGGGAATTCCAACGGGAGCGCGCCGGAGCCTCTCAGCTGTCTCCTGCCTCTCTGGATTTCAAAGCTGCACTTGTCTGGAGAGCAACTGAGTCATTTCCTTCCCAGATCCAGCCTGTCGGACGGGCTCCAGCCGTGCCCGGAAAACAATAAATCCTTCAAGGACGTGTGAGGCCATATTTCACAGGGCTGCAGCGAGCCTGCCCGCCCCGGGAGCCCCTCGGCACGCCTGGATCCAGCGCTGCTCCAGGGGAGATGTCCCACCCCGGCCCAGCCCCGGCCCAGCTGTCCCCAAATCCCCAGGGCACCGCTTTGGATGGACCCACACAGGGACCAGAACCACCCCAAGCGGACACATCACCAGGACGGGCTCAGAACCGACCATGGAATTTCCTGGATTCCATAAAACACCCAGAGGATGCCGCTGGGAGAGAAGCTCCGGCTGAATTCGTGGCAGGACTCCTCTGGCAAAGCCAAGGATTCATCACAAAAGGAGTTTCCTCCAAAAACGCAACAGAACGACTCGTGAGATCCAGTGCACCGCTCTCAGCGGGTTCAGTCTCGCAAATCCTCCCTTTACAACCACAAACTGCTCCTCCAGATCCCCAACACATCCCTACAAAGCTCCAAGATCATGGGGGCAAAGCCAAAACTCAACAATTGGAGCCGTCTCTGGCCCAAAACCTGTGGTACTTTCACCAAAACAACCCAGCCGAGATGCTTGGCCAAAAAGAACCTCCCAGATCTGAGGAAAACCGGTGATCCTGGAAAATCCAGGAGCACTTCAGAGCTGCTTCCTTTGTCTGTTTTGAAGCCAGAAGCAAAGACCAACTGAGTTACATCAAGGATCACAAGACTTTCAACCAAATGATCCCACACAGATGAGAACAAACCAAATGACAAGGAAATTAATAGGATATCCCCTTCAGTAACATGATGGCTAAAGCAGATAATCTGCCCAAGTGTCATGTTTGTAATGGGAATTTGCAGAGAGCGAAGCAGAAATTCGCAGGGATGAACAAATGAGCCTAAATTCTGCTTCTTCTCATGTTAGCATTTGCACTGCTTGTGATAAAAATAATGCTTTTGTTAAAATCTTGGGAGGAGAAGGAAATGAAGCCAAAATTGTCTGGTTTTCTATAGATCTCTGCAGCTCAGAGGGTGAGAGAGCAGGTTCTGGTAGGGCAGGTGAGCTGCCCAGAGCCCTGTGCCAGCAGGACTCACCCCCAGGGAGACCATTCCATTATTAAAAGTCAATTAAATCTCATTTCAATGACACAGAGCTCATTGGTACAAGTCTGTGAGACAGTGAATGCTTAAAAACCCAACAGAGGTTGCTGAATTCACACCCAGAAGTGAAAAACCCCTTCTGCAAAGTCACTGCAGTCCCACCCAACCTGTCCCTCCTGAGGTCAAACCTCCCAGTGACCCAGCACCGTGGGCTGGGCTTAATTTTATCTTTTATAATTTTTTTTAAAACAAGTTACACAACACCCTTGGAAGCCCTTACAAGAGCCTCTGCTTTTGTTTCTCTCCGGGAATTTGTTCTGGCACCGCTGAGCCGAGCCCAGCGCGAGCCGCGGCCACCTCGGCTCGAGGGAGTTCATCTGGTGGAACCGATGGGACCGACTTGTCCTTGTCACACAGAACTTGTCCCTGTCACACAGTTCCTGCCCTGAAAAGCAGAGTTACACAAGCCCTTGTAGCAGCACCTCATTATGGCCCCGGGGACAAGCACGGGGGCTGCTGCCTCTCTCTCTCTCCCCGTGAACTCGGCAAGTTTGGCCCGAGCTCCTCGGTTGCCATGAGATTGTTAAAGGCAGTCTGAACCTGTCACCACTGAGCAGGCTTTTAGCACAATCCCTGCTCCACGAGGCTCCTCAGCTGCCAGTGCAGCCAAACACTCCAGGACAGGGCTCGTCCTCGCTGCTGCTGCCAGAATTAACTCCTTGAGAACTGCAGAGAAAACTTCACAGCCGGGACAGAAGGAGCCTGCAGTGCCCCTTGTGCTGCCACGGCGTCTCCCAGCCAAGCAAATTGCTGGGGATGTTTTTCCATCTGGCCCTGTCAGTTTGCTCACTCTGGGTTTATCACAGGATTCCAGAATGGTTTGGGTGGGAAGGGAGCTTAAACCTCATCCAGTGCCACCCCCTGCCACAGGCAGGGACACCTTCCACTGTCCCAGGGTGCTCCAAGCCCCGTCCAGCCTGGCCTTGGACACTTCCAGGGAAGGGACCTTTAAGGTCTTTTTCAACCCAAACCATTCCATGGTTCTGTTTTAACTCCAGCGCAGATTTCAGACCTGTGAAATGACAAATTTTAAGCACAAGAATGATCGAGCCAGTTAGGAAACCTCCAGGCACGCTCCCTTTTCCTCCCCACCTCTTCACACTTCCATTAGAAATCAAAAGGAAATTCACAGGCTATTTTTTTTTTCTTTTTGTTTAAATAACATTCCAGGCTGTGACATAAGCCAGCAAAGACAGGAAATACGATCATGAGGGCAGAGCTCCATCCTCTGCTCCTGTCACTGCGACTTTTTGGGGACTTGGCAAATGACTGAGTAGAGGAGACAGCCGGCGTGTTTTATGGAGTTGAACTGTAACATCCCTGTTCCGCAGCCAACTCCCCATTCCTCTGCTGTGACACCAATAAATCTGCCCAGCCACGGGGAACAAAGCTCTTCACACGAGCTGGCCACACGTGAACCCCTCAGATTCGCCTACCTGGGCAAGCACCCAGCCCCTGGGACCTGCAGTGCGTAAATATTCCCCAAAAAGTGGGAGAATTCCCATTTCTGTACCATCACCTGGGGGTTTAACCCTGCTCCCAACACACTCACGTTCACCACAGCTTTCCCAGCTGCCAGTTCCCAGAACCTCAGCCTCCCATTCCGAGGGGGAAATCACCACTTTGAGCTCGAAGGAAAACCCTGCCAAGGCAAACCCTGAGAGCCCAGAAACCGAGACACAAATCCAAACAACTCAAAGCCTCGTTTTAAGCCTTGTCCAAGCATTAACCTCAAAAGCTCAGAGCACAAACTCACTTTTTGGAAGCTCATTTCCAGGTGAACAAACCAAAGCAGGGTGATCCAGGAGCACCTGGAGAACACCTCCAGGTTTCTGCCCTCCTCTTGCTGGACGCCCAGTGCCCTCCAGTAGGACCAGTGCGCACACGGGGGATCGCCGCGGGCTCCCACCCGGTGACAGAACCGCCACGGGGGGAGAACTGCACATGAATCTCCCTGGCAGGAACCCGTTCCCAGGCTGGCTGAGCCTGGAAATGACAGGAGGAACTTCTTCCACGCTGAGTCAGGGAGTGACGGCGGCCGCGGGGCTGCGGTGGCCGCGCTTCCTCCCCGGCGCGCGTCAGGAGCCGAGCCCAGCGCTGCCCCACAGCTTTCCTGTTTTCCCCGCTGCCTGCGGCTTCCCAGGCACAGGATAGGGATGTGGGGCTCCAGAGCCTGGCACTGCGGGGGTTAAACTGCTGGTGGGTAAATGCTGTCAGAGGCAGACAGGAGCTGCAGGGAAAAGGAGCTGTTTGCTCCAGCCTGTCCTGGGACACAGCGGGAGTGGCTCTCCGAGCACGGTCGCGCTCCCATCCACCGCCCCTTCAGTAGGAAAATGGGATGAGGTTTGCCTGTGCATCCCAAGGGCTTCCCCCACACACCCCCCAGCATTCCCACTGCTGATCCCCACGCAGGAGATGAGCCCAGGGCAGGTGGGAGCCGCTGGTCCAGCCCTGGGAGAGCCCCGGCAGCCCCTCCAGGCCACGCAGAGGGGCAGCGGCTGGGCCCACGCTGAGCCCTCCCTTCTTGTGCCCCCTTCTCCGAACACTCTCCTGCTCACATGGATTATTCCTGGTGTGGGTTCCCACAGGGGCTCCTGCCAGAGCAGCACCTGCCTGTGCTCCCAGCAGGACGTGGCTGGGCTGTGACACAGGACAGTGTTGGTGGCGGTCACACTCCCAGGGAGAGCTCACGCCACCGCTGACCCTACACCCACTCACTGCGCTCAGAGCGGCAGCCAGGCCGGACCCTGCCCTTCCTGCCCAGCTCCTGGTGAGACACCAGGCTCAGGTTCCAGCCCCAAATCCCCACAGAGCCCCCAGCTCCCGGCACAGCCCCGGGGCAGCGCAGAGGAGCCCTGGGGAGGCGGCGGCGGCGGCAGCGGGAGGAGGAGAGGTGAGAGGTCAGGGCAATATTTACTCAGACGTCACCTTTCACTTTTATGAAGTGGGGAAATGGTGCCGGAGCAGGAAAAGGGCTGCGAGGGACGTTCCTGCCTGGGAAGCTGCTGGGACACCGAGCACAGCACGGAGCTGGCTCCGGAGAGCCAGGGCCTGGCTGGGGCAGGACCCTCAGACCCCGCACGGGGCTCCCAGGCTCCATCTGGGAATGGCTGGACAGGCAGGAGCTCTGAAGAGCCTCTCCTGGGCTCCAGCAGGTCCCCAGCCGGACAGGAGCCCAGGGCACAGCGGGGTCATCCCTGAGCACTGAGATTTTTAGGGACTCGCAGCAGACACGGAGCACGGTGCAGAGTTAGCTTGGGGTCAGCTGGATGAGAGAACTTCCACGGGGGAAGCTCTTGGAAGAACAATCTCCTTCAGCAAGTGGGGACATGGAGCTGAGTGTGCCCCTTGCACGGAGCTGGGGCAGGGGCAGGGCTGCTCCTGGGGCAGGGCCAGGCAAGGAGGGGCAGCACCGGCCCACGGCACCGCCCTGGCACAGCAGAGCCCCGGCAGGGCTCTCCCAGGCTCACTCTCTCCGTGCCTTCAGAGATCATCTGGACTTTTCTATAACGTGACTCTGATGCCTTTTATCTCCTGCTCTGAATGCGATTTTAGCCCAGGCAAAGCAGGATTAAATTTTCATAGTAGGATACATTTATCTGGCTTCTCTCTCCCCCCATCCCCACCTCCCAGGTCGATCTCAGCCGAACAGAAGCTGCGATTACAGGGACAAACACGAGATGGGCTCTCTCTGATAAGGACGGGAGGGCCCCTCTTTCCCAGCGCCCCATCCCTGGCAGCATCCCGGTACCCAGCCCCTCCGAGCCGCACGGACGGATCAGAATTCCCTCTCCAGCCCGGCGGGGAGCACGCAGCACATCGGGTCCGTCACCGACACGTGTTGCACTCCTGTGCTTGGGAAACTCGTGCTTCCTCGGGAAAGCGCTGCTGGAGCAGCCTCGCCCCACCCGAGCAGCTCCGCTCGGACGCAGCGGGCAGAGGAGCCACCTTTCCATGGACAGGAGTGGGGACACAGCCGCAGCCAGCCTGGATCACCCGGGAATGTCTGAAAGGCACCAAAATCCTCCTGTTCCCCCTCCAGTGCTGCGTTCAGCAAAGCTCCAGGTCAGATTTCAAGCCCCTGCACCTCGTGCCCCCATCGCCACCGGCCAGAGGCTGCGGCTCAGCGCGGCTTTGCTCCTTGCTGGGTTGGTGTTCGGTTTTTAGTTGGATCCAGAGGATCCCCTCTAGTGGGATGAGGAGGAATTTCAAGCCCACATCCCACCCCCAATCTCCCCCCAGCTCTCTCTGTGCTGGGCTGGCACGGGGAGCAGGCTCAGGAGTTACTCGGCCCGTTTTGCCATTTTCCCATTGGAGGCGAAGCCAAAACCAGGCTGAAATGTGGATGCCAGGGAGGAAAGAGAAACACCACAGCAGACAGGAGGATAAACCCCCTTCACAGCAGCAAAAAGAGAGGACTTGCATCAGCCAAACACCTTTGGCAATAAGGGGCCACCGTGTGTCACCGGACAGTGTTTTCACACCACCGTGTGTCACCGGGCTCTCCCCCCAGGACAGGGGCTGGAGGCGGCAGGGCCGTGCTGTGACACAGCAGCACGTGGGGACCCCTCCGAGGCCCCCCAGGCCGTGTCCCTGCCGCCAGCACCCCGCAGTAAATCCATTTATTTGCACTGCAGAGAGCGGCTCGGAGCACGGGCCGGGGCGGCCGCCGCTGCCGCCCAAGGACAGCACGCTGCCCTCAATTCTGCTTTTGTTCCCGCTCCGCTTTTCATCCCCGGCTCCCCGCTCGGGCACACAAAGAGCCCGTGGCCTCCTCGCACCGAACGCCGCGAGTGTCGCTGTGCCCCGGCCCTGCCCGGGCACGGAGGTGGCACCCGGTGAGCGCGGCCAAGGAGGTCCCCAGGGATGCTCCGGGTGACAGCGACACTTCAGCTCCTTCAGAGCCAGCCCCCGGCGTCCCCGGCTCAGCCCCGGGAGAAGTTGGGAGCACCTTTTCCCCCCCGGCTCCCCCCGCCCTCCCCTTTGCTGTTGTGGCGGTGGCCTCCCAGCCAAGCTGGTTAAGAGATTAACACTCTAAAAACCACATTTACTCTAATTAGCCATGAAATCTTTGTAACTAAGTGAAAAAATGTTTCCCTTGAGGGATTTTTGTCCATTCATCACTGTTTGAATTGCCAGGGAGGGGGGGTGGGGAAGAGAAAAGAGGGGGGACGAGAGAAAAAAACCCCTCAGATCTAATGAATTAATAGCAGAATGCCCTGGGGGAGCAGCGGCTCCTCCACAACACGGGCACCTCAAAGGGGGCTTTTCACAGCTCGCCGAGGGGACGCTGCTGAATTATTTCGAGTTAACAGACTGTAACAGCTCTGCTCCCGTTTGAGCCGGGCAGCTTGGCCAGCGCTCCGCTCCTCCCTTCCCTTCCCTTCCACGGGGACGGACAGACGGACGCTGTGCCCGGCCAGCTGGGTGCCCCTGCCCTGCAGACAGCCGGGAGGGGGGCACAGGGCACTGCTGGCAGCACCACCAGTGCCCCCAGCCCCTCTTGTACCGGGAAAAACATTTCGGAGTTAGGTGGGAGGGGAGGCAGAGAATCTTGCCACAACTTAGGCCCATAAATATTTCATATTGCTGGAAGAAGAACGATTATATTCCTGCCAGCACTTTTCTTGTGTATTTTAAATGTGTCACCGCCTTCTACTTTCTCCCCCGTTTGTGTTTCTTGTAACAGGCCCATGAAATAAAGATTAGCTGAATAATCAAGAGTGTTTAGAAATGTGAAGGGGCCTGTCTCAGGAGCACTGCGTGCTCAGGTTCATCTTTTTTCGGGTTTTTATATTTTTTCCCCCCCTGTTTTTAAGGACGCCAAAGGCAGGTGGGGGAGCGAGGTTTTCACGGGGTGGAAGCGAGGGGAGCGGAGCCCGAGCGCGGGGATGGGGAGAGCGGGGAGCACGCGCTGCCCCGTCAAAAATGACAGGCTCAGCGCCGTGAGGAGCAGGGGGGCACTCTCCCCCATTACATATTTATTGTTCAGGCTGCAGAGGGGCCAATTAAAACAGCTTGATCACTGCCGTGTTCGAGCAGCCGCGGATGTGCTCGGAGAGGCGGGATGAGAGGGGCAGGTGCGCACGTTCCTGTTGGGATGCGGAGCAGCTCCTCCTCTGAGAGCCACAAACCTGCCCCAGGGAACAAATGTACCCCTGCTCCCCCAGGAGATCACCCCTCAGTGAACAAAGGTGCCCCTGCTCCCCCAGAGATCACCCCTCAGTGAGCAAAGGTACCCCTGCTCCCCCAGAGATCACCCCTCAGTGAACAAATGTACCCCTGCTCCCCCAGGAGATCACCCCTCGGGGAACAAAGGTACCCCTGATCCCCCAGAGATCACCCCTCGGGGAACAAAGGTGCCCCTGCTCCCCCAG
>VZTH01007286.1:0-20264 GCA_013397815.1 Aleadryas rufinucha | reverse complement strand
GAACAAAGGTGCCCTGCTCCCCCAGGAGATCACCCCTCAGTGAACAAAGGTGCCCCTGCTCCCCCAGAGATCACCCCTCAGTGAACAAAGGTGCCCCTGCTCCCCCAGAGATCACCCCTCAGTGAACAAAGGTGCCCCTGCTCCCCCAGAGATCACCCCTCGGGGAACAAAGGTGCCCCTGCTCCCCCAGCAGAGCGTCACGCTGGCACCCAGCAGCCAGCCCAGCTTCCCACCTTCAGCTCCTCACCACTCACGCAGTTTCTAAATATCGGCTTTGCTTTCTCTCCCGGTTCAGCTCCTCATCTCAGCTGCCCACGGCATGAGACAGTCTGCACCTACATCTGCCCTAGCTTTTGGGCAACCTTTCCCAGGCATGCTCGAGACTCCCACATTTAGCTGCAACAGGAGTTCCCGAAGTAAGTTCTGGAAAGCCTCGTGGCGGTACCTAAATGGGAGATGTCGGGAAGAGCCTGCAAATCACACATTTCCCCGAGACTCCACAGGGTCTGCCCGGCAAACTGCTCCAAATGCCATTTCCATTTAGCTGCTTTGCGAGCCAATTTGTCACATCCTAATGCAATTTGCCGGGGAGAGTTAAAGAGCACAGGGCAGCAGCAGTCACCCCTTCCTTCTCGGGGCTCCCGCAGCCAGCCTGCGTCTGCAGCTTCCCTCTCGCATCCAGCTGGAGTTCCCTTCTGCCAGCAAGCAGGGGAAGCTCAGGGTTAATGCAAGGAGCAAGGCAGAGCATGGGAAGAGCATGGGAAAAGCTGCTCCCGTCATATTGGTGGGTTATGTGCAGATCTTATGCAGCATCTGTTACCTGCTTCCACCGCAGCAACTTGTTCTGAGCCGGGGGGGAAACTCCACAATTAATTACATCAAACAACACCATAAAGACAATGAGGAGTAAATTGGGTTACTTTATCTTCTTGCAACAAGCGCTGGGGATGTGGTTGGAAGAGTTGGGAGGGATGGCTGCTCTGCCAGATAAGCCATTTCTCAGCTGACACGGTTGGGTCACGTCCCTCACTGCTCGCACCAAGCTCCTCAAATCAAAGCCGCTTTATCTGGTCCCCTGCACCACCCCAAAATACCACATTTGAGCTTTGAGGGTCCTCAAAGTGACAACAAATGGCAAAAGGACAGCAATAAAGACCAAAAAAAGCCCCATTGAGTTCTAAAGGATCTAACACCTCTGTGTTAAAGGTAAAAGGCCAAACATCTGTTCCGAGCATGGCACAGATTCTTGCGAGGCATCTGTCCCTCAGCTGTAAGTAGGTCATCTCATTTCACTTTAGGCACCGTTATCAATGAAGCCATCCAGAGCAGGAGGGACAGGACCACGTCCCCAGCTCAGCTGAGGTCTATCAAGCACATTGAAGCCACCGGTGAAGCATCAAGTGCTCAGGAAAGAGCAGGAGCAGCCTTTGAGCAGTGGTTTCACATCATGGCACTCCGAGAACTTCACGTTCCCTCACCTCCAAGCCTCAGCTGCTGCTCACAGACGCACGGGGGATTTTTCTCCCTCTGCCACTTACTATTCACCTCGCTTAAAATTAACCTATTGACTTTCTGATACCCCTTAGAACACAGATTAATTGAACATCACTCACTTCACCTCCAGGAACGTGCGAGTATTGGCCATAGCGTGAATAGAGACAAAGCCGGGAACGCCTGACCGTGCCAGGTTAAACGGAGGTCACAACCGGCGAGGACAGCTCGCACAGAGCAGCCTCGGCTGTCACCGACACCCATCCCACAGCTCCGGGGCTGCGGAAACCGGGACCACCACCCAGCAGCTGGGATTTCCCTCAAGGGAGCACAAGTGCATTCGGCATCTCTCCCCTCATCACCTTCCAGAAAGGCTCTTGCGGGGATTTAGGAAAGTTTTAGTGGGGATTTTATGTCTTTTCCCCTTAGATTCAGGGGTGTTTTCCAAAAAGTGCCTCCTTGCTAGCAGGAACTTTTTGCGGAGATGAGTTTATCCCGCTGCATTGGCTCCAGACCGTGACTGAGCGGTGCCGAGCGGCCGCAGAATTAACGGGGAAACAGCGATGTCTAACGGGAACGCGGAGCAGCCCGGGGAGGCAGCGGGAGCTGGATTCCCTGGAACCGGGCAGTCGGAGGGGTTCCTCCATCCCTTCCCCACGCCCCCCCGAGCAGCTCCGCGGGCACCGCCGGGGCCGCCGAGCACCACCCCGCGCTCTGCAGCCCCCGGTGCCACCCGCAGCCCCGGTGCCACCCGGCTCGGGCAGGGTCGGGCAGCCGCGGGCGGCACGGCCACCGCGATCCCGAGCCTCCTCCCCGCATCCTCCGGCGGGAGCTGCCCAGCGGNCCCGCTCCCCGCGTTAACCCTTCCCCAGCCTCGGCGCCGGCAGCGGGGCTCGGCACCCCCTTCCCCATCTCACCTGCGCCCCCCTGTCCCCGCAGAGCGCAGCGGAGCCGGTGCCGGGGGAGCGGCTCCGCGCCGGAACAAAGCCCCGGAGCGGCCCGGGGCGGCCTCACCGCGCGGGGCTGCGCGTCCCGGCCCCGGCACAGCTGTGCCCGTGAAGCCGCGCACCTGCCCCCGCAGCTGTGCCACCTTGGAGGGGCTGCGGGCAGCGCAGTGGGGCCCTTGGTTCCTGTCCCCAGCTCTGAGCCCCTGAGCGCCCCTCGCCCCCCGTTCTGGTGGTAAAAGCGGCACCTGAGCTCTCCTTTCCTCAGTTTCCCCATCTCTGGAAGGGGCTGGAGGCCTGGTTTTGTGCCGAGGCCGGGTCACCGCCAGCAGAGCTAGAGCTGGGCGTGTGCTGCAACGCCCCTGAAGCCACCGACCCCCACACCTCCTGCCAAAAGCTGCCAGAACCCAACCACAGTGA
Source organism: Aleadryas rufinucha (assembly GCA_013397815.1). Classification (NCBI taxonomy): domain Eukaryota; kingdom Metazoa; phylum Chordata; class Aves; order Passeriformes; genus Aleadryas; species Aleadryas rufinucha. The sequence goes on along the minus strand of VZTH01007286.1, from coordinate 17,409 downwards.
CCATGGCCAGCTGGGACAGGGCACCCTGTGACCACCCACAGCTGGGAACCAGGAGATTCCTCCTCGAGGTTGAGTGGTTCAACCACAGAGCCACCACCTGGCCTCTCCTGCTGCCTCAGCACAAGGAGAAACACCTGGAAGCTGCAGGGTGCCAAAGTGAGGAGCATCTTCAAACACCCCGAGCCTCACTGGTCACCTGCAGCAGATCACAAGGATTGGGAACACCTGGAGTCAGGGGGGAAAAGCCAGTCCCAGTGGCACAGCAGGACATCCTGCTCCTAAAACCCAGGAGCACCACGGTCCAGCTGACCCTGACCCAGCCAGGGGCATGGGAATGATTCCAAGGAGTGCAACTGGTGGAGGGGATCAATAGCATGATGGATTGCTGTTTGCCAGATCTTGTCATCAGGAATTTTTTAGCCATTTTTCTATTACACATTGGAGTAGTCGCCAGAGAAAATCAGAACCATCACCCTGGGCCTCCTCCACAACAAACCCCAGCGACCAAACCAACCCAATCTCCTCTTACAGTTCCCCTCCAGCACATCCTCTGTCACCCTCACTGCTGTCACCATGGCCACAGAAGTGGCCTTGCTGCATCTTCCCTGCCTGGTGCACGTTAGCAAGACCCTGCAAGAGCAGTTTTGGGTGGAAAAAGCCACAGGTGCTGTTGGTTTTGCTGTTTGCCCCCTGTAGGGGATTGAGGGACCCTTCATGAGGGGTCCAGCAGGGAATGCCTTTGCATCCCACTGTGCAGCCCCAGGTCCCACCCTTCCCTCTGCCCTGGGGTTATAACCAGCCCTGCACTGCCCCCTCCCCAGGGAGAAAGCCACAGGTGGGTTTGTCTGTGCTCTCCCCATCCCAGCTCAGTCACTGTCCCCTCCAGCAGCCCCTGCAGAGCCCTGAGCGGAGCTCGGGCACAGCTCCCAGCACAGCCAAGCGCCCACTCCCACTAAAAGGGTCCCCCCGGCCTCGCTGCAGCTCCAGAGCTGAGGACTTTGGCAGCCTGGAGAGATCCCCAAGCTGCAGCTGCTCAGCTCAGGAGAGGAAGCAGAAGGCACTCAGTGGATGGCAGCATTGGTTCCTGAGCAAGCTTTTTCCTCTCCCGTTCTGTTCCCAGCACAGCTCCTGCATTCCACATTCCCGCAAACCGAACCAAATCCCGCTGCAAACCCATCTTTGGCTAAATGCACATCCCACTAATGCAGTTCCTCCTCGTGCAGAGGCCCTACAGGGCAGGGCAGTGTCTCAGCAACCCCTCCTCTGCTCTTTGCAGGCCCCTCTGTGTCTGCAGGCTGCCTCCTGGTTATTATTTATTGATGGGCAATTGTGCTCCTGTGTTCAGTCTGTTTCCAGCTAATTACAGCATTGCTGGTGACAGATGGACAGAGGTGGACACACGGGTACAGGCCTGTGGCCACAGAGCCCCACACAACCCCTGCACATCCATGTTCACACACCCTCATGGTACCACTATGCAGAGACACGAATTTGACAGCCAGGAGAGCAGGTCCTGCTCCATGCCTGACATTCCCTTCTCCCATCCCCAAATCCAGGGATAGAACAGGCCCTTGGACCAGCCTGCAGGGCCACCTGGGTGCCAGTGGCCACTTCCTCGGCAGCAGGGCCACCAACAGGCACACAGCAGTGGCCACTTCCTCAGGCACACAGAGCGCTGGAGAAGAAACCAGGAGCACGACAGCCGCTGGCCAGGCAGGGGAGATGGGCTTTAAATCCATCTCTGAACCCTCGGCATGAACGGATCCCTATTTTGTGAGCCAGGGATGACCCCCAGCACCCCCGTTCCGAGGGGCTGCAGGTGACAAAGCAGTGCTCAAGCAGCTGGGGAAGCAAAGCACCGGGGACAGATCAGGCTCCGTTTGGAGCCCGTGTATCACAATTCCTCTCTGCCCCCATCTTTGATAAGCGCCTTTGTTCGGAGCGTGGGGGTCACGAATCTGTGTGATCCGGCAGCCTTTGAGCCCTCCCACCCCCCAGCGCTCCACATCCCCTGGAAGTGATGGAGAAGGCGGCTGCAGACATCGCCTCGGGCACTTCGCTCGGTGCCCGCAGAGGCGCGGGGCCCGAAATCAGCGCTCGCCATTCCCAGGGCAATGGAACAGAGGCAGCTCTTCCCCGGCAACCACGGCACGGAAAAGAGCGTTTTTTCCCCCATTTCTGTGAGCGTTCCGGACACCGGGAGCACGTCCAGGCGGCGGAGGAGCGGCTGCCGGGGCTGAGCGAGGCCAAGAGCACCATCTATAGGCACCGTCTATAGGCGCCGCCCGCCTGCGCTGACAGCTCCCGCTGCCATCCAGCCAGGCACAGGCTCGGCACAGCTAATAATTATTCAGCACTAATCACTACAATAGAAGAATCATAGGCAGTTATTTAGAAATGATTGTTTCCCCTCAGTTATTACTTATGACAGTGAAAGGAAGTATCAAATAGTCAAACCCACATGTATATGGGAAGCTGAGTGAAGGATCAATGGGAATTTAACCAGCATTTTACACTATTCTTCCTCTTTAGAAGAACCTTGTCAAGTGATTTTTTTTCTCTCTCTCCTGATCATAATGCCTTCTTGGGAAATAAAAAGGATTTTTCTTTTCCTGGCGCTCCTTATCCTTTCCTCTCCTCAGATTTTCTCATAACTCCGAGCTTCTGCTCCTGCCTCTGGATTCCCTGGTTTGAACTGAGCTGAAATTAACTCCAGCTTTTTCTTTCTAAAACAAACCCTGGTTTCATTAAGTGCAAGGGCAGGAGAACAGAAAGTCTCCGAACCCCGAGTTCCAGAGAGTCTTGTTACTGTCAGGAACACAATTGCCTGTGCCGAGGCTGTGTCAGGAATTCCAGGTGCAGACAATGTGCCATTTTTAATCATCTTCCCACAGCTTAGAGCTGAAAGAAAGGGGATCATACAGAGGAGAGCACAAAAATAACCCTGAAGAAAATACCAGTAACTTTTAGTGATGTTAAAAAAAAATCAAATACAACATGAAAACATCGACCGTGCTGGCCCATTCCCAGCAGCGACTGGGTCACCTTCTCCTCTCCTTCCTCTGGCTCTCAGTGTGACCCAAGGCCTGCACACCACTCCCACCTCTTTTTTAAATAAATATTCTGCTGCATCCCTGTGTTTCCCACTCCAGGACTGCACACATCCCTGCCAGGAGCAGGGAGAGGTTCCCACCTCGGTCACGAGCCCAGCAAAGTGGCCAAAGAAAGGTCACCTGAAGAGGCTGTCAGCTCCCTGTGGCCCTCTGGTGCCACTCTGAAACACAAACTGTGCTCAAATGTGTCCCCAAAGGGACCTGCGAGCCCAGGGCCACCACACAGAGCTGGGCACAGGTGCTGAGAGCAGGGAGCTGAGTCCTTCCCCGGAGCCAGGCCATGGGACTGGGCGTCCATCCACGGCTTTTGGAAGCGTTCCCCACCCCAGCTGCTGACCCCGACCCAGCTGTGCTGCCCCAGCCCCCAGCACGGCCCCTCCAGCTGCTGGAACCACGCCTGAGGCCAGGAGCTGCTCTGCTGGAGCCTCCCAGGGATGCTCAGGGTCAGGCTGCCCCTCCAGCCCCGGGCTGGGATCAAAGGGGGTGAGGAATTACAGCCCCTGAGTCAATTATTGGCCCCTCAAATGAAGGAGTGTCCACACAGCCTTGGACATGAACTCCCCTGCCCCGTCCCACTGAGAATTCACAACTCAAACATTTCCTAAGGGCCAAATCCTGCTCTGACACGAGCTCCCCAGCTTGTCCATGGATCAGGGGCACGTTCCCCAGCCAGGAGGGGACATTCCCCACCCAGGAGGGGACATTCCCTGCTCAGGGGTGGCTCCTGGGCTGCCCCCAGCCCCAGCTGTGCCTGCTCCAGCTCCCCCTTGCTGCCGTTCAGTGCCTGAAGCAGCTGCAGCCAGGGGCCTGTGGCTTTGCCCATGTCATTAATTACTCACTAATGACACAGCCACAACCCAACCCACAGCGCTTGGGGCAGCCTGCAAAGATTTCCCGTCCGGGTTTGTTCCATTAACAGGGAAAAGCCGTCAGTGCTCAGAGCTCCAGGCCAGAGCTCATCTCCGGCGTTATTCCGAGCTGCTGGTGATCACCGTGGCCCCAGATCCCACCACCTCCATCCCAGGCTGTTCCTGGGGCTGATTTTGGTGTCCTACAACCCACGGCAGGACCTGCACGAAGATCCCAAATGCAGCAGGGCCTGTGGTGACACGGCTGTCCCGTTTGGAGGGGTGGGTATCCAAAGGGGGGCTTTGCCAGGGCTCCAGCTGTGGTTTCCCAAAATCTCTGCATCTGAAAGTCCTCAGGCCTGGCTGAATTCCACCTGCAGGGCTCCCCCTTCCCCGGCTCACTGAAGGGGTGTCCTGGGGGAGAAGCATCTCCACAGTTCGGTTCAGGTGCTTGCTGTGATTAAGAAGCTGCTGTAGCAATAAATTTCCCCTGCCCGCTCCCTGCTCTGAGCTCATTGGAAATCTTTAGTTCCTTCATCATAAAGAAATGAGTATTTCAAGCTCCCCGTCCTAATGAAGGCAAAATACAGAGCATATTGTCAAACACGCCGTGGCTCTGCCTTTTATTCCACAATAATCTTTCTAATTCTTCTGTAGGCACCGTGTATCACTGACAATGCCAAACGGAATGAAATGCAAACCTAAATGATTTTAAACCCTAATTTCATCTCTTTTTTCTCTCTTGTCTGAGGAGATGGAGATTTTTTTTTTTTCCCCCCTGCATAATAGGTGGGAGCGGGGGTGGGACTGGAAATGCTTTGATTTGCGGGTCTGGCAGTGTTAATCTGCTGCAAACTCCGCAAAGCGTTCTGTGAGCGACGGAGGAACGCGGAGCTGCTGCCTGCTTATCGCTCCAGACTCTCCTCGGGATTGCCCGGGACTGCTGTCAGGAGAGGGAGGGGGATGCTCACACTCGAATACAGACCCAGAAGTTCATAAAACTCCTTCTCTTCAGGCAACTCAGCCAGCACCAGAGGAAGGCAGAACAGACACAAGCTCATTTTAAACACCACCGCAAGTTTTGATACAATCACAAAGGACAGAGGCTGCTAAAGGATGAAAACAACGAAAGAAGAAAACTTCGAGAGCACCAACCCTTTCATTTACCCCTGAATTTCCACCTCACCTGCTTCTCCAGCACCTCCTCGCAGCTCTCCCAGTGCCCAGGGGATCGGAGTGAGGGAACCTCAGTTCCATCCCTGCAGGGGGAAGTTCTGCTGCAGCCCAGGCACCGTCTGGGGCTCCCCTCTCCTGCCTTGCCCCACCACAGCTCCTCTGCAGAGCGGCTGCCCTGGGCTAGGGAAATGTGGATCATATGGAGAGGTTCATTTCATGTGTGTGAGCGCTGATTGCAGCCAGGTCCTGGGTTTAATTGATGTATTGGATCATGTGTGGTGAGCGTACCCAGGGAGTTTTCACCTCACAGATGTAGAGAGGGACCTCCTCTGGCTCCTTTCTTTGCCTCAATACCCAGCAAGGGGCCCAGGAATATTGGGGGATTAATGTCACAACAGAGGGAAAAAGTCTGCCATTCAATCTATTTAAACATTTGATTTCACCAGTGCACCAATTAGACATTCCCTGCCTAAAGAGACCACGGATTAAAGCAACAGCAACGCTGAAAAAAATCATAATCTCTTTGGAGATCTGTCTGTGGACGGATCTTTTCTCTCAAATGATCAAGGCAAATATATGAAATTGAAAAAAAAAAAGAAAGAAAAAAAGAAAAAAAGACCTCTTAGAAGTAAACTTTAGGGCTATGTGAATAATTTCCCCGTTCTTGTCTGTGCTCCCTTTCATGAGCTGCTTTTCCTTTCACTGGCACCTTCTCCCTCGCAGCCCATTTGCATTCCCCTAATTAAGGAGCTGCCGGCCCTGCAGATGCCACCGGCTGCCCTCGGTGGGGTCTGGAGGAGCCTTTCAGATGCTGATCCCGAGTGCCCAGGTCTGGGGCAGGTGGATGAACCCACCCCAGTGCCGAGTCCCCAAACCCCTGACCCCAAACCAGGGAGCTCCACTGCAGCTTCCACCAAAACCGGGGGAAACGTCGGATTTCCTTTGGTGACACCCCAGAGGTGTCACAGGTGTCTCCACTGAGCTGCTGGGGCTTGGCAAACTGCTCTGCCTCTAACGAGTTTCCTTCTGACAAAAGAAGGCCCAAAATCTCCATTTTTCCCTCCCAAAAGGGCACTGAGGGTGGTGGCGGTGGCACCTCCCTGGTGCCAGCCCCGTGGGGCAGCGTTTAGGGATCTGGGATGAAGTCCTGGGGTGTTGAGAAAGACAAAAGCACATCCTGAGGAATAAAAAAGGACCAGAACTCCTGTCCAAACCCCTGAGTCCCTCTCAGGCCGTGGCTGACAGCAGAGCCACCCCCATGTCCTTCCCTGTGTGCACCAGGAGAAGCATCCCGGGCTTTCAAACTGGTAGGGAAGGACTGGATCACAAAAAAAGGAGACCGAGTGGATTATTTCTCCCAGCTCCAATCCCTCCACGGCTCTGCCAGGACCTATTTCCAGCTCCTGTCTCCTCATTTAGATGAGTGGAAGGTTTAAATGGGGAAGTTTTCCTTGGCAAATGCGTTCTGGCAGCGGAGCTGGACCAGTTAAATTTACCCAGCCCGGACAAAAGGAGGAGCCTGTTTCCAATTAGGAACGCTGGTATTTTTCTCTTCCACGATTCCTGGTGTTCCTTGGGCCAGAGGTTCAGCTCAGGGAGAGGGGAGGAAGGGCAGGGGGAACCCAAACGTGCAGATCTGGCGGATCTGATCGACATCTCCGAATTCCCCGGTGCCGCAGCACCCTCAGGCCCAGCTCCTGCGGCGTGGCAGGGCTTTAACCACCTCCAGTTACTTGTGGCCAGTCCAAACCCAAGCCTTGGTGCCCATTTCTCCGTCAGATGGGGCGAGTCCCAGGCCAGCAGAGCCCTTGGCTGGCGTTTGGCTGCTCCAGGAGCCCTCACACCCTCGAAGGAGGCACCAGAGGGTTTTCCATGAGGATCCCTTCCCTCCCTTCCCTCTGCTTTGCAGAACTCCTCAGCCTAGAAGTAATTCAAACTGAATTGGAACAAGAACTGACTCGGGCAGGCTATCCAGAGATCCGAGGCTCTCATTTTAAGGTTATTTTATCCTTTATTTCTCCTGTGGTGCTGGACACCGAAGGTGAGAGCTCCCGGTGCCCGTTCGGCTGCTCCAGCACCGCCCAGGGACGAGGGGGAATTTCCTCCCGGCTGAAGAGGCTTTAAGAGAACTCCCCCGAGGAATGTCCGTGGGGGATCCCGGTGGGATCCATCCTGCACGGACAACCCTGGGCTGGGCTTCGTGAGCAGGTGAATGAAAAGCAGGAGAGTCCCCAGGCCCAGCACCCAGAGGAGCACAAGGCAGTGACAAATCCGAACAGAAATAATAAAGCAGAGCCAGAACAGCTGAACGTGCCCAGCGCTGGGGAACAAAAGGAAGGGGAGCCGTTTGTCACCTCATAAAGGAACGGGAAAAGAAAGTCTTTGACGGTGAGGGAGGACGATTTGCTCTCATGGGCCAGTGCACAGCCAAATATCTACAAGCTGTTCGCAGCAGACTGACGGCAGCAGGGCCAGAATGCCATTGTACATGCTCTAAAAAAAACCAGGGGGGGAAAGCCACCACCGCAGAGAGGTACTTCAGAAATAAATCACGGCCTATTCATTAAACCAGATTATTTTAGTGAAATCTATTTTCCCCCTCTCTTTATTGCTTTGTTTTCTTTTATGTTAATTCTGCGTCTGCTTAAAGTTGAATTCCTTGATCTGCAACATCTTTAGTTTTAATTTTTATTTTTTTTTTTCCCTCTCTCTCTCCTCTTACCAGCGAAATGAATTCAAATCATTTGCATTTATTGCAGCGAACATCCAGCCTCATCTGTAGCCTTTGGTGTGACTGAATTGCTTTTCTGCTTCACGGGGCACACGGAGGAGGCTGCAGCGAGCCCCTCACCACGCCGGGAATCATCTCCCTGGCACTCCCACGGTGCTGCAATATTTATCATATTGATCCCCTATAAAATAAATAAGCACAATGATATTATTGGAAGCAATGATCTGATGAACCCACGGACTGAATCAATCACTTGGCAGGGACTTCAGAACAAGCAGCCGCTCGCTCTCGACTGTTTCCAGAGTCAATTTTCCTTACAAATGGGTTTCTCATCAACCTGAGCACCTCACAGAGGGAATGTGTCCTTCCACTGGATCTCCTTGGAAAATAGGAGTGTTATAGATGGGTGCTATACCAAATATAACTTCTCTATAGCCACACACTTCCATTCCTTAATTAACTTTAAAATCTTTAAAAAACACTCGATTCATTTCGTGGATTTAGCTTAGAGAGACCCAAAATTCTCTTCAAGGCACGAAAACAGCACTGGCTTCACACTGGTTCTGTTTGCTGAAATAGATTTGTAAGAAATATGGAGGCAAACACAGAGAATTTGCACAGCTTGTTTTCCATGATGATCTCCTGTGCCACAGGAACAATATTCCCCCTGCATGGCCAAGGGGTCACTGCTGGAGCTGGGGGAGGAAAGTGGAGACCCAGGCTCAGACCACATGAAAAGTGACCTGAGAAAATCCATCATTAAAACACTGAGCTTGTTCCAAGGGCTCCATTTCTCCACCAGCTTCCAGCTCCACCGTCCCTTCCTTGGAGAAACCGGTTCTGAAGGAATGAGGGAGGGATTTGAGTGGATGGAAGGGGAGCCCTGGAACCCCAAAGGGAAAACACTCACACTCAAGCACTCTGGGAGCCCCATGAGATGCTGCTCTGCCTTGGGAAATAGAGCTGGACCCCAGCCCGTGGCTGAGGGCGCTGGGATTCGGGTCAGGATTTCGGACACCGAGGTGGGGGACGATGGTTCTGGGGAATTGTCACCAGCCAGGACCCGCCAGGGTGCCCCACACGGGCTGGGGCTGCTCCTCTCCCCTTCCTAGCAGCTTTATCAGCAGCAGATGCTGCTGCAGTCAGATGGAAACAACACAAGGAGCTCCCCACATGGCGTCTCGTCACAGGGAGAGGAGAGGAGCTGCTGGGGCTGGCGGGGATCCGCGGGAATCTGGCTGCGGGAAGCGGCCCAGGAATTCCAGGTCAAGGGCCGGGGGCACCTCGGTCCCGCAGCGCCCGGGGAGCGGTGCCAGGGCTCCCCAGCTGAGCTGCTCCACCCGCTTGGCGGAGGGAGAGGTGGAGGATTGGGGCAGGAAGGGGCAGCAGGAGGGGACACGGGCGGGAGACGGGGCTGGAAGCGCTGGCAGTAATCTCACGGCACGTTCTGTGCTTGTCATCCGGTGCCACGGGATTCACGTTCCCTGGGACTTCCAAGATGCTCAGGAGCAGAACTCACAGCTCCTCAAGGCACAACACCTTGGGTTTAATCCTTTCCTGCCTGGCCCTTTAAACCTGGAGGATCAGCTGCTGAACCCTGCCGGACCCTTCCCGGTGTCACCAGCACCCAAACCCTCTCCCCTGGTGTCCAGCTCCCACCAAAAACCTCTCACTTTCCACAGCAAAGGGAAAAAAATTCCATGAAAAATCAGCCTGATCGGGGAAAAGACTCAAACTTATTGATCCCTGCATCAGAAGTGCACAATGCCTGTAATTAAACACGTGTAGGCTGGGAGCTGCTTGTCTGCCCTTGGGTTTGCTCCTCAGCAGAGTGAGCTGCACACAGACAGACACACAGACAGACAGACAGACTGCTCCCTCCCTGCGACTGCAGGCCTGGGGAGGAGGAATAAATTAATCAAGCTCACCTCTCCTCGCAGGAAAGCCAATCAAGCTGGCTGTTCAAAGGATAACTGCTCTAAACCCTGCATAAAAAGGGGGGAAATGCAGCTGGGACCTCCACATCGGCTTTTTAACAGCTGTTTGTAAATATGGCTAATAACTCATCCTGTCAGCGTGCTCGCTTGGCCATTACAAGGGAATATTCATAAACGGTATTCCCAGTGCTGATGGCTCCATTTCCTTAATGAAATCCACAGAGTTTACTTTGCGAAGTTTAATTGCTGGAAGAACGGGTGTCGGGTTTCTGCAGCCGACCTGCGGCCCTGAAATCCTCCCAGCTCCCGTGTACGACAAGGGAAGAACTTAATGGAGCTTTTGCAGCAGTGGCTTAGCAGCTAAGCCACCTTTAAGCAATAATCCCAGCAAATATAGATGGAGATGCTGGAATCTCCTGCCTTCCAGGAGAATAGATTTTAAGTAACATGAAATTCAGTCCCGCTAATTGACTGAGCAGGGGATTTCTGTAGGGAATGCCTCCAGCACTGAGATCCAGGCATTGATTACGTCTCTTGGATGGGGATGTCTGCAGCAGGACGGGGCTGGGAAGGGAACAGCTGGATGAGGAGTGGGCAGGGCCAGGCAGGGCTGGGTGACAGCACTGGATGGGTTAAATCCCTATGTTAGTGACACACACCCCAAAGTCTTGGTGACTGCCACCTTCCACCTTTCGTCCACTCAATCTGTGACAAACAGAAGACTGAAACTGCTGGAATTACTGCAGAATCTCTGCAGCCCTGGCTCTGGTGGAACCCAGGAGAATCCTGAACTTCCCACCAGCAAGGAGCCCAGTTCTCCTCAGGGGTCTCAGCCCAGGTGAAACCATCCCCAGAGGGGCAGAGCCCAGAGCTGAAGCATGGAATCCCCATGCCCAGGACCTGCCAAGGCCATTTCTGCTCCATTCCTGACTCTGCTGGGCCTCAGGGTGAGCATCCTCCCCAGGTGGGGATGGGAACACCGTGCACAACTCTCAGGGATCTCACCTGACCCCAAACAAACCAGGAGAGGTTTAAATCCAAGCCTGAACCGAACTGCTGAGCCAGCAGCGGTGGTGTGATGTTTAGAGACACTCAAACACAGAACAAACTCGGTCCAGCACCATCTCCCTCCTTCTCTAACATGGAAAATAGCCCGGAAAACAGCGTGTGCTGCTGCCAGCGGGAAGGGGAGCTGGGTGCCAACACCTGAACAAGATCAATCACTTCCAGGAGCAGTCTGAGCATGCAAGCAAAGCTCCCTGCCTGCCCCAGCAGCTCTGCACTGCTAAAGCTTCTCCAGTCATGCAAAACTAAGCGACAAAACTTACAGCTGACTTTGGGAGGTGTGTGAGGGGAGCACGGGTCCAAACAATTCCTCATTAATAGGAACTATTATGCATTAAATCCAATCCAGGCCACAGCAGTTACTAATCTGTTTCATGACCTCTCAGCCCAACACCTGTAATTTTGTAGATCACACAGAGATTTTGCTCCATGGAGCTCCAGCTACGGACAGAAGAAAATGTGATTGTTTTTTCCCCCTGAATTTCTGTAAAATATCATTATTTTGTGATATTTCACATAAAAATGTGAACCCTCCAAACCCTGCCTCTGCTGAGGTGTGGCCACATCGTGCCCCTGCTCAGCACCAGCCCCTGCTCGGGAGGAGGGGATCCAGGAGCATCCCTTTGGGGCAGCCCCACGGCATCACCTGGGCACTCACTGGGGAAGGAAAAGGGCTGGGAGTGCCTGCAGGGAGAGGGATGAGGAGTGAGCAGGAGCCAGCAGCTGGGAACACAGGTCTGTTTGTTTGCACTTCTGCCTGACTCCGGCAAGGCAGAAGCTGATCATACGTGAAAGAGGCAGGATTTGAACAAGATCTCAGACAATAAAAAGGGCAAGGCAGAGCACCCTGCAGGAGGAAGAAGGATGCAGTTTTATTCCCAGATGGAGGCTTCCTCTGCTGCCTCAGATGCCGGGGTCAGAGGAGGACAGATAACCGAATCCCCTTCAAAGCTCGCAGGGTGAGCGGCTCCCGTGTGCCCCTCTCCGACAGACAATTTCTCTACAAGCCCTGCAGGAGCACAGAGCAGAGAAAAGGCTCCATCCTTTGAGCAGCCAACCTGCAAAGGCTGAGCCTGCTCGGGTTTCCAGCAGAGGGGTGTGGATGTTCCCAGGGCCTGGCTGGAACAAGGTGCTGCTCCCAGCGCTGCTGGCCCATAGAAGCTCCAGCTTTGGGACAACAGACACTGGTGATTTTACCTTCCTTAGGTGGCACCTGAAGCTTGCCCAGGCTCACACAGGGAGCTGGCAAAGCCTTCCAAGCACCCCAATAACTTTTGTCAATCTGTCCCCAAACCTCAGCCTCCGCTGTAGGCAAATGCTGCAATTTCCCAAGGAACCTTTTCATCCATTTTTTATGCGGCTCACTTTCTTCAAAGGCAGATTGGGGCTGGATGTGAGAAGGGAAACCAATATTTCACTTTCCTCCTGCTGCATTTTAATCCTGAAGTTTGGCACTTGGCTGAGCACTGCCCCAGTTTGCCAGGGAAGACATCAGGAGCCAGTGGGTAACGGAGCTCAGAGTCATCAGTGCAGAAGAGGGCAGAATCTGGTTAATTACTTCAAAGGCTATTCCTTTCAAATTCCAATTATATTTCTGCTTTGTTTTAAAAACCAAGCTCGCTGCTCCAGCCTTCCCCATCCATCCAGAGCCGTCCCGTTCGGACAGGGCAGGTGGTTAATTCAGAGTGATTTTGTTTTATCAAATCATACTCTTCAGGGACAAAGGAATGAAGTGAGCACTGAAACGTTTCGGATGGCGACCCCGAACATTTGCATAATTCAGCTCCATTCCCCCGGGGCCTCGGCAGGGCTGACAGATGACCGGGCTCCACCTGGGGAGAGCCTCAGAGGGAGCAGGGATGACACTGGGAGGGGTTTTTATCTCCCTGGCTCTGGTTCCCTATAAATGAATGCCCAGGTCTTGCCCTGGTGGCACCGTCCCCTGTCAGAGAGCGAGGAGCACAGCACCCACCCAGGGTTAATGCTGGCCCTGGGGCTGCTGCTCAGCTGCTCCGGGGTCTCACAGCATCCCCCACGCCTGCAGTGCCTCTGGAATCTGCTGCACATCCCAGAAAACCCCCCCAGAGCCCCCCTGGCTGGGGCAGTCCAGGGATATCGGTGCCAGCTGAGGGTCTGGCCCTTGGATGGGTCGTGCTCTGCTGGTGCTGCTGGCAGGGAGGGGTGGCTGTGAGGCAAAAGGGGGTAAAAACCTCGCAGAGTTCTCCCCAGAACGTGCAGCTCTGGTGCAGATCTCCCCTTCCTGCTCGGAGAGCTGGGTCTGCCACCGAGGCTGTGTTTAATCACAGGGAAACCTCACCAGCAGCAGTCCCTGCCAAGAGCCTGCAGGAGCCGGGTCCAGCCTGGTCCCTGTGCAGTGTTTCCCCCAGTATCACCCATTAATCTCACCCACAGGCTCAGCTGTGGGCACTGTGTCAGGCTGGGAGCAGATCAGCTGCTGCAACAGCACGAGAAATTCTTTGTTTCTGGCTCGTGCAGCAGCTCGGGTTCGTGTCCGGTCTCTTCTGCTCAGAATCCTCAGTTTAAACCCTTCCCTGATGATCCGGAGAGAATCCAGTCCTGACACAGGGATGAGCCTGCACAGTCTGTGTTGTTAAAAATTAATTTTACCTGATGGCTCCTCAAAGCCAAGGCAAACACAGGCAGGGTTTGGGCAGAGCCTTCCTCCCATCCCCACCTTCCTCCGCTCTCCCACTTCTCCTCTTCATCGCTCCTCCTTTCTGATCATTTATTTTAAACTGCTTTAGTTTTAATTAAACCCGTAAACAGGTACAAACAAACATGAAGAAAGGAAAGATTAAAGTCTCTTATCTACTAATTATAGTCCAGATGAGATGTTTCAGATAAATGATCAGAGCATGGTGTATTTATGGAGCTCATCAGCCTGTAATTAATTCAGCACCAGGGTTACACCCGTGTGGGTTCTCAGGCTGGGCTTTTCTTTGTGGCACCAATTTGCCACCTCCCCCTGCCCTCACCGAGAGCCTCACTGACTCCAGCTCGGGGCAAGATAAATCTCACTTGACCCAAACGCTGTTCTCACCTTTGGGGTGAATTTATTCCTCCTGCTCTCTGCTCAGCATCACCCCAGGCCTGGAGCACAGGCTGGGAATCCACATCCTGGCTCTTCACTGCCGCCTCCACCCCTGACGTGTGACTTATGACGGGCCCAGAGCTTCTCCTCCATCCCCATCCTCAGCTTGTTCTGCTGTAAAACGAACTCTAATTAATAAATGTCCGTGTGTCAGCTTGAGCTCCTCAGACGGGAGCCAGTAAAGATCTACAAGGTGTCATTAATTCAGAATTAGTTCCAGAGACATCATTGCTTTAACTTCATAACTGTCTGTCCCTTCCCTGATCCATCTCTACGCAATTTTACACCACGATCATTTACCAAAATATCCCAGAGGCTGTTATATTTTAAGCCTTTTCCATTTTTCTTCGTGGTGGCTCTGATTGAGGCTGTGGATTCCCAGCCAAGACAGATTTGCCAGGCAGGGAAGGGAGCTGCTGCCAGGGAAGAGGTGTCCTTAACCCTGCCAGGGCCACAGAAATTGTGGTTTTTATCGGAATGTTGATCTGTAATTCATCTTAAAATGAATTGTCAGTGCCCTCCAAGCACAGCACATCTGTGTTTAACTGGGACTGGAGAAGGGCTCGGGGTCAAGGTGAGGAAAGAACAGAACCCCCCAGAAATGAAGGGGCCACCAGAGCACCCGGGGAGCGTTGGCAGGAGCTGGACCTGGATGTCCCAGGAGTTGTGCTCACACCTCGTGCTCCATTTGATCCCCCAGTTCTCCACTCTAACTCTCTTTTTTAAAGGAAACAGGTTAATCCCACATCAAAAATTACCCATGCAAGGAAAACATCGATCTTTATTGCCCGTTTCTCATTATTCCTGTGCTGAGAAGCAGAGGAAAAGCCCTGCAGTGAAAGGCTGGGTTTGGGATGGGGCACTTGGGACCGGGGTTTGGTACCTGGAGAACTGCTCGTGGTCAGCGCTCTCCTGCTGCAGCAATTACACAAAAACCACCTTGAGCCGTTCAGGAAATGCGAGCCCATAAATTTAAAGGGTTGAAACACAGCTGAAGGACACTCAGCGTGCACAGAAATACCCAGGGAGGTTTTGTTTTCAAAGTTAATGCGTCCACGGGGGGGTTTTGCTCAGCCCCGTTTGTACCGGGGGTTGTGCTTTGCTCGCACAAACTCCTTCAGGAGAGCCAGGGGCTCTGCTCCGGTCGGGAATCTGAAACTTCCCTTCAGCCAGGAGGAAAAGCCAGGAGCTGGATCCTGTTCCAGCATCAGGGCACGGCTGTGGTGCCTCCAGAGTCACAGAGATGCTGCTCAGATCAGGTGGAACCTCCCCGATCCTCTGGTCCCGGGCTGGAGGCACAGGATCCGTGGCACTTCTGGGATCCAGGAGTTTTGTCTGCCTCAGAACCAGACAAGCACTGAACAAACAGCTCAGGGGCTGTCCCAGGAGGTGGGAATTCTCTTACAACCGAGCTTATAAAAACACAGCTATTAACAATGGGGAAAATGCTGGATTTTTCCCATTTTAGCCTCCCAGTCCTGGCCCTGGGTGGTTTCCCAGCCCCTCTGACCAGCACAGTGCGGCCACTTCCCACACAGACCCAAAAACTGTGGACACACAAACACGAAAGCAGCCAATCCACCCAGAGAACAATTAAACCCCGAGGTTATTAGTCTGCATTAACACCACCGAGTCTCAGAAACGAGGCAGAAATTGCTCTGCATTAATTTCCCTGCGTGTCCTCCTGTTCCAAGAAGGATTTGATAAGAGTCAGCAAACTGGAATTGTTTGCTGATCACACTCGTCAGACTCAGGCTGTGGATTCCTGGCAGGAGGAATTTCTGACCCTTTCAGCATGCTCTGACCTCGGAAGGTGCTCGGATGTGGGCAAGGAGAGAGCCAGGTGCCAGTGCCCCGCACAGATCCCTCTTCAGAGGGGCAGGAACAGCAGCCAAGGTGCTCATGAATGGTTTTTCCCTCACAGACACCAAACAAAACAAATTGTTTGTAAACTCAACCCAACCCAACCCTAGATTTCTGCTGGTTTTGAGACCCTGCTTCTTTTCTTGACCGAGGCTTTGGAGGCAGCAGAGCATTTCCAGCCTCTTTATCACACACAAAATATTTCAGGGAAATAGGTAAAAAAAAATATATAAAATCTTTGCTTTGCTTTTAAACTTTAGTTCTTTCTTAAACACTGCCAGTATTGGGAAAAAAATACAAGAGAGTGGCTGCAGATTTAAAAATGGGGGGAAAAAAGGTTGTGTACAGAGCTGGGAGAAGCCCCTGGCTGCAGTGACAGCACCAGGGCTGTATCACCCCATCACACGGGGCTGCAATTGCTTGTCCCCGTTGGCTTTTCCCCCCCTCTTAATCCCTTGCTGCAGCTTTACTGAGTTCTTTACTTTCCTTTTATTATTTCCAGGGGCTTAAGTCAAGTTTTCAGTCAGGCTTCAAAGGGTCTGATACATTTGGTGCCTGTAATTCCCGGACACCAACAACTGCCAGAATAATGTTCTTGGGGCTCTGGAGGAGCCACTGGAGGGGGAATGAGACATTCACGGCTGCAGCTGATCCCAATCAGCTTCCTGAGGGCTGCAAGGAGGAAACATTAATCCCCAGACGGTTGGTGCATGCTGAGGCTCGGCAGCAAATTGGGATATTCACACCTAAATCTCGGAGAATGAGCTCACCTCGGGCCTGGTGGGGTCACACAGAGCATTTTATGGGGTTCCAGCCACAGAATTTGTGCTGTGGGAGAACCTGCCCACAGCCCAGGAGGAGCCTGGCTGCTTGGCTGCTCCAGATGCTGAGGGATTTCAATTCTCTGGAAGAATTTCCTCATGGAAAGGGCGGTCAGGCCTTGGCAGGGGCTGCCCAGGGAGGTTTGGAGTGCCCAATCCTGGAGGTGCCCAAGGAAGGATGGACGTGGCACTCTGGGCTGGGGACAAGGTGGGGATTGGGAACAGCTTGGGCTCTGATCTTGGAGGGCTTTTCCAACCTCAATAATCCTGGGATTCTGTGAAATAACCCAGGTTTGAACCAGTGCAGGCTCTCTCCTCACCCACCATGCAGCAGCTGCTGGTGGCTGCTGCCTCTGGTGCTGCTGGAGAGCCCAGGACTGAGCTGAGCCAGGCCTGGGACTGGGACTGGGACTGGGACTGGGACTGGGACTGGGACTGGGAGATGCTGCCCCACAGGGATCAGGGGGCTCAGCAGTAATCCTGTGTCATATCTCAGAGAGACCCCGTGGTGCTGGAGAATGGGGCCAGGACACCAGCAGCTGCTCCGGTTGGTGTTCCTGGGGGAAATCCCAGCTCCTGGGGCTGCTGCAGAACCTCACCTGATCCCTCAGCCCAGCCCATGGGGCTCACCTGACCCCAGACAAGGCAGGGGCGAGGTGTTTCCCTCAGACCAGAGGGTTCCTTTGGCACAGACGGGCCCTGACCCCGCTGTGCTGCTCCCCTGTGCCCACCCCTGCCCCCAA
>VZTH01007275.1:13649-31459 GCA_013397815.1 Aleadryas rufinucha | reverse complement strand
CAGCTCTGTGCAAACCATCCCTGTTCTGTGCCCCAATCCCAGCTCTGTGCCAGCCACCCCTGTTCTGTCCCCCAGTCCCAGCTCTGTGCCAGCCACCCCTGTTCTGTCCCCCAGTCCCAGCTCTGTGCCAGCCACCCCTGTTCTGTGCCCCAGCCCCAGCTCCTCCAGCCCCTGACCTCGCTCTGCTCCCACTCCAAACCCGTCTGACCCTGTTCCTTCAGGGGCTCCTGCGCTGCCCTCGCCGGGGCATCGGGGCCGTCACACCGGAGTTCCGAGGGAGCTCCGTCTCAAACGGCTGCACAAACCCCGGTAAAACCAAGGCAGGGCTGCTCCAGAGAGCAGTGACACCCAGGGACAAAGGAATTTTTGTTAAACTGTTCAGAGCTGCTGCTGGAACCTGCTCCGACCCCGCTCTGGGAAGGACGCGGGCCTGGCTCGACCGTCACGTTTCTACCCACAAATTTAGGTGCTGCTTTCTTTAACCCAGAGAGATTCCTGGGAAAACCCACATTCAGCCTCTCGTGGCTTGCCTGGTGACATGTTAAGCTTAAAGAATGGAAATTCTTTCAGTCTGGAAGGTTTAAAGAAGGACCAAAACCAGGCTGAAAGCCGCCCTCGGCAGACTGGGCCTCGCACCTCTTTGTGGTGAGGGAGAGGAAAAGGTGCAGCGACGCAGCTTTTAAAGGTTCAGAGTAAGGAAATGGCTGATCCTGTGTCATCCTGGGATGTTGTTTTCCATCCCTGGCTGGAAATGTTGTTGGCAACTCCACCAAAATGTCCATGTTGCACAGATACTCTAAATGCAGCTGGCATGGAACTGAAATTTCCATTTGGTGCGAAATTCAGACAGGGAAAAGACAAAAAAAGAAGAAGTGTTGCCTGGAATGAGATGGGGAGCCTGGAAGGAAGCCAATATATTTTTTTTCCACTCAAAACTCAACAGGCCTTTATTTGAATTTCTTTAAAACTGACATATTCATGGAGTTTTCAAACAGGCTTTTTCTGACAAGTCCCCTAATCCCCCAAGCCTTCCCTCCCTCAGCAACCCAAGTTTGTCAGATCCTTCCCTGCCAGCTGTAGCTGTAGGCTCCTCCATATTCCACACAGAGTTGGGCCCTCCCTGAAGTTATGGATACACAGCTCTATATACATTTTAAATCTCCGCACATGGCCACCCATCTCATCGAGATGGATATATGCATATTTATTCCTGTACAATTCCTGCAGTCAGCCAGTTCTGGCTGATCAAACCCTCACTTAAAACATATCCTTCTGTGATAAATAAAAACACGGACTGCTCTCTTCCTGCTGGTGAATCACATTCTGGAATCTCCTGCTTGTCTTCTCTCAGTCAGAACTGGGACTTGTCTCAATCTCGTGGAAGGTGTAAATAGGTTGTACAAAGAACCAGGGAACGGCTGGGGCTGGGCCAGGGAGGGTTTAGGGTGGAGAGCAGGGAAAGGTTCTCCCCCCAGAGGGTGCTGGGCACTGCCCAGGCTCCCCAGGGAATGGGCACGGCCCCGAGGCTGCCAGAGCTCCAGGAGCGGTTGGGCACCGCTGCCAGGGATGCCCAGGCTGGGATTTTGGGGTGTCTGCGCAGGGCAGGGGTTGGATCAGTGATCCCTGTGGGTCCCTTCCAACTCAGGCTATTCCATGACCCTATGGATATCTGTGTTTTAAACCCCACTAACTGTGGGGAGTTAGAGCTGTACTGGGACGAGCCCTCCCCGTGCCCCCAAGGTTTCCATGCCGGAGCTCCTACACACAACACACTCACACCTGACAAATGCTGATCCCATCCACGAAAACA
Organism: Aleadryas rufinucha; assembly: GCA_013397815.1. NCBI lineage: Eukaryota > Metazoa > Chordata > Aves > Passeriformes > Aleadryas > Aleadryas rufinucha. Next base: position 29,649 of record VZTH01007275.1, on the reverse strand, counting down.
CAAATTGATCTGCACACTGACGAGCCCCCAGCACCAAGGACGCTGATCCCTTGAGGCTGAGCACTTCCACCCAGGGTGAGCATCCCTCAGAGACGGGGAGGAAGCTGCGGCTGCCCCAGGAGCCGCGGCTCATCCCCGGCGTCGGAAACGCGCGGGCGGGAGAAGGCAGCAACAGGAGGTTGAGCATCTCTCCACCTTCCACATCCTCCACCCTTCTCACAGCCTCCAGAAGCCGTTTCACACCTGGCCCTGCTCTGCTTTCCTGGCAGCTCTCAGAAGCACTCCTTGGTTAAAATGTGAAACTCCAGCCAAGTGATCGATGTGTGATATTGTAAAATATTCAGGATTCTCAGAGCAGCTCCTTCTCCTAAGTGGGCTTCTCATATTCGTGGGAAAACTCATTAATATTGAAATCCCCGCTGACAGAAGGCTTGTAGGCAATACAGTATCAGGAAAAAAACATTCTTGTATTTTACATGCCGGCTTAGAGAGTGGGAATCAATGGACTAAAAGCGACCTAGTTCTAGTCCTATTTTTCAGCTGATAGAAAGCAGCTCTTTTGATATTAAATAATGCATCTCTTCAGCAAGCAGTGAATAATATGATTTAGTGTGTTCAAACATTCTGCTGGAATGATGATGCAGGCTCTGAACACGCTGAATGTCACTGAGCACACCCTGAGACACTCGTTCGGCTCAAACAGGAATGTTTACCTAATTCCACACACTCGCTCGGAGGATGTGCCTTCATGATGATTTACAAACACAGAGTTCACCTGTTTGCAGCAGCAGGTGAGTGCAGCCCTGAGAGGCAGCTTTTTCCCCCGGGATGTGACTCCCAGTGCTCCCGGGCTGGCGCCGCTCGGCCGCGGGTTCCCACAGACACACGGAATGAGCGGTGCAGGTGCACGGCGCTGGCTGCATACAGGAACCAGCTCTTCCTGGCACAGGGAGCCTCGCTGGAATCTCACACCTGCCTGGGCTCTGAAATGCAGCAGCAGTGCCCCCGATGGGCTCTGAACATAAAGCTTTCAGCTGGTTAACGAGGAGGTTAATACATTGATATTTTCTCTTTAGAGACGTTCGCCTGTTCGATGCCAAACTACTCACAGCAAGGCTTGGTAACCCTGTGTCTGTTTTATGTCTGTTACCTGGGACAGAAGAACCTCTGGTGATCTGGGACTGGGTGCTGGGGAGGGATTCACCACCAGCTGATGGAGATGGGGGACTCTGCCTCCCCTCCCAGGTGAGGTATTTGGGAGGCACCAAAGTGGCCCCCAAGCATCAAAAGCTCGTAGAACAAGCACACATCTGCTCCTAACAGCATTTAGAAGTGGAATTTGCAATGATCCAGGGCCTGTTACCCGAAATCTGGATCACCTTTTCATACTCCTTTAGAGTTTTGGAAGGAATTCCACACACAGGGAAAAGGAAGAGCAGTTGGGTGTTGGCTGATGAGGCACAACTGGCTCTTTCTTTCGCCCCAGGGCTCTTCCCTACTCCAGAGTTTGCTGCCCCAGTGTCTCCTGCTCACATGCAAAGCCCTCCAGCTGCAGGAACGTGGTGCCTTCCTCACGAACAGACAGAACTAATGGCCAGAAAGAGCACTGTAAATTCCGAAATTCAGAGTCCAACCCTGCATATTGTCCTTGCACAAAACCACTGATTGATTTAAATGGGATTTGCAACTGCATAAGAGGAGAAAAACTGGAGGGTTTGGCAGGTTTCCCATGAAACAAACAGAGCCTGCTTGAAATGAGGTATTATTTGGTATTCTGGCATATTAAATGTGTTAGATATGCAGAAAGGCAGAGCAGGGAGAAGCAACTGAAGTTCAAGGAGTTGTCCAACCTGCCCAAGTGCCCATTTAAACACGCTTTTGCTCCTGAGAAAATTAAATAACTTAAGGTCCTCCTCTCTCCAGCTCCAATTTTTACAAGAGTGCCTCGTAAGATGTGAAATCATTAATTAAAGAAGATTCCTCAATTATTCTCTCTGACCTGTCACAGTTACTTGTTTAGTCAGCGTTAAGAATTCAGCAACATCTTCAAAGGCTTTTCAAGACACCACCTGTGAACTAATTATGCTGAAGGAGGAAAGATTTGTGAGGAGCTCCAGCTCCTGGCGCTGGCTGACAAAACAGCCACCAACCGTGGCCCCAATTCTGTAACTTTTTGCAGCTAATTCTACACGCTTGAAGCGCTGTCGCTTCAAATCAGGAAAGTAAATCCCCAAATGTAGGGAAAAGGGCTCCAGCAGAGGTGCACAAGTGTGTCACCAGGGCTCTCAAACACAGCCTTGCTTTGCATGCATTAAAAATGTCCTGAATGCTTTGTCCCCTGTTGCTGGGAACCGGGGGGGTCATCCAGAGTTCTCCAGGGTTGCTACCCTGGAGATTCCTCACTTTCTACAAAGAGTAAATTCCGAGTTTGGTCTTTAGGGAGGACCCTGGGAAACTCCAGCAGTGCTGATGGAGCATGGAACATCGTTTCCCTTCGTTTCTGGGAGAGCCTCGGCCCCCAGCTCTCCCTCACCCCCCTGCAGTCAGAGACTGGCTCGCTTTGGGGTGTTCCCACAACCTCTGGCTCAGCGCTGAAGGCCTGCAAAGGATCTGTGTCCTCCCAGCAGCAAAACCTCCTCCAGGGAAAACATCCCCCGAAGCTGCGCTGAAGTGCTGAAGGATGGTGGTAATTAGCTAATTAGCTGCAGAGCCTTGATTGAGCAGGAAGGAGGCTGATGCTGTGTCTTCTGAGTGATGTGAGACACGAGGCTGAAAGGAGTTCCTACAGATTATCCATGTTCTGTATTCCTGCCTGAGGGGAGTGGGGCAGCCACACTGACCCAAAGGACCCTTGGCCAGAACCTGCTGGGAGGACCTCAAACAAGGCCAGAAATGCTGTCCCTGCTCACGGCAGGGGTTGGAATGAGATGATTTTAAGGTGCCTTCCAGCCCAAACCCTTCTGTGATTTATGATAAATCTCATTTTCCTGTCATAAGCAGCTGTGGATGAATAACCCAGGTTTTCTGCCACCATCTCCCACCCCAACCTGCTGCCTTCACTGCTGGTGCTGCAGCACACGAGGGACTCAGCTCCTGACGCTTTGGGAAGTTTTTCATTGCCTCTGCAGCTGAATAACCTGGTAACAATAGTGCTGGCATTATCCAGCTATTTACCAGGCTAAAATTAGCCAAGTAGAGGGACTGTCAGAGTGTTATTTAATTATGGAAGGCAAACAGAACAGTTCAGTGCAGTGTCACTGCTGGTACCAGGGCTCGTTTCCAGGAGGAAAGACTCAATACTAAATTTTCGACCATTTTGAGAACTGTCTTTAAACCCTCCTCCCCCTTTCTGTTGTCTTTCAGCAGAACAGATGTTGGTTTTCAACTGCAAACTGAGCTCAGAATACTCTCCTTGGTAATTTAAAGCTGGATTTGCTCACGTAGTTTCGTAACTATTGCAATTTTAATGATTCCCAAATTTTTCCTCTGTCGTGTTCAGAGGTTTTCATATTCTCGATCTCATGTTTGGAAGAAGCCCTCTCTATTTAGCACCACGCTTTCAGAACTCAGAGAGGGATCATCGTGAAAGGACTCCATTCCATTCCATCCCCCCATCTCCATCCTGCTCCCAAAAATACACATAATTTTGCTCATTTGGTGCAAATTTCTGCAGACAAGAATTCCAGCACACCTCCAAGCTGTGCTACTTGAACAGCAGTTTTTGGGAGTGAGGGATGGCTGTGCCTCTGCTGGAGCGCTCACGGGTGGAGACTGAACCCAGAGATGTTACTGGAGTCCATTCCAACTGCAAGCACCCAGCATCATCCCTCCTTCCCTGAGCAGAGCTCGCACCAGGAGCAGGCTGAGGGCACTTTTTCAGGAATTACAAACCCCAGCGTTAAAGAACACACGGAGGGAGGGTCTCCTGTCACCGCTCTGCACGACCGACACAGCGGCGACTCCTTCCTCCTCCTCAGCTTCTCTGAACTCCAAAAATAATTCCCCAGCTTGTTTTCAGCTGCTTGGTAGTCCAAGGAAAATCCCGAGGATGGGCACTTCTATTACAAGCACTATCAGCTGTCTGCAGTCCAGTCCCCCCTCCTGTGCTGTGAGTTTGGATGGAGGCTCAGAGGGTTTGCTGTGGCTCTGGCTGCAGGCACGGGGCAGTGTGTGCCCTAAAGGAGATGGGGACATGGCAGTCTGTGCCCTAAAGGAGATGGGGACATGGCACAGTCTGTGCCCTAAAGGAGATGGGGACAGGGCACAGTGTGTGCCCTAAAGGAGATGGGACATGGCACAGTCTGTGCCCTAAAGGAGATGGGGACAGGGCACAGTGTGTGTCCTAAAGGAGATGGGGACAGGGCACAGTGTGTGCCCTAAAGGAGATGGGAACAGGGCACAGTCTGTGCCCTAAAGGAGATGGGGACAGGGCACAGTCTCTGCCCTAAAGGAGATGGAGAGCTTTGGGAAGCTCCCTGGGGCCCGGGGAAGGCAGGGAGGCAGCACCTCTGCCCCTGAGTGACACCAGAGCTTGCCCTCCCTAAGCCCTTTAATTAAAGCACTGAAGATTTAAACCTTGTCTTGCTACTCCTAAGTCTGAGGGTGGTGGAACCACCTGTGCCTGGTCCTCCTTCTGCAGCCCTTGGTTTAATCTGCACTTTTATCTGCCTCACTTGGTTCAATCACCTCACTTTCTGTGGCTTTCTGGCACCGTCCTTCCAATCTTTTTATCTCAGTTAGGAAATAACAGTTCACATCTGGTGTAGGTTTTGCCAGAGGGAAATTCTGCTTGTGTTTGTCTCCCAGATGGGATATTGGGAAGGAATTGTTCCCTGGGAGGGTGGTGAGATCCTGGCACGGGTTGCCCAGAGAAGCTGTGGCTGTCCCTGGAGGTGTCCAAGGCCAGGTTGGAACAGCCTGGGACAGTGGAAGGTGGCACTGGATGAGCTTTGAGGTCCCTCCCAATCCAAACCATTCCATATTTCTACGACCAGCTCCACTGGGGGTGTCCTGCTGGGGAGCAGCAAGAGAAATCCCCAGGAAAACGGGGATGCACCACGAACATTCGGGACCTGCCGGGCACAAGGAGAGGCGCTCAGCTCCCACCGGCGCCTCCTGGCACTGTCAGCGAGGAGCCCCTGGCCACAGCTCCTGGCTCCATCCCACAGCGACGAGACAGCGAGACAGACACCTGCAAATCCTCAAACCAACATCCACGTTTGCAACAACACCCGCCGAGATCCAGAGGGCGAGGCGGCTCCGGAGCAGGGAACTGCCCGCGCACCCACCGGGACCGGACACACCCATGGCAGGGACAGGGACAGGGACGCGGGAGAGGCTGCTCGAAACAGGGAGAAAGAGGACAAGACACGAAGCCTGGAGGGGAGACACACCAAAGGGAGCACAGAGACGGAGGAGACGGTCCAGCACTGCCACGACACGGCCGCCCGGGGCAGCCCCGGGCAGCGATGGAATGAGGCCCTGCTGCGGGAATGCGTGGGGATACTGACCTGGGCTTGAGACACGACTAGAGGTAGTAGGCTCAATAATTTCTACAAAAAGGGAAAAAGAAAAAAAAAAAAAAAGAAAAAAAAAGAGAACATTTGGGAGTTAATCACACACGGAAGACGAGTACGGAATGAGACAGCAAACAGTCATGCAAGAGACAGCACAGTTTCATCTCGAGCGGGGCCTCTCCTCCCTGCAGAGCTGCAGGACGCAGAGCTCTGTGCCTGCAGCTGCACCCCAGCACTGCTCTTTCCCCGTGTGTTGTTCCCTACACCATCAGGGCCACCACACTCCCACTGGGACAAGATTCCTGCCCCTGCAGTTCCCGAGCTCCGGAGCGTTTCTCCAGGGAGGCACTGGAACCTGGCTGAGAGAAGGGCTTTGTGTTCACTCCATTGAAGGCAATTTCCTCCCATGAATACCAGTCAAGGTAACAGTTCTGAACAAAGAATGTTTTAAAGCAATAGTTTTGTGCTTCAGTGGACTTTTAAGAAGGCGTATCTTTTTAATTATTGAAGTCTTTCCAGAAGAAAACATTTCTCAGAAACATCAAACCCATTTGGAAGTTGTTTACTTCCCCCGGGGCAACCAATACAAACAGGCAAAGTTAAGAGAAGACACAGTTCTCCTGCATCCAGCCTAATGAAACAATCACCTGTGGCTTTTCATTATAATTTGACTTTAGAATTCATTATTCTGGGCCTTTTTATTAGCTTTGAATAGTGCTATGCAAAATGAAATACCAGTCCCAATTAATCTTGCACGGAAGCAAGCTCCCATCTCAACGCAGCAATTCAATACAGCTCATAAAAAAGGTTTAACAAAATTACCAAGCTCAAAAGATCATTGACCATATCTTGACTATAACAAGAAACTAATGAAAAAAAATGGGAGCGAGTTGACAAGCAGGGATGTGCAGGGAATGGCTGAGCACACACCAGCTCCTGGCCAATTCTGAGGGCTTTTTTCCACCTACAATTGCTTTTCAGGTTAATACTGTGCAAACACGAGTCCAAGTGAAATAGCAGACAAATATTTTCCCAAATAAAAAGTTATGAAGTTTCTTTACCCAGCTGCTAAACTTCTGCTAATGCAGATGAATGTTTCCAACCTTAAACCCAATTATCCAACACCCTGACAAACACACCGTGGGTGCTGATGAACCCAAAGCACGTTTTTTAAAGTAAAATGGAATTTGAGCTGTGTTACACTTTTAATTGACATTAAAATCCATGGAGTTGGTGACACCTTCAGCATGAAAAGGGTTTTGGGTGCTGAGGTTTCCCACCCCTGTGCAGGAGCAGGAGCAGGGGAAGTGCTGTGGACAGACGGGNCACCAAGGAAAGGCATCAGCAGCTGTCCCACATCGCTTCCCACCAGGGCAGCTGGGGCACTGGGAAGGCAGAGGTGGACATGAGGGGGCTGTCCATGCAGGAGCATCCCAGGGATGTGCAGCTGGCCCCAGTGAGGAAGAGGAAGGATGGGGAGGATCCTCTGGAGGCTTTGTACTTCACAGGTCTCTGCTCAACTGGCCGAGGCACAAACAAGGCTTTTCCCCAGGATATTGAACAGAGAGAAAGCAAAATTACCCAGAACTACAGAAATGTGTGAGACACCAAACTGATCTCAGTGATGCCTGAGTTTTTAGCTGTTCTGGGGTTTGTAAGGTCGGTGTGGGTTGGGAAAGGGGCAAAGAGCCACAGTGATGCATTTGTGGGGTTTGGATCCCTCTGCTGAAAACCCCAAACCTAAACCTCTGCTGAAAACCCCAAAGCTGCTCTCTCGGGGCAGGGGCACGGGGAGGGCCTGGCTGACAGCTGGACCCTGCTGGGGTCGGGGCTGCTGCAGGGGACATCAGGGACTGTCCCCAGCCAAGGGGAGCTGCTGGAGCTCCACATGAGGGGAAAGGGAAACTCACCACAGCAAATGCCCCCACCCCAAAATGCCCCCCTGGGAAAGGAGGCTGTGCCCCTGCACGGAGCAACCCTGACTCCAGCAGGAGAAACAGGAATTGGGGTCAAACAAGAGACTCAGAGAAAACAGAAACCTATCCAGAGTCCCTTGAATTTGTATTTTAATGGCTGTTTTAGAAGTGTGACAATAATCTGATTTACTGCTCTTAAATTTCTCCCAAACCTCTTTGTTCTGAGCAGTTACAGCCTGCTCCTCATGGACAATTGTCAGCCTGGCTCAAATGCGTTGTGCAATGATGACAAAAGTTATTTTTCTGGCTGCCTTAAGTTAACAGCATCTTTTCCTTGGGAATTTAGGAGTCAACCCTCGTGGCTGAGGCTTGCTAGGAATGGAAAAGTTCCTCTTGCTGCAGATGAACACCATTCTTTCCAACAATCAGGCAAATTAACACATTCAATCAGTACAATATATCATTAAAAAGCAAAATACCCTGCCCAAACCAGCAGGGACTGTGCTGGGATCGTGTCTCCTTGGGAAACATTGGATCTAGACTTAATTATAGGTGCTTAAGGTAGCACGAAGTCACAGATTCCTGGCAGCATTGAGGCTGGAAGCGAAGGCGGGGATTTCATGTATTATTCTTGCAAAAATTCTCATTTTTAAATACATTATTAGATCAAGGCATTGGAGAGACAGATCTATTTCCAGTTTGGAGTTCTAAAACTCTTTGCAAATCTTTATTCATGAAAATGTTCAGGTCCATAGAGAGAAAACAAAACCAGCTGGTTTTGTAGAAGCACGCCAGGCTGCTTCATTCAAATTAAAATTTATTAATGACTCCTTGGGAACACTGGGAGGCAGGGGTGTGTGGGGGAGAGTGGCACTACCCCAACTGCACTTTCCTGGGACCCCAATCCTACGGTACCAGCACTGCTCAGATTTCCAAGGGTGCTTGTGGAAAAAAAAAAAATCTGCAAGTCTAATGGAGACCCACGACTTTCTGTGCCATTCCTGAGGCTGCAGTGGGGAGCTCTCCTCGAGCTGAGCTTTGGAGCTTTGTTTCCCAGAGCAGAGGAGGAGCAGCAGCTCGTGGTGCCAGAGACCCCGTGTGCCCTGCAGAGCCAGCTCCTCTGGGGAGGCACGACAGCCAAACCCAGCTCGGGAGCTTCAGGTGGAGCTTTCAGCCAGGCTGGGCTCAAAAATATAAACCCAGGGATGTTCTGGGTGCAGGGATGTTGGAGCAGCATCCCTGGCTGCCAAACAAACAGGGAAAAGTGGGGATTTGTGCCCAGGTGTGAACACACCAAGGCCCCAAACCCCTGAGTGACCTCCTGGCCTGAGCTTGTCAGTGGGGGAATTGTTCCTCATGTCCAAACCCAACCTGCCCTGGTGCACCAGGGAAATGCTCTGGCAGGCACTGCTGTGGCAGCCCAGCTCTGCCAGGGTGGGAAGGGGAAATGCCTGGGCAGGAATCTCCAGCACGTTGGCACAGGAAGAAGTAAAGCCCAAAGTTCTCCTTAAAATGGGGTTTGGATGGGGGTGGTGAGCCGGATCTAACGCTGGGAATGACCCAGCCTCAGACAGCCAGCAGCTGAGTGGCTTTAAATGAAGTGGGAGAATAAACCCCACAGATCTGCAGCTGCAGCTCCAATCCTCACAAGGGAAACCTTTGGGGAATATAAGCACTAAAGACAGCTGGGCCAAGGGGGTGAGGTTAAACGTCAAGGACATTTAGTGCTGCCTTTTTCCAAAAGCACTGAGATTGTATCTAGAAATTCCTTTCTGATCCCAGGCAGAACAGAGCTGGCAGAGAAAACCTCTTATCAAAATGGGAAACCACCCCATGAAAGGCTCCCCAGCTCAAGGAGGCAAATTACAGGGAACAAAAGGAGTTGGCTGCAGAAAGGCCTTGTCTGGGAAAGGCAGAACGCAGCTCGGAAAGGGAACCACAGCAAACCCGAGGGAGGGCACTCCCTGACCCCAGAGATCACAGAATTATCAGGGTTGGAAGAGACCTCCGAGATCATTGAGTCCAAATTAAACACCACCACATCCACTAAACCATAGAGTGAAGGAATAAGGTACCCTGAGAGAAGTGAGAGCCCCCCTGCTCGCAGAGGTGCGGCAGAGAAATTCAGCATGGACCCACGTCTATTTTTGTCCCGGTTTTATCAGAAGCTGAAACCCTGGCGTTCTGCATAAAAACATGGAAATGGAAATTGCCAGACCAAAGTTAAAGCAAAATTCAATCAGCTCAGGAGGCTGAGGTCAGAGGGATTTAAATATGTTTGCACATAAAATTGTCAAAACAACAGTAAATTCCTGGGCAGGGGAGGACAGCGGGGCTGAGAATTACAGACGTGTTCCAGGAGGGCAGGACCCACAGCTGCAGCTTCCTGACATCCAAGGCTCGGGAAAAATATGAGCTGGAAGGAGCTATTAGAGAACACAGGCAGGTAAAAACAAGCAAGTAAATAAACCCTGACTTTTAGCTTGCTAGAGGCCAATTACTTGTAATTATTTGCCCAGCAAATCTCCTCGTATGTGATTAGGAAGGCAGCAATTCCTCAACCCCCGTTTGCACGAGCAGAGGGGCAAACTGAGGGCGGATTCCTTAGGAAATCCAGCGTGGATCTGCACCTCCCCAGCCTGGCTGTGCTCATGCTGCTCCTCCTGGGAGCTCCTGAGTAAACCCCAGCCCCTCTGAGGAGGAAACTCGATTAATTTGGGAAGGGATTAGCCGAGGGAGCAGCCTGGGAGCAGCGGGAGGGGTTGGAGCCACTGCCCCAGGAGTGCTCCAGGCCCAGCCTCTCGCTGGCAAAGCCCAAACTTTTATCCCCAGAGACCCCGGAGGACTCAGCAAAAGGACAGAGCAGTGATTGCAGGCTGTGCCTGCAGCCAGGAGAGCAGAGCCTCTGCCTCCCAGAGAACTCCATCCCTGCCTGGGCAGGAGCCCAGCTCCTGTTCCAGCTCCCAGCAGAGCCAGCAGCAGCCTGGGCACTGCCCACTGGAGACTTCCAGCTCCTTTCCATGTCATCCACACCAGTGCCAATGCTCTCTTCCAGTTCTCCAGAGCCCCCTCCCCGTGTGAGCTCAGCACCAGCCCGTCCCTAGGACCAGCTCCAGAGTTACAGCTGTGAATCCCATTTTTGGTTACAATGGTACCTTATTTTATCACCCCGCAGCTGGTCCCAAACCAAACCCTTGTGTTCGGCGCAGTCAAAGCTGCTAGAGGGATCCCAGGTTTTAAAAATGAAGAGTGTGCTTTATGGTGAGTAAAGCCACACCTGAACTCTGGCTGTGGGAGTAAAAAGCAGCGCTGCAGTGCAATTCCCAGCGCTCCTCACTGTTTCAGTGGCAGGAATTCCAACCTGTTTTCCAGTGAACACAAACTCTGACGTGTTTAATTGCTTTCTGTAGCCCCTGACCTGTGGCTTTGGTCTCTGTCACTCCTCAGGGATTCGAAAGGGGAGGTTTAGGGTGGATTTTGGGGAAAGGTTCTTCCCCCAGAGGGTGCTGGGCACTGCCCAGGCTCCCCAGGGAACGGGCACATTCCCAGACCTGCCAGAGCTCCAGGAGCGTTTGGGCACCGCTCCCAGGGATGCCCAGGGTGGGATTTTGGGATTGTCCTAAGGAGAACATTTCCCAGCTGGAGAATACAAAAAGCTCCTTTTGTTTCAATCTGCATCAGTGCAATTGTTTGACTTTGATATTTCAGCTTGGAAGGAATCAATAACTGGACCAAAACACAACCGGCAGTTAAATACCAACTCATTAGTTAATTAAAAAAAACCCCTCATAACTGCTTCAATTTATGACCTTTGATAATTAACTGGGCTTATTTAAGCTAATCTCCCCCAGGCTTCATCAGCTTTGTTAAAGATTAACGATTTATTGTGAAATCGAGGTCTTTAAGCCCAGGGAAGCCAGAGCCTGTTTGAGTGCCACGAGAAATGGGAAAACATTTCATAATAAATCTTTTGGATGGAAACTGTGAGTGGATGGGGCAGAGACGTGACCTTAATTTATTCTGTGTCTTTCTCTCACCCTTAATATTTTGCAATTACAATTAGAGCTTTTCTGCAGGTTGGAGTTATTGCACCTTAATTGCCTCATAATGGTTTATTTTATTTAAATGGTTTATTCTTTTATTACAGGATGATAAATATTTAATAGCTCTACGCCGGTGAGACGCTAAAAAAATAATAATTGTGAACTTGAAGTTTGAGTTCTGAAACTGCCAGGGAGTTTTCTCACTCCATCCTCCAGCAGCTCTACACCTCCAGCTGATTGTTTTGCTTGATAGCAGGAGTTTCTCAGTAAATATTCAAGTATTTTTAAGGCTGTGGGAAAGCACATTATTGACACCTTTTTGTGCCCTGTTGTAATAGAAGTCCAGTGGAAGGTAATTTCCAAGAGCCTCCAGGTCTGTGGATTCCAGCCCCCAGTCCCAGACTCGTTCTCAGCTGGCAGCACAACGGGATGAATTTCAAATTTGACTTAAATTCTGACAGAATTTGATTTTCTTATGGAAAGGCAGAGAAAGATACTAAACATACTGTTTAAATGCCCCAGTCTACTAAAAGCTTTTTTATTTATATACATTTTTAATAAGTTCCAGAGTGAACCATCATGTTTTATGTAGGATGAATGATTTTATAGTGTGAAAAAATGGAGTTTAATTTAATTTAATTTAGTTTAATTTAATTTAAATGTGAGGGGCGGTGTTATGTGTGTGTGTGAACCAGCAACAGACAAATTTATATTTTAATTAAAAACATTCAAAGTAATATTTTAATTAAAGGTCACACATTCGATTCTCTTGGCAGTAAAAATATGCAGTTTCCATCCTCACTCTCACAACAGTTTCACATCCATAAGACACTGGTATGTGCTTAAGGCTTTACCTTTCACAGGACTGCCTGTATTTGGAATAAATGAATAAATCAGGGAATTTTTTCCTCAGCAAATGGATGTTGGCAAAAGCAGCCACTCATTTGCAGGCCACTTTCTGAGTATCAGGAAAATATACCCACAAATGTGAGGGCACATCTTTGCATCAGTATTTACAACACTAAAGCATTAAAAATGAAAAAGTGCAATGCAGGAAGAAAAAAAAATCTACTAAATTAATCATGGGTTTTATCAGATGTGAAAAATAAACGTGGGCAGTGAGATCTTTACAGGGTTCAGGAGGGCCCTGAGCACCTGCACCCCACCGAGGTGTGCCTGGAGAGACTCCTGGAGAGCAGAACCCAGAGGAAAACCCCAACCAGAGCAGGCCAAGGATCCCTGGGGTGGGGAGAGCAAAGAGGCTTCACCCCTTCACGGGAAGGAAAACGTGGATTTGGGTGCTGTGGCCATGGGGAGGGTGCAGGGAGCACGCAGGAGCTCTGTGTGTCTCCAGAGTGCCGCTGGCAGAGGGACACACAGAGCCATGGGGTGTCCTGGGATCATGGATCCAACCCCAGCCCTGCACAGACACCCCAAAATCCCACCCTGGGCATCCCTGGCAGCGCTGCCCAAACACTCCTGGAGCTCTGGCAGCCTCGGGGCCGTGCCCATTCCCTGGGCAGTGCCCAGCACCCTCTGCGGGAAGACCCTTTCCCCAAAATCCACCCTAACCCTCCCCTGGCCCAGCTCCAGCCGCTCCCTGGGTCCTGTCCCTGTCCCACAGAGCAGGAAGAGCTCACCCATCCTGCACAAAGCCTCATAAGGACTTTTCTCCCAGGACACTGAGGCCCTTTGAGATGCAAGAGGAGATCCCCAGCAGCCCCAGTTCCCCGTGCAGGGGCTCCCACTGCAGTTTATGGAATAAAAGAATGCAACAATACCACAACCAGAGCCAAGCTCAGGCAGCACTTCTGCATCCTGAGAGGGGACATCCAATGGGCTCGTTTGATGCCAAATCCCAAAGAAATTCTCCCCACACTCTGGATCCAGTTACAAGACACTTTGGAGCATTATCAAAAATAAAAGGCAATAAAAAGCGCAGCCACTGTGCGGCCTCTGTGGAGGAGCTGTGTTCATGAAATACTCCACATGGTTTACAGTATTTTTCCCACAATGAGGATCAGAAAAGCACCACTGGGGATGTGATTTATGGCATTCCCTTCCCCTGCACACCTGGAGCAGCCCCATTCCTCAGAGAGGGGCTGCAGCCAGGCCCCAGTGCAGGGTCTGCCAGAGGGGAAATCCACTGTTCAAGCACCAGCAGCTCAGGGAAAGGCTGTGGAAGCTCCCTGCTGTACCCCAGCTGTCCCTGGGGTGCCTGAGCACCCCATTTCAGCTCAGATGTTGTGGCTCCCCATCAATCCATAAGGGGAAGCCATGGTCCCACAGGTTCTGATAGCAAAGGGCACCCCCAGACTCCAGGGATGACACGTGGGAACCAGCAGTGGAGTAAAGGACAAAGCCCTGGCTGCCCCTGGATCCCTGGCAGTGCCCAAGGCCAGGCTGGACATTGGGGCTTGGAGCAGCCTGGGACAGTGGGAGGTGTCCCTGCCATGGCAGGGCTGGCACTGGATGGGATTTAAGGTCCCTCCCAACCCAAACCATTCCAAGATTAAAATAAATCGCTTGTTTTTAAATAAAACGGGTGGAGGAGAGGAATGTCTCTGCTCATGGAACACAAAAAAGAACATTTTAGTTTAGGACACCCGACCCTGCTGCTCTGACATTCCATGAGGGCAGGGATCCAAGGAAGCTGGTCCTGAGCCTGCCCCAGCCCCGGGGCTGTGCCACCCGTGTGCCCTCTGCCTGGGTGACAAAGCCAGGTGAAGCACAGAGAGGAAGCACAGAATTTCACACATTTGGATATGTCTGTGTCACCAAAGGCACATGAAAGACAATGCTGTGATTTAGTTATTCAAGTTACAGCGTTCTAAAGGATAAACAATATTTGCTCACTCGTCTTTATTCCCCATTTCAGATTTTTCCAGGGAAAACTGCTGCTTTAATGATTTTTACAGCTGTTGAGACCGTAACAAAATGAAGAAAAAGTGACAAAGTTGGCGGTGTCCTTTGAGCTTGGTCTTTCATTCATATGGATAAATGGAAGCTCATGAATAATGCAGATCTGGAAATCTGTTAGCATTTTCCTGCTCAGAAACATATGATTAGCACTGCTCTGACTCCCAGTAATGATATTCCTGTTCTCAGAGGTCACTCTCTAAATCTGCACAACTGTCGCCGTGTTTCTGGAAATAAATACGGCAAGAGAGATGCTGGGGCTGCAGCAGGGGACACCTGTGAAGGTCCTGGGCCACCAGAGACTCGTCTGCCCCTCGTGCAGGGAAGTGCTGGGAGCTCCCCATGCCATGGGAACACAGGGCAGGACAAGTCCCAAGTGCAGCAGGTGTTTGAGCAACTCACACAATCCCACACTGCTGTGGGGTGGAGGGACCTTAAATCCCACCCAGTGCCACCCCTGCCACGGGCAGGGACACCTCCCACTGTCCCAGGCTGCTCCAGCCTGGCCTTGGGCACTGCCAGGGATCCAGGGGCAGCCACAGCTGCTCTGGGAATTCTATTCCAGGGCCTCCCCACCCTCCCAGGGAACAATTCCTTCCCAATCTCCCATCCATCCCTGCCCTCTGGCACTGGGAACCCATCGCTACATTTACCAGAAAACCAGAAGAAGAAACCAGAGGAATCTGCCTGAGTTACACCAGAGCAGCAGCTTGGACACAGGGGGCTGACTGGGAAGGGCTCACATGAACTTCAGGTAGCCAAATTCCCAGGGTTTGTGGTCCATTTGCGGCCCGAGGGATGGTCCCTGTGGGATTGGGCTCGCTGTGCCCAGGAGATGCTCCCCTGGCACGGAGAACCCGGAATCCTGACCCCAGCAGCTCCCTGAGGGTTCCCTGGGTGAAAGCCTGCTCCTGCTGCTGCTGCAGCTCTGGAACAGAGACACGGACACCTCTTGCCACTGTCACCAGCAGGTTCTCCCACCTGAGCCTTGGATCCCCACCCCAGAGCGAGCCCCCGGCCCCGCACTCCTCACACGGGCCGAACACGTGCCCACAACTGGGTACTCTTCAAGTGCTTTGCTATTTGCTTTCACTGGCACAGCAATTTGTGAATAACTTATTTAGTAATTACTGTGTAATTATAGCTCTGCTGATCCCTGACGAGCCGAAATCCACAGACAATGCCTATCAAATGAATCATTGCAATCTCTATAAATTACATGGGAGATGTGCCCATGTCATGATGAGATTCACGAAATGACTACAATTTCTGTGAAAGGAGATTAATTAAGATGGAGTTAGAGTTTAAGAAGGAGCAGCTTATCCTGCCCCTGTGCCCAGCCCTGGGGGCACCTCTGCAGTGCCGTGCCCAGCTCTGGATCCTCAGCACAGCGGGGCCAGGGAGCTCCTGGAGCGGGGCCAGCGGAGGCTGCGGGGCTGAGGAAGGGCCCGGAGCATCTCCGTGCCCAGGAAAGGCTGAGGGAGCTGGGGCTGCTCAGCCTCGAGAGGAGCCCCAGCTGAGAGGGGCCCTCAGCCCTGGCTGCTCCTGGGTGTCCCTGGCTGTCCCTGGGGTGTCCCTGTGTGTCCCTGGTTGTCCCTGTCTCTGG
>VZTH01007275.1:0-13380 GCA_013397815.1 Aleadryas rufinucha | reverse complement strand
CCACAGAGGCTGTGGAGTCTCCTCCCTGGGGATATTCCAGAACCATTGGGACACGCTCCTGTGCCCTGTGCTCTGGGATGGCCCTGCTGGAGCAGGGAGGTGGCACCAGTGACCCACTGTGGTCCCTTCAGCCTGACCCAGTCTGGTGTTCAAGACTTGACTCTGAACTTTCCAACAGAGCAACAGAGCCATGGAATGCTGCAAGGCAGGGGGAAAAGAGAGGAGCACAACAATGAACCTTAATGTGGATTACTGCAGCTCCAGATGTGTCACAGGGAAGCACAGCTGCTTTGCTCTGGTACAGATGTGTCCTGGAAAGGGGAGCAGGGGATGAGCAGTGCCCTGGGCTGGGCTGTGGGACCAGGCATGGTGAACCCCCAGGGAGGGGAATGCCTCTGCTGCCTGGGGAGCCGCTCAAAGCTGAGCTCAGCGAGCAGGAGATTGCCACTAACACCCTGCAGGAAAACAGGCTCCAGGCACAGCCAGGAGAGGTGAAAATAACCCCCAAAATGTGCTTCCCGAGGAGTCACTGCTCTGCCCAGGGGCTCAGACACCTCCCACGCCACTGTCACACCCATAAACAGCTCCTGGCCGAGGCAGGGACGTTTGGNACTGCTCTGACATTCAGTTCAAACCATCTTAGATTCAAAAGTTTCCCAAAGAGTTGGCAGCTTCCTCCATGGATAGAGGTGAAAATACACCCTGTCCAGGGGGGTCACACGGCTCAAAGCAGGCAGAGGAATGTCCTCTGCACTTTGGGTATCAACAGGAATACTGGAGCTCACACTGGTTTGGGGTCAGGTCACAGCTCAGAGCTCAGACCCGAGCCAGGGACAGCCCAGCCCAGGGAGGAAAAGTGTCCCCCACAGCCCTCAGAGCCACCCCTGCCATGGCAGGGACACCTCCCGCTGCCCCAGGCTGCTCCAAGCCCTGTCCAGCCTGGCCCTGGGCACTGCCAGGGATCCAGGGGCAAAATAATCACCATTCACCATTAATCAGAAGTACTTTTTGGAACCAGACATTCCTCACACAACACTCTGCTCTGAGATTAGCAGGAGCCGATTGTTTAAACTCAGCACTTGATTAACATGAATAAATTGAATTGCCTTGATGAAGAAGCTGAAGAAATGCACAGAACTACCTCTGGCTGTAAAATTACATTTTTAGAAACATTTATGTCCCCTTTGATTGAGCTAAGCCCCAGTTTGATCCTGACTCCAAAGTTGATTTCCCATCCCTACAGGCATTTCCTCATGTACTTGCAGCACTCTGGACAGCTGAGCAGCAGCCCCAAAAAAGGGGCTGGGGAAAGATGGGCATTTATTGACTAAATTAAAGCTGCTACATCGTTAAAGGGTGCAGTCCCTCCATGAGATTTGCTCCTTTCTGCCTCACATCCTCAGCAATTTAAAATTTCTCTTCTTTTCCTTGGAATATAATTTTAGCTGAATAAATTAACAGAGTTTAAATGATCCAATTCTCAGGTTTGTGTTTTATTTTTGAATAAAGTTAGTAAATCTAAATATTGCCGAGCCTAAAAATCTGAATATCAGGGCAATTTATAAGAAATGGTCTCTACAGGAACAGCACCGTGTCCCACAGTAAAATTCAAGTTATTGCTGTAGGTGCTTCACAGCAGAACATTTAAAAGTCAAGAAATCAGCTTTGTTACTTTGGATATGTAGGGGGAAAAAAAGGAAGTTTCTGAAAAGTTCATTACAGGCCTTTTTCTGTGACTAGTTCTGATACCACAAATCAAAGCCCCCGATGCCGGCGCGATCCAGCCGAGCTGTGGAAGAGCCCTGAGAAGAGAAATCTTTTCTGCTCGATTTATGGTTGTAAATCCAGTCCCAATCTCCACATACAAACCTGGAGGGGGAATTAAGGCTAACAGTAACCGAGCTCTCCATTTCCGAGGCTCGTGGAGGCACCTCAGCATTTCGTGACCTCTGCGCTTCAGCCCAGAGGTTAATTAGTGCTCACAGTCTGGGCTCACTGAAAACCTCTTGGTTTCAAACCTCTCGAGTTATTTTTAGCTTTCTTGCAGCCAAAAAAAATATATAGATTTATTTTTTTCCCCCTTCCTGTTTTCCTTCAGCTCACCCAGTGTGCAGCCCCTCGGGAGCACGCAGCAGCTCCGGGAAGGTGCCGTGGGAGCCGAGCAGGCACCACCTCCCTGCATTTTCTGCTGCTCTCTAAATCACAGACACTTGACTCGACAGAAGCACACAAACTTTACAGATAAATGTTTGGGTTTAAGCAACTGCTTTTGACAATTAACCCAGCATTTATCTGGGAAATGATTCCAGTTTTGGCATTTTCCAACCTGTTGGATTATTTGCTTAAATCCCGAAGTCTTGGGTTTAAAATCTATTTTCTGATCTCTCTGAAAACTCAGGGTATCCTTGATCAATATCTAATTCCTTTGTAAAGCCCCCTGAGCTTTGCTCAACAACTTGATATGAAAATAAGTTCTGCAGGTAATAACCTTCTAATGAAGGAGTGCTTTGCATTAGGTTTGAAATTCTCCACTGAGCAGTGTAAGTGATTCTCTCCTGGGCCTCTGATATGAGAAAACTTCCTAAAGCACCTTCTCCAGGCTCACCAATATTCCAATAACCCACTTTTCCTGCCCAGGATAGGCAGTAATTGTTTTTAATCTCTTCACCTGGGGATTGTTTCATCCTCTGCTTCCTATCACCCCTTTCTGAGCCTCCTCCCCCCATCCTCCCGAAGTTTTGAGGCCAAGCTGAAGTTTGTGTTCCAGACCGAGCTGTAAAATATATTTATATCATTATTTATTGTGCTATTTATAGCACTTCTTGTCTTCATCCCATTTGTTACCCGAGGTGTTCTTTGGATTTTCAATTTTCTTTGGTTTACTCCAAGGTTTTCTGCTCTGTGAGAAGAAACTCGAGTCCCAGCGGGCTCTGACCCCACGGGTGCTCCTCACCCCGAGGGGGACACGGGCAGGGAAGGAAATTCCATGGATGTCCTGGAATGTTTTAATCATTGTTTGGACAATGCTCTGAGGCACAGGGTGGGACTGTGGGGTGTCTGTGCAGGGAGCTGCATCAGTGATCCCTGTGGGCCCCTCCCAGCTTGGGATATTCCAGGATTTGGTGACAATTAACTGATACCTGAGATGAAGATCTGGCCACACCTCAACCCCTCTGATTTAACCAGGTGGGTAAGAAGATGAGCCTGAACCCAGTGAGCTGTGGGTAACTGCAAAATTTGTGAATGTCAACACAAATGGAACAAAACAGAGCATCGGGGCAACTTCAGCAGGACCCCACAGCAAAGACCCCTGGGCTTTTGTTTGATTTTTGTTTCATTTTTTCCCTGATCCACTCTCAGGCCTTTACATTTCTGCTAAATGTCAAGGAGAAACTTGTGTTCCTGGCCTTGCTCAAACGGGTTATTTCTGCCTCATCCCATCTCAGTCACTTATTGTCATATAATTCATAATAAAGCTCAAGCTGGAAAATGGATTTAGAGAAAATTCCTTCATAACTCTCGGTAATTGTTACCTGGAGCAGCAGTTGGCATCCAGATGGAAGGAGCTCAAACCCAACGTTTAACAGAATTATGATGACTTACATAAATGGGGGATTTGGCCATTTATCTAATTCCCTGTGAATCTGTGAATCCAAGGTGTTGGGTTTCTAGCTCTGTCTCGGCAATCCGTCCTGGAACGGCTCCCCCTGCTCCCTGCCACGGGAGGGAGGCTCTGGTCCAGCTGCCTTTCACCCTGGGATTCAGGAGAGGAGACAGGGGAGCTTTTCCCTTTGCCTCTGGATCCCACTGGGGGTGGCTGGAAGTTTTCCATGGGGAACAGGAGCACTCCATTCAAATGCCCTGGCTGAAGGCTCCTGGATCTCTGAGCAGCCTTCCCATGGATTTATAACCCTGCTTCTCTGATGCCCTGAATTTCAGGAGCTGGGTCCATGCCCAGGATGGAGCCTTCCCATGGATTTATAACCCTTCTTCTCTGATGCCCTGAATTTCAGGAGCTGGGTCCATGCCCAGGATGGAGCCTTCCCATGGATTGATATCCCTTCTTCTCTGATGCCCTGAATTTCAGGAGCTGGGTCCATGCCCAGGACGGAGCCTTCCCACGATGGATCAGGATCAGGATCAGGATCAGGAGCAGCTCTCCTGGAGCAGCCAGTCCTGCTTGCACAGCCTGGACACGGGGAGCAGCACCGAGGCCTCGGCTCAGGAACGCCCCAGTGAAGGCAGAGCACAGAGGGGACAAAGCCAAATCCCCCTCAGATTGGGGGGGAAGAGGCAGAGCCAGGACCTCCCGAGCTTCCAGCTGGGACCTGCTCCAGGCAAAGCCCTGGCCTGGCCTCGTGAAGGTGCACCAGGGACCCTCTGGCTGTGGCCTGGGTGTCCCCTGCCCCTGAGCAGGAGCCAGAGGGAGCTCAGGGGCTCAGATGTGTGACCAGCCCTTTACAAGGGGTTTGGAATTTCCTGGAATGGATTTCAGGTCGATTCCCTGTCCATCACCCCTCCGGAGGTGCGGAGGGAGAGACTTTCTCTGCAGCCCCAGCAGGAGCTGGAGGAGCTCAGGACAGTGACTGCACCCAGGGGCAGGACTGGCAGGGATGGAAGGAAAAATGAGCTGCAGGGCACCAGTTCCCTGCACAGTGGTGGCTGCAGGAGACCTCGGGCTGCATCCAAACCTTATTAAATCAATAACTGTCCTCTGCCTGACTGCAGCAGGCTTTCAGTAGGCTCCTAATGAGAACAGGAATTTTCATTTAAGTTGATAAATATATATATATACCTACCCACACTTTTTCTATTGTATTTTCTGAGGCAGCCCAGCCCGCCTGGCTGAGGCAGAACTATGCAAATTGAAATTTGATTTGCTTTCCAGGCCGGCGCTTGAGAGATAAAATAGCAAAATCTTTCTTAGGTAATTGGACAACAGCAGAAACTGTGGACACAAAGGGAATTTCCCTGGAGAGTGTATTTCTCTCCAGAAATGTCAGATTTGGTGGGCCAGGCAAAGCTCTCGAGCTAAAACTGAGCAGAAGCCTGTCACATATCCAGAGGCACTGAGAGATGATTCCTCAGTCAATAAAACAAAACTGCTGAGTTTAACGATGACACCCAACTGTGTGAACAGCCACGACCCTGGCAGTGCTGGCACGTTAATTAAGTCTGCAGATTCCTGATGAGCCTGCCCACACCCAGCCTGGGACAGGGGGGAGAAATCCCGTGGGAGATGCGGGGTCAGGGCTGGGAGGGGAGCCCGGACCCGGCTGCAGCAGGGAACACTCCAGGCAGAGCCATCTGCAGAGGCACTGCCCTTCCCTCCCTGTGCCCCCATCCCAGCTCTCCTCGCTCCTGAGGGCCCTGCTCCTTCTTCCCACTGTGACTGGGGTGGGTGGAAAAGGCTTCAGCTTGGTTTAAATCCGAGGAAAAGTTACCAGAGTGAGGAAGAAGCACGACTGCAGGATGCCCACGGGGCTGGGGGCTCTCTCTGCATCCAGGGAGCGAGTCCAGCACCTGCCAGGACTGGGAGCAGCTCCAGGCTGTGCCCTCAATTCCCTCCATTCCCTCAGTTCCCTCCATTCCCACAGGACCATTCAGGCTGGAGAAGACCTCTAAGGCCATCGAGTCCGTGACTGAGGAGATCTCTGGAGCCCCCTCAGGTCCGGTCCCAGGACCTGGCACAGCGGGATCACCGTGGGGACGGTGCCCTGTGCCCTGTGCCCTGCTTTGGCAGCGGGGTCACAGCAGGGCCCTTTCACCCCTCAGCAGAGACCCTCGAGCCCCCTGCACCCCTGGGGCTCCAGCAGCCAACACCGACAGCTCCTGCTGCCACTGGGGAGCCACCGAGTGCAGCTCATAACGAGCTCATTTGCATTTGGGGGAGAAAACTCGTTCTGGTTGTGTTTCCGACACGCAGCCGATGTATTGGGAACATTAACACACGGGTTTAATTAGGAATCTCCGTGTAGGAACCAGCACACGAGGCAATCAGCACATGGAAATTGAGGGCACGGTCTGGCGCTTCCGGAATGCTGGGGACAAGGTTCCAGGCGTGTGGCACTAACCAGGAGCGCACAGTCAGATGCTTGCTCCGTGGGTGATTAAATCAGCACAGGAAACACCACCACATCCCTCTCACAAGGCTCCTTCTCCTTCCAGATGTCACTCCTGACCTCTTGGGCAGCCTTTTGCAATTATTTACATTTTTTTTCATAGTTACTGGCAATATATCCAAGGATTCTGTATAAACCTGGACATCAGGAGCACCTCTGGATCATAGAACCAGCCACGTGAAGAAGCAATTTCTCTGGCAGCTGTTAGGAAAGGAGAAGGATGCTTCCTGTAGATTGCAAGGTTTTTTTAAGAAAGGTGCCCCTTGTCAGTCAGGTTATTTATAGGATTCCTGAAAACATTAGGGAATGTCTGAGAGGTGCTCTTTGGAACACAGAAATAATACCTTTACTTAAGAATGCACACCCATCTAATAGAGGAGTAATGATTATTTACATCTTCTGAGAGGTGGTGGCTCTACATGAGCCCAGGCTGTTGTTGGTGACACCTTCAGGGGACACACAGGGATCCCACAGTGCAGTGAGTTTTATCCCTCTACGAAGTCTCTGGAGTAGGTTTAGAGTTTCTACAGAATAAATCTACAGATTAAAACTGCAGCACCTGAAGAACCCCTCAGTTTCTCGCCCTAATTTAGCAGGTGCTGAGGAGATGAGGAGCTCTGCCAGGCTGGAGAGGTGTGGGGTTGGCATCACACCCCTGACGGAGCCAGGACTGCAAACCCACAGTGCTCCCCACAGCCTGACCCACCTGGAGCAGCCACGGAGCTGATCCCTGTGCTGGCATCTCCAGCAGCTCACCAAGGGCTTGTGGGGGCAGCATCCCACATCCCTCATCCCATGTCCCACATCCCACATCCCTCATCCCATGTCCCACATCCCTCATCCCATGTCCCACATCCCTCATCCCTCGTCCCACATCCCTCATCCCATGTCCCATGTCCCACATCCCACATCCCTCATCCCATGTCCCACACCCCACATCCCACATCCCACATCACATCCTGGGCAGTGACGGCTCCACCTTTACCCTCATCAAAGAAAGGGAGGAAAACCCTTCTGCCACCACTCAGCCGTGGGGAGGGAATTTGGGAAATCCAAGTGTGGTGAGGAGAGCACAGGGACAGGAGGCACCAGGGCGAGGAGGGGCTGCCTGAGCAGCAATTGAGACATCTCAGACGTGGCTGCTGGGAAAAGCTCCTCAGTAACCCTCCCTGGGCTGCCAGCAGGTAATGACAACTCCCTCCCCTCCCCTCAGCCTGGCAGATTTGGCTGTAGGAAAAGGCCTTTTGTCTCAAATGAAGATTGGGCTAATTTAAAAGCCAGATCCGCTTAATTAGAAAGGGCCATTCCCTCAGTCCCCGCTGGCTCGTGGCCCCTGGAGAGGGAACCTCGTGCCCTGGGTACTCTCCTGGACACTTCATCTCCTGGGCTTAGTGAGACAGCACATCCCAGCTTTATTTATGGCAAAGGACCACATTCTCCTTCCTTTCATGTGCCAGAAATCCTGGGAAAAGCCGGGGCAGGCAGAGCTGAACACCCCATCAGCGGGGCCCAGGGAAGGATGGGGCTGTCCGAAGGGGCCTCCCGGGGCTGCCGCGGGAGGATCCCACACTTCAAACGCTTCCCCACAAAACCAGCACAGCTGCAGGGTCCCCAGGACCCAGCCAGCAATAATTAGCAAATTGCCATCGATTATTCATCTTTTGGAACCGCTGCCTCTCTGCATTTCCCCCGCCAGGCTGAGACTTTCTCTTTTCCAGCCGCTGGATTTATCATTGATCGCTGGATCTTAGGGACCAAAGGGGCTTCAGTCAGGGACAGGACAAACTCCTTCATGTTCACGGGATCTGGGGTGTTCATAACTCCCCAGGCAGTGACCTGGCTGCCTGTCCCCAGGGCAGAAGTGGCTCTGGGTGACCTCTGGGGGCTGTGCCCTGGCCCGGGTGAGCAGCCACAGCCCAGAAGGTTCTCCTCATTCTCCTCACCCCGCTGCACTGCCTGCCCAGCTCCACGAATCCGCCGTGCCCTTGGCTCCCTCCATGTCCCAGGCACACAGAGCCAGCCTGGACCTTGTCCTGACCTTCCTTTACCCTCCCCATGGCTTTCTGTCAGCTCAGGGCTCCTTGATGGATCACAGACAGCCAGAGCCCTCTCCATGGTGAAGGAAATAATCCTTTGGGGGCTGTCCTAGGGTTTTATGTATTTGGATGCAGGTCCCAGTAATGGAGATTGGGCCCAGCCCTGTCCCTGAGGAAGGTCCCCAGCTGTGCACAGCTGTGTCATTTCGGTGCATTATGGATATTATGGACATTATGGATATTGTGTGTGTTATATGGGGGTGTGCAGAGGAAAAACCACAGATTTTCCAGCTCTGCTGCAGCCTGTTTGTTACAAAGCCCACCCTGAGAGCAGGGAGCAGCCAGTGGCCACTCCCCAGCCCTGCTGGGCAAGGACCCAACAGTGGCAGTGCAGGGGTGCCCTGGGCTCAGGGGTCACAGCGCAGGGTCACCCTGGGGGGAATTTGGGA
Source organism: Aleadryas rufinucha (assembly GCA_013397815.1). NCBI lineage: Eukaryota > Metazoa > Chordata > Aves > Passeriformes > Aleadryas > Aleadryas rufinucha. The sequence continues at coordinate 4,773 of VZTH01007275.1, read as the reverse complement.
TCCCCTCTCCCATGTCTGGGCATACCCCAGGGGTTTCCCATGGCATGGGGGATCCCAAGCTCCCCCAGGTCACAGCACAGGGTCACACTGGGGGGATGAGCTACTCCCACTGTGAGGAATTTGGGATCCCCTCTCCCATGTCTGGGCATACCCCAGGGGTTTCCCATGGCATGGGGGATCCCAAGCTCCCCCAGGTCACACTGGGGGACTGAGCTGCCCCTCCTGTGGGGGTTTGGGATCCCCCTCTCCCATGTCTGGGCATACCCCAGGGGTTTCCCATGGCATGGGGGATCCCAAGCTCCCCCAGGTCACACTGGGGGACTGAGCTGCCCCTCCTGTGGGGGTTTGGGATCCCCCTCTCCCATGTCTGGGCATACCCCAGGGGTTTCCCATGGGATGGGGCTCCCGAGTCGCCCTCGTTACGAGGCCACTGCCCTCCCCAGACTGTGTCACACCAGTGCAGCTACAGACTGTGACTCTCCCTGAAATCGGGCAGCAATTCCATCTTAACGCTCCTCAAGTACCAAATGGAACTGTACTTAACCCCACATTTGGTTCCTGAGCGCTGCAGCCGAGCAGAACTCGCAGCTCCCTCGCACATACCTGAACCAGCACATATGGCCCCCTCTCCCTGCCAGCAAAATGAAATGGAGGAGTTTCACAGGAGAAGATTCTCGCTGAAGGATTAAGGAGTCCACACTTAACAAGTTGCTACCCTGAGAGTTTTTCTTACTTATTTTTTATGGTTGTTTTTTTTTAAAGGGACAATGCTTCTAGATAATATTAATGTAAACTATAAACAAAGGAAAAACTCCACCAAATGATCCTGACTCCCAACCAAAACCCAGATCACCACCTTTAGGACAGCTCTCCGTGTTCTGACTGGATTAAAACAATCACAGTATAAAGTAAGACATTTCAGCTTGGTCTTTGAGTCAAACCTCTGAGCCAACAGCCCCCATTTGCCCCCCGAGGTCAGGAGCACACCCAGATTTCCGTATTTTCTCTCAGACCCTTCTGCTTCCCACATCCCCTCTCCTTCATGATGGAGAACATCTATTTTTATGGTTTGTACCAATGCACTTGGTACTTGTGTGACATTTTCAACCTCTGCCAGTCGAAGAGCTTCTCAAGGGTGGCTACGAGGCACCGCGCAATTTAAGACGGAAAAAATCCTGGCAGCAGCTCAGAGACAGATTCAGCTCTGCTCTGTTCAGATGAAGCCAGACCTTCCTTTTACCTGCTCTGAATTGCAAATACACCAAATTCCAGCTCCTTCTGGCGTAATACTCCTTTGTTTTCACTCGCATTTCCTGTTTAAAATAAGTGTAACGCCGTCCCCACTTTGGTAATGATCCCTCAAATATTAAATAAATGGCAGCAAAGCCTCCCTGTTATTTCGTGCCTGTTACATCTCTTCTGCAGGAATTTAGAACCTCCTGACAGCACACATCACATGGGGGAGTAAGTTCAGGAGGAAATGTCATGGCTGGAAGGCAATAATTGTGGGATTTAAGCAGCTGAAACTCCGCATTTCCGCTCAGCGAGGAACATCTTTATGTGCAGGACGCACCCTGAGTTTTGTCTCTCCCTTTGAGCCCCATCAGAGCAGAGCAGCACCGGAGCTCCACCACGAGCACCTCTGGACCCACCAGCAGATGGCTGAACATCCATCAGCAGTGCAATGCTACCAAGCCACAGCCAAGCACACCCCCCAGACAGGACCCTGGGCTCCCACGTCGGGCAGCCTCCACGCCGCACGCCCAGCGCTTTGCCTCTTGCACTGCTCACTGGCTGTTCCAAGAGATTTCACTTTCATTTCTGTTCTCCAAATTTCACTTTGATTTCACAGTCAAAGAGATTGCCCCAAAGACTGACAGCCCGAGGTGGGACAGAGCTCTGGCACATCCCCCTTCCCCAGCTCAGGGTATTCCCTGGGGTGTGCTGGGGAAGCTCTGACCTTTGTTTGCAGCGGCCCCTCAGGGACCTGTGACTGCCCCTCTGAGCAGGGAGCTGTGGCTGTGCAAACTCTGCCTCTGCACCGCGGTGGCAAGGTGGGTTTAGCTGGGATTTCGGGCAGATCCACAACTCCCTGATCCCCCAAAAGGTGCCACGGCTCTGAGAGCCCCAACCCTTCCCCAGCACGGAACAACCACCAGCGGGTGCATCCAGGTCCCGATGAACGCAACGGCATTTCCAGGGCATCTCCAGGGCACGAGCACACTGCTCCTTCGTGGCATCTGCACCCACAGACGTGGGAAGCACCAACCCTGAACGTTTGCCACACGTCCCCGTTACTTACGGTTGAGAGGCAGGCTGGCATTGGTCGTCCCTAGCTTGTTGGCAGCGACACAAGTATAGTTGCCAAAGTGCTCTTCTGTCACATTGGTAACAGTAAGAAGGGATCTTGTACTATAATTTTTAATAGTGATTCCTTGTTGACCATTGATCAGTCTAGAAAGCAAAAAGAAAATGTCTATAACTCATATACCACAACCAAGATTTATTTCTTTATATCTCTCTTTTCTATCCTGGTTTCACAGGCAGCGCTGGGAGCACCGAGAGCTCTCTGTGAGCTGCCAGTGCCTGTGCTGAGCTCAGTTCCTGGGGCACTGAGAGCTCATGGACAGCCCTGGGGCTGGGGGTGCTGAGGGATGCTGCTGCCTGAGCGTCCTGCAGCTGAGAGAAAAGGAACACCCCCAGCCCCTCCTGCCTGGAGGAGAGGGGATGGAAACTCCTGGGTGCACAGCTTGGATTTTAAACTGGGCAAAGCCAAGAAATCAAAATACCCCCCCTGGGGCAGAAGTGGTCAGTCTTTCTAAGAGGGTTTTTTCAGCCTCTGGAGTTTGTTGTGTCCTTTGCCAGCTCTGGCTGATGGCAGGTGAGGATGAGGGGCCAGAAATGCGACTCTGTGGGATTGTGACCATGGCTTTTTCAGCCTCTGGAGTTTGCTGTGTCCTTTCACAGCCCTGGCTGGTGGCAGGCGAGGATTAGGAGCCAGGATTGTGGTTTCGTTTATGGGGCTCTACAGCTGCAAACGAGCCTTGCAGTGAGGGACAAAGTGCTCCAGCAGCAGCACTGCTGAGGCAGCAGCCCGGGCACGATCAGGTAATGAAGCGCAGCAAAAAGCCAAATCAGGAGTCTTTCCACCCAGCTTTGAGCTTCCCACCCCAAAGTCACAGGAGAAATGCAGGTGTTTGGACACTTCTCCCAAAGCCGTGTCAGGAGCATCGCTGGGCACCAGGACAAAGCAAGAGGACCAACTTTAATGATGTTGTCGTAGGCAAACCACGTCTGCTCAAACAAGGAGACGAGAAGGGGAACCGTGTTATTAAAAACTCGCTACAGTTATTACTCATAATTCCTTCTATTTCCCACAAGGAGCAGGGTTTTGGATTAAGAATACAATTTTTGTCTGCTGTATTGAAGGATATAATCATATATCCTGGAAATTAATGCCACCTTCCACCGTTCTGTCTGAAAACCTTGGCAAATCTGTCATTAATTGCACTCGTGCAGGCTGTGGGCTGAACATTCCTCACTGTTATGTGAGTGCCTCTCTTCCCATCGGATCCCTGCAGGCTGCTGCTCACACAGGGATCTCCCTGCCCTGGGCAGTTTGTGCTGCTGCAAAGGACTCTGCTCTTCCAGCCCCAGGGTGGGGAGAGGACACGGCACATCCCACGGACATGAAAACACAGAAAAATGGGATTGGAGTGCCTGGTTTGGGGTGAACACTGCTCTTGGAAGATTCATCTTTTGTCCAGAAAGAGAAAACGACTGTGCCAGGCAGAAATTTGTCCTCTCAGCCTCCGGATGTTCTCCTCTAAACCCACCAATGTCTGTTCCTCTGTTTCCTGCCTCTCTGGCAGAGAATTCCACGAGAGTTCTTCACTGCCAACCCCTCCTGCTGCTCCCCTGCCTGCCTGAGCTGCAGCCAGGGCCACTGCCACCTCCTGCTGCCTCTCTGGGTTTGATCCCTGCCCCTCTCCCAGGGACACTCGGGGTGCCAGGGCCAGAGCTCCGTGTCCACCTCTGCCTGTTCTTCCCTGGGAGGGTGGGGAGGCCCTGGCACAGGGTGCCCAGAGCAGCTGTGGCTGCCCCTGGATCCCTGGCAGTGCCCAAGGCCAGGCTGGACATTGGGGCTTGGAGCAGCCTGGGACAGTGGGAGGTGTCCCTGCCATGGCAGGGGTGGGATGGGATGGGATTTAGGACCCTCTCCAACCCAAACCAGTCTGGGATGCTGTGGTTTGTAGCAGCTGTTTCCAACCCAGCTCCACCCTTTAGACCCATAACCAGAGTTTGAACTGCACCATCTCCATTTCAGTTGTAAGGTTTACCTCCTTTTTTTCTGAGAAAAAAATGGAGTGTTGGGATTTTTGCTGTTCCCATGCCCTGTCACAGGTGACATCTGCCTCAAAAAACCTGGGAGTGTCTGCCTGCTGTGACCTGCTGCCTTCCCCAGGCTGCCCAGGGCACGAGGCCCCAGCTCAGGGCCCTTCCCCTCCTCCTGTGCCCCCTTCCCCTTCCCTCGTGCCCCTGCTGGGAAGGGGCTGGTGCTGGGGGGTCAGGACTGGAAGCTCTGGAGCAAGTGGGGCTGCACAGAGATGTGTGTCACTGAGCCCCACGATTCCCAGAGCAGGAGCTGGCCTGAGCTGCACAGGCTCCGGGCTGGAGCATGTCCGTGTGCAGCTGCGGGCAGCTGATGCTTCTCCTCGTGAATTATCGGCTCTGAGTGCTGCTGGGCTGAGCTCAGGGCTGGGCACACCTTCA
>VZTH01007274.1:32546-59059 GCA_013397815.1 Aleadryas rufinucha | reverse complement strand
GGCCTGGGGTCGCCGCGACACCTTGCCTGCTCCTGGTGACCACTAAAGAGGGGAGTACTTATGAAGCTTTAGAATCTTCAAAGATGTGCAGCCATGAAAGCACGTAAGAGGAAACACTGCCAACAGCCCCTGAAGGTATTTGAAGGTAGGTCTGAGGCTGTCTAGACAGAAATCAAGCTTGTAATAACCAATTCTCCCAACTGATAGCTTGTAAACAAACCTCTCTGAATAGCTTGAGCATAGTCACAGCCTCATTCTCTGGAACCAGACACAGGCAAGAAACCGGAGGACACATGCCAGGCACCAGCAGGAAACTGCCAGGACAAGAGTACATAGGTTTAACACACTTAATATACCATGTGCATTGCTAGCACACTACAACAGTGCTATGTGTTGCATTTTCTGTACAAATGCCATAAACACAGTTCTTCAGAAAAAAATGAATGACAAGATAGCTCATTGTCAGCAAGACACTTTGTTCCTTATATTTAACAGTATTCTTAAGTGTAACAAGGAAACATAGTGAAATAAGAAACATTTTACCTTCTTTTCTTTCCAATTCTCTGACCCATTGATTTTGTAGGTGGTTATGCTGTGATGATGTCAAATCCATACTATGCCACAAACCCTGACACAGAGAAACACAAGCCTGTATGAATAAAATTGCTTTATTTCTTCTTTCACACAGAAGCTTCATTTAAAAAAAATTACTTGTATTATGCTACAATTTACGTCTATTGATAATAAAGATAAGAAGACACATAAATATCAATATTCAAGGCATAAAAGTACAAGAAGCAGCAAACTAGTTCAACTGTTACACTCTCATAGAGGAAAAAGGACAGACTTTTAAAAAACAAAACAAAACAAAACAAAAAACAAAAGCTTTGATAAATGTTTAGAACTACTTTATGAAATTTTAAAATTAGAATCAATTAAAATCAGGTTGGGTAGGCTTATAAAGTATTTAAAGGAAAGATAGAAACAAATTCCTGAAAGAGAAGAAAAATTGCACCAATAGGATTTAATCTTGTTTGAATTAATTGGCTTGGAAGGGAAGGAAACCTAAAAGTAAAAGCTGCACATGAGAGTAAGAGAGCAGGATTCACAAATAATATTCTGAACAGAAAGCATATGTGCCTATATGAACAGACAAAGAACATACAGGAGAAAAAAGTAGTAGGAAATGTGGGACAGAGGACAATGCAATTTTCTGCAGAAAAGCAGACAGACAACAAATAGTCTCCAATTCTTGATATTTTACAATCAGAAAGGACACTGAGTTCACAGCAAAAAAAAACCCAAAAAACTAAAAAAACCCCAGTGCTTTGATTATTTTTGATACTTTGATATGACTTTTAGATGTCCACTCTTATGTGAAAAGTTGACTGATTTTTGCCAGGATGGTCACAGGCAGCATACAGTTAATAATCTACAGATGTCTAAACACCCAATAGGGATGCAATTAAATAAGGCAATGACTAAAAGATTATGTCTCTATAGTGGGACCAAAAAAAAAAAAAAGGGAAAAAAATGGGCAAAGTAAAAATTTATTCTGAATATCAAATCATCCTCACAGTGCAAAGTCTAAGGCAGGTTTTCTCTCAAAACTTCAGGATAAAGAGTACAGTATGGAACAGCCCTCTCCTGTTTGCGAGGACGCACCTTACTCCCTTGACTTCACACTACAAAAGGCACACATGATTAATGTTTAACTTTGCTACTACAATACCAGCAAACATTATCCTGTTTGAAGGTGAAAATAACTTAGGGGCTTTCTACATGGCCCCATAGCACACAGAACAAAAATACTGCCATTATATTTATGTCTATACACAAACTTAGCAATAGCAACATCATTAGACAGGCAACAGAAAAGAGACTCAGTGGGATTCAGTCTTTGTATGCATCTTCAGAATAACAAGTAGCATAAGAAATTACAGGGATATTAAGCAGAAAATGCTACACACGTTCATCAACTTGTTGTCTACTTCAGTAGTATATAAAAAAAAAAATAAATAAAGGTAAATTTTCTTCACATTAGATGACAAAATAAAAGGTAAAATCACCCTACAGGACAAAGCCTTTGTATTTTGTGGTCCTCTATATTTTTTACATCATTCTAAAAATATCCTGAGGTACACTGAACTACACAGCAACCCGTCGGAGTCAAACACAGTCATTCAGTAGCGCGACAAGCAGCTAAACAGGGCACAACAGCTCAGTTACGCTGTTTAAAGCAAATGATACAAACTAATTTAGAGTAAAAGACAGAGAGAAGTGAAACACCACTGGCAGCCACCGCATTTTGGTCAATGTTACCTGAGTCTCTTGCAGCTTGCCAAAGATGGTGCTCCAACAGCACAGTCCTTATCGTGCCGGTGGCTTCTTCCCCCTGCGACAGCGGCAGGCAAAGGCGCGTCCCGGAGCCTGTGTCGCACATTGCCAACATCCCCACACCGGGAGCAATAATAAATCCCGACAGCTGCAGCACGAGCATACAGAGGGCACCGCACACCGGCCCTGACGTAAGGGAGCAATTCTGTAACAGCAGGAGGCACCCACTCAAGGGAGCTCCGACCAACAAAGTCACCAACTCGGGAGTACTGTTTACAAAACAGGGCAGGGTTAGTGGCAGGGTGTCAGCAACCTCTCACTGTTACTAAAAAGTAACCGAAGAGCACAAAGTCATTCCTCGGAGCCAAAGGGGTCATCCAAGAGAAAAATTTACCAAGGGGCAGAGGTGCTTTTGCAGCAGTGGTATAGAAATGCATGCTCACGTTGGAATGCAGAACTGTAACAAGGTACACAACCCCCGAAATCCTAACCCCACGACACAGCTGTCACCCTGCATAAATATAAACATACCACTCCTCCATATCCAAGATGTCCATTTGCTCATCAGACCGCAAACACTGTCGTGGGAACAAATACAGGTATCTAAGGCTTCTCTTTTTCAGACTGTAATCAATTCATGACAAGAGCCATCTCTCACTTTACACATTTTTTAGAAAAATTAGACTTCAACCTCAACTGGGGTTTGTGGGTATTACCAAAAAATAATAAACTATTGTACAAAAATACTAAACAAACCCTACAGAGATGTGAGGGTCTCTGTACCATAGTTAGCAGAAGAAATTAAAGGGAGCTCTTCTACATTGATAAATAACTCACCAGGACCTGATACACACTTTCAAATTTAAATTCAGTAATGCTAATGAGTGATTTACAAAAGAGTGCTGTAAACTGGCTGGACAGACTGAGAATTTGCTTAAAATGTTACAAACTTTTAGAAAAGTAGCATCAAAAGGGATGATTTTCACCCAGTATAAACCATACATGAAGTATTAGACTCCCTGCAACTGTAAGGGCCAAATCCCACCCAGTTCACCTCAGCCCCTCACCCATTTGAGGGAGGATAATGTCTCACACAAAACTTGAATGCATGGACTTGTATTTCAAATAATGAAACACTGAGAAATGCAGTAGAAATATCAAATGAGAAGGCAAAAAAGAAAGGCAATAAGGACTAAAATGTAACATACGAACACAAGTAAGATGGGTAGAATTCTGTGCTTTTCCTTTTTAAACCATAGCAGCTAGAAATAAATTCTATATTCAGAGAAGTGAGGCATGTGAGAAGTCTGAGCTTCACATTGTCCCTCACAAATTAATCCAATGTGAGTGCTGCAACCAGTAGATACCTCTGAATACCACCTTTGTAAACAAATGGCTCTGGACACATGCAACTCCAAATCTAGAAACACGTGTTTTACATTCAGAACATAAATTACTGAACATCAGGTTATAGAAGGACTTACTGTACTGTATGTTTCCTTGAGATTTTTTGAGGGTTTGCATCATCTCTCTTCAATAAAAAACATTACTGTGGGCACAAAACTTTCAGGACAGGCTTAGACTTCTTTCCTTAGAAGGAAAGAAGAAAAAAAATTCAACTTATTTTACTTCTCACAACACCTAGAAATAACCCAAGTAATGTTCAGAATTTCATTTAAATTTGAAGGTAAGGAAGGAACAGATTGCAGGTGATTTTAACACTCTATCAACTCAATTAGAATGCAAATAAATGGACAACATGTTTTGGCTCAATTTTAGAATCTGAAGCCTGGAAACTTCTATCAGGTCCAATCTAGGTCTTTCTGAGTAGATGTGCTAAAACTAGTGTTTTCATTGTTTAGAATTGCTTCTATTAAAGTTCTGGACAGAAAATGTGACAAAATGCATTATAAATAGGGATAATTTATTATATTTTATAAAAAATTCATTAGCATATTTACAAAGCTCAAGTCAGAAAAATCACACACAGTCTCTGGTTTTTAATATTTTTTTTCTTTAAGACATTTTATTTCTTCTTCCTCTCTTGCTCCGCGATTTCTTTTTTCTGCCTTCAAACACAGGTTTGGCAGTCACCATGACTACATTTCCCAGGTTTTCATCCTCACTTGAGCTACTGCACCCTTTTTTCTCTTTATGGTCTGCTGTGTCCGTTGCAGGCACATTTTTCCTCTTTTTGCCCTTGCCCAAATCTCTGCCTTCGGATTCCTCCACTGAGGAGTCACTAGAAGTTTCTGAAAGGTGCAAATTTCCAACAAAACCACCTCCATATAAAAATTCTTTTCTGGAATCTGAATGTTTTCTCCTCTTTCCACTCTGTACTTTTGCTGCCCCAGCTTGATTTGCACCGCCTGCAGTACCTTCCCCTTTCCTTTTCTCAGGCTGTTTAAGTTCCATCTCTGTAACAGCAGTGTCTGTTTCCTGAATTTCATCGTCTGCTTCTTTTTCCTTTCTTTTCAGACAAGTCACAGCTCTGCGCAGTCTCTGACTTTTAATAGCTTGTTTTTCATGCTGTTCTAGTCTGAAGAATGAATCAATTCGAAGCTGAGTCTATCAAAAATAAAACAGAAACACAGTTGGATGTTTTTGTGATGGGAATTCAGTTGTTAGCTATACTATAAAGCATCCAAAACCAAAGCAGGACAAAGGACTAATGAAACTAATACATATGCACATAGATGTGAACAATAAGATGCATCATTACAGTAATACCCATACTTTATAATAAATTAGGCAACAAGAACCTTTACAGAAATTAATAATTAGCGAACTCCAGTGAGATTTCATAAATATTGTGCTGCTGCTGATTAGACATATGTTGCTATTGACAACCTTAACACAGAGAATCTCTGTAGTGCTCTTAAGTATGTCCTTACACTTCCTTAGCTTCCAGCTGTTAAAGCAGAATGTTTACTAAGTAAATGCTGTAAGTGCACTTTGCATTTGTGCCTGCAAGTGCAAGAACACGCAGGCTTTTGACTCAAGTTCATTGCACCACATGCTGCTACAGTATAAAGACTGAAGAGTAGAAGCAGTAGTCGTCACACAGAGTGGATTTGTGCTATTCAACCAGAGCTAGGCTTTTTGTATAGACAAGCCAGTTGTCTACCTTTTCTCTAAAATTGTCTAAGAGAGACAGACACTTCCAAAGGATATTCCAGTCAGCCTGAAAGTATATGTATTTAACTACAGGGCTTTTGCTCCTTTCAGCGACACAGAGAACCTAGAACACTGGTTTAGACCATGTATCTACCTTGTGCATGGCAAAAGGAAAAAAGAATCTGATACTGGGGATCAGTTTTACAACCCACTTTGACAGCTATCACAACAGGCATCACTATTCACTTTCAAGTGTTATTGAAGTTGACAGAACATTTATTTGGAAATTAGAGTAACATCATTAATGGGCTCAACAGTTCAATCTGCACTCCTCAAAGGATGTGTACAGCACCAAATGGGCAGTATCACTTCGCCAAAATTTCAGGGGCACTTTTATAAATACTTTTTAGAGACAGCACACTGTCTACTACAAGTACTAAATTTGCCTGAGGTACCTGTAGCTTCCACTATGTCCAGAACAAACAGCAGCCTGGACTTGAGATAGGTGCTTGATAGGTAAGAAAACTTGAAACCAACAATTGAAATTATGCAGAGTCCCTCACAGTACACTCAAATCATACAGAAATGAAGTCTAGAGAAGCAAGTTTCGTGACTTAACAAAAAAAAAAAAAAAAACAACACATAAAAAGATTAAAAACCAAAGCCCGGCTTCTGAGAAAGATATTTGACTTCAAAGCCTTGCTCTTCCTTTTAAAATGCTTCTCTCACGATTTTCCAGTTACCCCTAAACTACAGGTAGGTTTTTACTTCACCTGCTGCAAGTTCAGCTGTTTCATCACAGGCAAAAGGATTCCATCTATCTTTGTCGTAGTCCAGCCAAAGTGATCCTTGCAGAATGTGCAGAAAGTTAAGGAATTTTACAAATTGGCTATTACTGGTATTTTGTAAACACATGAAATGAAACTCCAATGAATTAAAAAATGAAGTAAACACTGTCTGGAGGAAAGTTGCTCCACTTCAAAACTTTTCCTACTACAAAATCAGACATAAGACTCTCAGTTAAAACAACATATCATAATCACGCTGCTCCATGAGTTGCAGAACTTTATCTCTAATATCAACATTTCTAAAAGCATGTCTCAGTGAAGACAGAACTTATTTTGGCTAAATGGTACTGCCTATAAATAAACCTTATTTTTACATTTGCACCCACTGGAAGTTTCATTTACTGTTTAAAACACTATTAGCTCTGCATTCATTGCCATTTACTTTTCAACAGTTAGCTGCAGCTCAGACTGCAACAGAAGCAAAAAGCAGACATTATTGGAAGAAATGCAGGGAATAACTAGGGATAAAGTGCAGACTGAAACACCATTTCTGTCTAGGCTTTGACACTTATTTGTAAGAAATGGCAAACACACATAGGGAGTGTGCAAACAATCCCACTCTAAGCTGAGAAACAGGCACAGGGCAGTTACAGAAATATACCATCACAACAAACTAGTCAGCTCAGCTACAAGGTTCTCCACGCATGCAAAGTGAGGCAGCCCACTCTCTCAGGAGGGCAGAGCAGCCCTGAAGGCCACACATACACACATGAGGGGCTTGGGGCCCCTCACAACAAAGAGATGTTAAGAACTTGACACTCCACTACTGACTCCTTATGAACTTTGAGTACTTTTACCTAACAAGTAAAAGGATATTCTCTGATCTGCTCTACATCGGGCTTTCCCCAGGTGAACGAACCCCTTGACTCATCCACGACAGGCTTCAGGTATGCTTCTGCCACCGCTGGATTTGGGAAACCTGAATAAAGCTGCAGCTCCCGCAGTTTCTTCTTGACCTTGGTATCACGTGGATTAGGCCTCAGTTGCTTATTCTTCTGAGCCTCATTCCACCACTCACTGATAAACAGAGAAAATTATTAATTTGCCTCATAAAATAAAATTTGAAATATCAAGAGCCACCACACTAATTTCAATAGCCTTAGTCTCCCTACTTCAGTTACTACAAGAGATGAGGTAGAAAATTTCCAGATAAAGGATGGCCAAAGGGACAAAAAATCCTGCAAGTAGAAAAGACAAAACATACACATTAAGTACAGCCATTGTAAACCACAGTAGCAAACATCACCTGGCTTCCCCATAAGCTGCTAAACAGAAGGCCCCCATTTCAGCCTCACTTGCAGAGGTTGTTACACACACAATGATAATTTTTGGAGCTTTTTTGGTATGCAAGGAAAAGAAAGGAAAAAAAAGACTTCTAACCATCCTTGCCATTGCCAATATAGCTGCCTTGGCCCTCTTCAAATCTTGCTCTTGCCTGTCTTACCCTACCTGCCTGTCACTTTCCAGTCATCCATTCCTCACTCAGGTCCCCTTTCTCTGTGAGCAAGCTACAGCAGCCTCTCACCAACCCAGGGAGAATGAACCTCTGCTCCACTATGGATCCAGCTCTCCAATGAATTCTGAGGCAGACGCACAATTTTACAGCTGTTCAGCTGTCTTCATTTGTCTCACTGTGATTGCTGTATCAGCTTGTCACCTTATCTACCTGTCACTCCAAAGAGCGATATAATAGAGTCATGTTTTACAGCTAACTTAGTCCCATTAATGATGCTCAGTGATGGTCATATGTTCTGCTGCATGCTTAAGCATCAGAAAAGCATATTCACTAATAATCACAATATGGAGATACAAAAAAGCAAAACATGACAAAACATACGCAAATTTTAAGAGAGGTTCCAAGCCATGCCCAGGAAATTCATTTAAAATCTCCATCGCTGTTACAAAGCCAACATTTGGGATGCCCTCAGTGTAGTCACTTCCAAGCAAGTATGCCAAATTAATTAGCTTGCTTCTATCCAATCCTGAAAAAGAAAGTGTGTGGATTCAGCATTTATTATCTTACAAATTAAAAAATATTATCTGAAAGGAACACAAAGGCATTAACTCCATAAAATTATATTTAATTCAACATTAGAATTTGCTAAATTGTATTCTGGAGCAGTATCAATATGCTCCTGCTAGCTCAAGCACCAATAATTGTGCTAACTTGGCAAATACATCTTGCCAAAATGAAAATGTTACACTGGACATCGGGAGGAATTTTTTCATGGAAACGATTGTTATACATTAGAATGGACTGTGCAGTGAGGTGGTGGAGTTACAATCCCCAGAAGTGTTCAAGAAACAACTGGATGTGGCACTCAGTGCCATGGTCTAGTTGACAAGGTGGTGATCAGACAAACATTGGATTCAATGATCTCAGAGGTCTTTTCCAACCTAAATAATTCTGTGATTCTGTAATTTCAAAATTCGGGGTTGTTAAGAGAATTTTTTTTTTTACATTCATTTCATCCAGTTATTGTCCTGTTCTCATCTAATGCTGACGTGAATTTAGTAATGCCAAAATCAAATAAAAACATTCTGGTTGAATTCTAGTCCACAATATCAATGCTTCCGCTTCCTAGAAGTTTTCCCCAACCAGGAGCCTTTTGCTCTGTGCTGGCACAGTTACTAAGTAGACCAGAAGAGCCTGTGAAACAGCCGGAAAGGAGGAAGAACTCAGCTGACCACTTCTATTTGATAGGCTATAAGGTCTGAGGCAACCAGACTGATTTTTAGTCAGCCTCAAGAGTTTAGAGTTGAAAAAAAAATAATTTTAAAAAATTCCATACAGAAAAGGAGGGATGTGAGTCTAAATATGCAAAGCAAGACCATCATGCTAGTCACGATATCCATCAGCTGTCCAGAAAGAAGAATTTCTGCAATGCATGGGAAAGAAGAAGGACAAGACTGCAGAGGAATGTGACATAAAGACTGATGATGACTATTTTTTCCCCAATAAATAAATAAAAGATTTGGCTTATCACATTAAAACCAGTTAAAAATCACAGACATGCTTTTACAGCAATCCTTCCAATTAAGCTACAGTAGCATAATTAAGTAAGGGAAAAGTATTTCATTCAATTTGCTGGAAGAAACCAAAGCTACATTTTTCACCACAAAAAAATGTTATGAATTTTTACATGCTAAAGACATTAAAATACTATTTTGAAGTCTATAGCCCCTCAAATTGAAAATGTCAAAACTGATTTTAAAAGAGTTCTGCTCAAGACATAATAATAAGTTTAAATTAGCTCATATTTTGCCTAATACTCTATGTGACACTGAAGCTTAGTAGTTCAACAAAATTGGCAACAATTTGATTAGACTAGCTCAAGAGCAATCTGAAGGAAGAAAAAAGTCTGTCAGTGTCAACTACATGAAAAATGTTTTACACATATTCCAGATCCTCTTTTAATATATTACATCTCAGTATGTCCAAAACTAACTTCCATTTCTGAAGACTAAGAATCTGATGACACCAGAACATAGTTCTCCCACCACATCAGAAAAGTCATGCTAACATTTACCCAGAAACTGGTATAATAGTTCTTATCTCCAGCCTTGATGATCATCACACTAACTCAGTATATTAAATGCAGGTGTCTGCTGATGCCATGATGTTTTTGCCTTTTTCATATACCCATTTAATACACCCTTTTATATAGTTTTATGTATCCTTAGTGCTTTTAGCCCACATACTTATAACTCCGTAAGTTTGATAACTTAGTTTAGACCCAATATTCCTCTAAGCCAGGAGACCAAACATCCTGGAAGCCTCGCAGTAGGGGGTCAAAAAGCCCCAGACACCAAGGTCCTCTCCAGAACACATTCTGTAAACTAAGATAGGCCCATCCAGGGGGAAGGTTCCTCGGATGAGGGGTTCACTTCACAGATGAGGGGAATCTTTGATAGATATGCCAATTCACAAGGCCTATAACTGTATACGGGATGTGTCGTGTGTGTGTGCATTTCGGTGTGTGCTGCTCAGCACATTTCACCCACACGAAGAGTGCACCTTAAGGGTCTTTCCATAAATACCAAGGTAAACCCCTTCTCCCTTTTAACTGTGTTTGGCTCTGATTTTAAGACCAGGGAAAGGCAACACTGCAAATTCAGAGGGGTCATCTGGCAACAAAACAGCAATCTAGCTGAATGGCTTTAGAGATTCTCCAAAGAACAGACATTGTAATAAAAGACACAAAATTCTGTAGAAAATACAGTTTAAAAGAGACAGATGATGGAGCTGTCTTATTAAAGACTGTGTTTAACAAATCAATACCTGAGGCTTACCTAGCTGGTTCTGAAAGTCAACATACTGATAATATTCTACATATTTGCTCTGACTGAAGAAATTTTTATAAACATGTCGTGCACCAAACAACCAAACATCACTGTCATCGGTGATTGTCCCAGAGGTCTGATCAGTAAGGTCCAATATGGCACATTGTGCCTCTGCCTCCATTGGAGCTTCAATATATGGAATGCCAAACAGACGGAGGAGCTCCTGCAGGATGGAAGGGAAACAGTTAATAATTCATCTAAATAATTAACTTCTAATATACTTCTGCTTGACTCACAACTGCTAGATTCACACTCGGGAGTTATTTAATATTTGACAACAAACATGAAACTTCCGGCAAAAAGTGCCACGCTCAGTTAAGTCAAGGGGGAATCCCCACTCACCTAACTCCTCTCAGGCAGACAGTGCCATATAAGTCAAGCACTACTTGAGCACACTTTTACCACACAGTTTGAGAATCTGCCATCTTAATTACAAAAGCATACTTAAGTATTGTTTTACACAGCAAGGAGAAAATTCCATGCATTACAATTATGTGGGCTCCATGAAATAAAGATGCAGATTAAATTTAAAAAGTAAAATAAAAATATTCATATTTAAAAAAAGATTTGGTCATCACTTTATCTAACAAAGTAGTATGAAAGCATATGAGAAATATTCATATCAAGCAGGAAACAGTGGGAAGACTAATCATTCCTTGGATAGTGTTTTGATATGCCTCTATTTTGATACATTTTTGCTTTTATGGGATACATTACATAACCTCAGTTAAATATCCCACAAGCACTAGGTTTATAGACTTGTGCTAGTTAAACAAGTCTGGATTATGTTCTTCACTCAGATGGCTTTTGAGGCTTGGCAGAATCAGTCTCAAGACTTTAAATTTTTACTGTAATTAAGAATAAAAGCACAAGATCAAAAGACTTATAATGGTTTGCCTACAATCATATAGAAAGTAATATTACAAAAGCTACCTACTGGCCTTTAAAAAAGTCACCTGAAAAAACAAGTATATGCAAGTATTTAACCAAGATTAAAATATCATTTTAAAACTACCTAAACTGTCCCATTAAGGAAAAAAAATACAAGCACTTACATATTTCTCAGAATTAATTTGTTAGCATAAGTTTATTACATCACAGACACTATCACTAGTCTACTATATTTTGGGTATGTTAACCCAAACACATTGTATTAAACTTTGAAACACTGATACAGAACTAACAGGCTTATTCAGGCATTACTGGCGAGTCCTTCTAATTGTTTACTCAGGGCATAAGCTATACAAACTTCTTGTAATTTTTTATCTTTTAATCCCTAGGAGAAATCACAGTTTACCTAACACACAAACTGCATCATTTCTTTACTGCTGAATATAGCTTCCTAATATTTTTGTTCATTTTGCACCTTTCACAAAAACAAGCAATGATCAAACTGGCCCAACCTTTAAGAGCTGGTGCTTAAAAGATATACTGACTTACCGTAACTATATTATTTTATAATGTTATAACGCTTATTTAAAATTGCTGGAATTGAAGATTACCTCAACGCTTTCAATATTTTAAATCGAGCAAACTGAAGAAAACAACCTCCTAAGAGGAAAAAAGGTGACCTATAACTAAGCAAAATTACTAACAGCTTTTGAGTAAATGACTGGGGTGGAGGAAGGAAACAAAGCAAAATGACTCAAGAAATACTACCTGGCTTTCCAAGAACATCTGTCCTGTTACAGAAGCGGCAACACGTTCCTGCTGCTGTTTTTGAGACTGAAGCATATTCTGCTCAGCAGAAAGGTCCTTTTCTAATTCTTCTAGTTCTTCCTGAAAATATAAACCAATATTTTTATTATTTCAACAATTCAGGTATACTTAGTAAAGCAAAGCTGAAGTCTCCAACTACAATTATTCTAGTAGTATATGTTCCATTAATTCATTCTAGAAAGTTGTTAGCTTCTCTAGTGCAGCAAATCATAAGACTAGAGATGGGTCTTGTCATCAGTGTGCTAAAACCTTTAAACTTTCCTTTGATTTTAGGGAGAGAAAGCTTTAAAGAAAGATCAGTTCCCATACAATTAGATATATACGTGAGAAAGCAATGAAACAATAAGAAGCTGTCCAATAGTTTTCCTTAACAACTAGTTGGAGACAAAGCACTCCACTACAAGCTCAAAACAAGAAATAAAGAGTTACCAAACTGATGTCTTGCCACTCATCCACTGCATCTTTACCATCAGGTTCTCTTTCAACATTCTGAGTGTTTCCCAACTGCACTTCATCAGACTCCTTCAGCAAGTCCTGTGTAACAACATCAGGACAGTCTGTCTCCACTTCTGGAACTGCTGTTTCATCACCCAATATTTCATCATATTTAGTAGGAAACTCAGCCTCATTACTGATTTCAGCATCCACTTCAATAAAGCTTCCTATCAAAGGAAAATAGAGACTTGTACACATTTTTAACCTGGGCAGTGACTTTTTTTTCTATATGCAGCGCATAAAAATAAGGACTGTGAAATTACATAAACCAAGTGGCTGACGGTTAATACACCAGTTAAGTTCAATGTACACAACATGCTTTCCTGACTCTCCATATCCTGCACTCAGGTTTCAATGACAAAATGTGACACCAAGGGGAAAAACATAGCTCAGGTTTTCTTCCTGCCTCCTACATAGCTGGGAGTAGTTGTATTTTAGAGCATTTCTTACGAGGAGAAAAGGTTACATTCATCTGACTACAGAAACAATACTGTCCTATTTATTTTTTCATCTTTTTACACAATTAAAAAGCATATACCATCAGAATCACTGTCTTCAGATGGTGATATCCCTTCTCTTTCCTCCTCAGGATCTCTTCCTTCTAGAAAAAATCTAATATCCTCAGATACATTCTCCTCTGTATTTTCAGAAGTTTCCAAGTTTTCCTCATTTTTAGAAAGGTCTGTTGTTTCAGCATGAATCAAAGCCTCTATACTAGTTTGCACAGGAGAACAGCTTGGCTTCTGCACACACAAATTCATATCCTTATCTCCCAGAGAATTTAAGTCTGTTTTGGAACCATTTTTTTCTTTGTCTAAGTCTTCTTTGCCTTTTCTAGTATTGTCAATATAAAAATAATTTTCAGCTCTGGATATACTGGTATCATTTGGTGAAATATGATTTTTGGAACCATTTTCTTCCTTGTCTACATCTTCTGTGTCTTTTATAGTATTGTCAGTAAAAGTTTCAGCTTTGGATATACCAATGTCCTTGGATGCAATATGATTTTCTGAATCACTTTCTTCTTTGTCTGTATCTTCTTTGCCTTTTCTAGCATTTTCAATAGCAGAATAATTTTCATCACTAGATATACCAGTGTCTTTGGGTGTAATAAGACTTTTTTCCAACCCCTGACTCTTCTGTTTAAATTCAGCATCTTGCATAGTCACTTGAATTGATGAATGAATTGTAGCTGTAGGAATGTTTTTTCCCTCCTTAACTTCAGCAATCTGCTCTTCCTCATCTGAGCTACTAAGCAGAAAATCCTTCACTTCTGGTCTTTCTGACAGCACTCCATCAGCTGTAGCAGTAACAACTTCCTCCCTTTTATCATCTCCACTCAGAGCTTGCTGAATTGCCCGCAGTGTTCTTGGGGACACACTGCCTTCCTCTGACACAAACTGGTCCACGTTCAATTGTCCTGCGTCCAGTTCTTCTTCTGAGCTGCTTTCTACCATGGCTGCCTGGATAGCAAGCAAAGTCCGAGGAGAGGGGGGTGCTGCCACCACACTGTCATCCTTCTCTGTCTGCATCTTGTCAGATGCAGCCAGCTTTGCATTAGAAGGAGGTTCATTGATTTTATTTAATTTAGTCAATTCATGCATTTTTGATGAGGGTCCTGCAGCAGTTTCCAAGTCTCTACTCATAGCTTCTTTTGCTTGAATACCTGAAAGAAAGTTTTGTGTTGAAAAATACTGCTTTATAATAACATTCCATTTTACATAATGAACATCATTATATAAAGATTAATAATAATAACACTTTTCTACAGGTTTATAGATCACAGTTAATGATGTATAACAGTAATGCACATTTCATACAAAGTACTGGCTACATACACCAACAAACAATATTGAGGTTTTTCTTAAAACTGCCAGTTGCTGAGTGCACACTCCAAACAACAGGTTTTACAAAATTAAGACCTGACATACCCTTTATCAGAATATAGTGAGAAGTCTCTTCAGAGACCACCCTCCTTGATTCCACTTCTTTCACAAAACCACCTTCATTTTCATATTGTGTTTGGATTTCACCCGAGTGCTGTTGATTCATTTCTTTTTGTACATTTTCTATGCACCGATTGAGGTTGCTTTTTTTAAGCAAACCCCTAAGCTGGTACTGGGAAAAGTCATTGGAGTCCTCAAAAAAAACAAAACAGAACAAAAAAAAACAAAACAAAACAAACAAGTCAATTGAAATAAAACACCCTCTTTAAGTAAGTTCATTTCCCACACTCTTCCAGAGCGTGGGAATTCTTTCAGGAGTTCCTTTAAGCAGCTAACATTTGTCTTTCACTGGCTGCTGCACTCCCAAGGAACAGCAATACTATACTGGCAACACACAACAATTCTAAAAGGTACCAGTAGTTCTGAGTGCTGACTAAACATGAGATCTCAATTTTGTGACCAACAAAACTGAGCTGGTTATCAGAGCTCACCCCCACCTTAAAAAAAAAAAAAGGCAATTAAAAGAGAATCCACATGTGGATCATTTTCAAATGATGGTTCTTAGCTTACACTTGGACACAAGCCATCATTTGATCTGATATATACTGGACTTTCAAGATCTCACTGTAGAAGTGGCACTATAGGATTCCCCATTTCTCTCTGAACAGCTTCAACACATCTGCCTAAGTTACAAAAGCCTTTTCCCAGCTGCCAGCTCCTCTAACAACCTCAGGGTTTGGAATCCAAGCTGTGTTCATCCTGCCTGGTTCATCCACATCAGTATCATGTTATGCAATCTTGGGCATCACACTGATGAGGCACAAAACACAACATGATTTTTAACATTTTTGCCAAATGGAATTAGCTCTGCTAATTTTAGTGGAAATCAAGAGATAAGGCTCTTAAGAGTCATTATCTCACTGGATTTTTTTTTCTTCTCAAGGTAACATCTCTTATTAAATAGTCCAGGGTGTAAAGTTTTCCAGATGTAGTACTCTTTCTTCATCTGCATTAATAGCAATAGCTCCATTCTGATGCCCTGAAAGCTATTTTAAATATTACCTCTGGCATTGCTTCAAATAACGTTCTTCTTCGCTTTGTGAGTTCTTTAATATCAGTCAGGATCTCGTGTTTTATTTCTGGAGGCAGCTTGTGGAAATCTTCTGATTCAATATCTACAGAATAAGGATTTTCACACAACTGTTCCTATAAAAATTAAAACAACAATACATATTTTATATTACAGCACAACAAAAATAATAAAATATTTAGACCATCATTCCAAATAAGACCAAAAAAACCCCACAAGAACTTTGTTGTTACTTTCCATATGGTGAGGAAAACAAGAAAAAAAAAAGTAACTACTACGTAATAAAATAAGGTTAAGTACCTCATTATTGATGTACACTATACAGAGAAACGTGGTTTTATCCTTTTTACAAAATGATACATAGTATAAATCAAAGAAGGAGGTCATATAGCCTCAGCTACTCCGACTTTATCCTTCTAAACAGATTCTCCTTCTGAATGAGAACTGCTTCAAAGACAAACAATCTTTCCAAGAGTTTTTTCTTTTTTATTCTATTGATGAAACCAGAGAGAATTTTATAATTTATTATGTCTTCTTCTTAGGTTATATATGTCTCTTCTCCTCTTCCTATCAGATCAGCACATCAGAAGCAAATACAGAATTTATCTGTGAAAACTCAAGGACTGAAGTGCTTCAACATCAGTTCATATTTGGAGAAGCACAGGAATTTTGTCAAATATGCTGTCTTTTACATGCATACACGTGCACAAATGCATGCATTTCACCTGCATTGTTACAAAAACCAATGTCTTCTCCACATGTTCAGAGGAAGTAGTAAAAAGAGAAAGAAAGGATAACATAACAATTTTCTATTCTGCTGTATTCTAGTGGAGAAATTACATTTATATTTCCTCATTAGAAGGAATTCTTAGAGTACTGAAAATAAACTGGTTTGCTTATAAGTAATGCTACAGTAAGACCTAAATCTCCAAACAATTGGATTTTTTAAGCTTTTTGTTTGTCTTTTAAGCATAGTACATGAATGAGAGGATTGTTCAGAGTAACAAGGCAACTAGGTTGCACTTACTTGCAACATCTTTTTTTGGCTCATTCTCATTTGCCATTCTTTTTCTTCCTCCTCATCTGAGCTAAAAATCACAAAGAGAAAACAAAACGTGTAGATATTTACCCAGGAAAAGAGAGTTTCTATTTTAAGCAAAAAGACATTAGTCATCCCTTCGCTGGTTAAGTATAAAAATTCACAGCATCAAACAGTATATAAATATACAAACACACATACAAATACATACACAGGTCAAAAAGATCTGAACAGAACGTAAGAAGGCAAACTTATGTCAGTTAAAACTAGATGGAGACAACTGCTGCTGTTTAGATCATGACGTAATTCTTACTTGGTCAGCATTTGAAGTATATAAAAGTACAGATGGGCAAAGAGTGACCCAAAGGGCAGCTTCACGTTCTCACTTGGTGTTACTTAAGAAGAAGTCACAGGTGTGACAAGTACAGACAAGTACAGACAAAGCCTGCCTCTGCTGAACACGTCAACACAAAACAGAATCAAGCTGCCACACAGGCAACAGCCACCCAAGCTTGAACCATCAGTCAGTCCCATTTAGTTGTACAGACATGGCCACAGAGACTGAGGCAGAACTTTTCGTCCTTAAACATGAATCCAGTGTACAAATTTAACCTGTGGGCTGAAAGTTTCTTCTGTTACTTTCCCATAAATAACTAGAAGGCTTCTGTATCCAAAAACAAACCGAAATAAAATAAAAATTAAAGAAATATACTTTATATATATATTAGTGTCTCATAGATCAAAGGCCTTTCATCAGCATCAAAAAATGTGGTTTATACTTTTATCCAAGTTTATTACAAGCCATTTAAGCTATTTTTCTTAATTCTACCTACCTATTCTTCTCTTCATCCTCTAAAGCAGGCAATACATACATATCATCAATTTTTTCTCTTCGAACTTGTGTAATGCTGGGCAAAGCTTCATTGCTTAGGGGAAAAAAAGAAAAAACGAAACAGCAATTAACAGCTTCAAAAAGACTTACTGTCACTTATAAACAAGGGAAAAATAATTCTTATTCTTGCCTTTTGCCGGTAAGAGCAGTTTTGATAACATGTCTTTTCAAAAGTGTTTTCAAGAGTTTCTCTGTAGTTTTCCTGGAATCATTGATGGCAATTTCCTTTCTTTGTCTTCGCTTAGCCTATGAAAATAAGATTAACACCAACAAGATTTTGCTGGATGCTGAAGATGCATATCCAGTGAATCCCTGTTAAAATTCTGTGTGCTGATCCTAGGAGCTACTCCTAACTCATCCTACACCAAGGGGGACAGAGCCTTCAGAGCCTCTAAATCGATGTTTGTTTCCTCTGTGAGACTCAGGAACAGCTTTCAGCTTCTGGGTACAAATGCCTGCAGAGCTGAGTTCAGGTCCATTCTGGAGCACAAGCCAGGTTTGTGCCATCCTCTATTTCTCTGCAACTTGGCTCCCATGCAAATCAAACCTGCCTATATCAAAAGAGAGCTGCTGCATGCTCCAAGAGCTAACCCAGGCTGGGAGTGCAAAGGACACCACTGCAGAGCAGTGGACTTCAATCCTCCATCCCCACAGCTCAGAAGCATAAGCAGAACAACAAGAAGGACACTGAAAATGGCAACTTACTATCAGCAGACCTGATACATCCTGTTTTACATAGCAGTGACTCAAAAAGGTACTTACCAAGGTTTGTCTCTTCAGAAGAGGTGCCTCTCCATCGAAAACAAAGACGGGTCGAATCCGGAAGAAGAGTAACTTGCAGAGTCGATGGAACAGAGTGAGGAGGTGAGCATTCCGTACAGAAATACTGCCACGATCTCTGGATCCCTTTATTGCTTGGTTCAACCAAATACTGATATCTTAAAGAACCGCTGAGGAAAAAATGTGCTCTCTTACACATATACCACATTGGGAGTTCCTATAAAGTGCACAGATTTGACTGTGTGGCTTTTGCCCATGGCTCCAAACTTGTCTTATCAAAACCAAGATTATCCAAATAGCTATGAACTTGGAAGAAGAACAAATCATTGCCCCTATTGCCCTGCACAAAAAGCAGAGTGGAAGCAAAAGTGCAGCAAATATCCCCCCAGTTATTTTTACAGGCAAATGAAGGGTAACTTCCTTCCACATCTTTCCAGCATTTAACCAAGTATACAGGATGGGAAAGCTGATGCATAAGTATAAAACTTTTTCATCTTGTAGTCCTACTGAGAGCAGCACATTTATTCATAAAGCGCAAAATTCTATAGTCTAACACTGGCACAAGGAACCTATTAAAAAAAGTCTGTTTTTCAAAAGATGAAAATAAGAGAGCTTAGTATTTCACATATTATAAAGTAAAACGCCCACCTACCAAAACGCTGGCAATTTAAATGTAACAGTAATAATACTACTACTACTAATAATAATAATATCACTTATAAATAAGAGAAATAGTTAAAATAATCTCCCTTGCAACTTCGGTTCCCCAGCCTTACTTTTAAAGGATACCAACAGCAAGAATTTTCCCTTCCAGCGTTTCTGGGTTTATGGGTCTCCCGGCGCATTCAAGCAGCTTCCAAAGTCCTTGAACTCCCATTGTCCTTTCTCAGCTGCTTTGCGAGAAAATCTGTGCGGCACAAAAGAAGGAATAACCCAAAGACTATACGGCCCGCGACTGCTTTATTAATTCAAACAGAAATAACGAGAGAGCCGCTCGGGCCGGGATAGCCAGAGGCAGGGGCAAGCGGGGGTGGCGGTCCCGGACCTGCGGTGGGGAGCAGATCCTGGCGCAGAGNTCGAGTCCAACCTGTGACCGAACGTCACTTTGTCAACTAGACCATGATCTAAGTCCCACGTCCAGTTTTTCCTTAAANCCGGGAGCGGCCGCCCACACCCCGCCCCGCACACCGGGGCCGGGCGCCTCCCCCCGCCCGATTCTCCAACTGCGGGAGCACCGCGGTTCCTGAGGCCGGTGGGCTCCTCGGCTGCCCGGAGCAGAGCCTAGTACCAAACAGCAGAGAATAACAGAATCAATTAGGTCTCTGAGATCATCGAGTCCAACCTGTGACCGAACGTCACTTTGTCAACTAGACCATGATCTAAGTCCCACGTCCAGTTTTTCCTTAAACATTCCAGGGATGGTGACTGCACCAGCTCCCTGGGCAGTCCCTCCCAATATCTAATCACCCTTTCTGTGAAGGAATTCCCTTATGTCCAGCCTAAACCTCACCTGGTGCAGCTTGAGGCCATTTCCTCTCATCCTGTCACTTGTTACCTGGGAGAAGAGGCCGACCCCCACCTGGCTACAGCCTCCTGTCAGGTGGTTGTAGAGAGTGGTACGGTCACCCCTGAGCCTCCTCTTCTCCAGGCTAAACAACCCCAGCTCCCTCAGCTGCTCCTAACAGGACGTGTGCTCCAGACATTTTACCAGCTCTATTGCCCTTCTCTGGTTGGAGAATGAAAAAGTCTCCTGTCCCAGAACAAAATCCCACAATGCAGAACAAAAGCAGTCCTATTTTTCCCACCCCCAAACATGATTTCCCCTGCAGCCTGTGCTCTCTCTGTTCTGCCCCGATCACAGCCCCAGTGCCCCTCACTGCATGCACCCCACCACCTGGGAATCCCAAGGGAAAGCTCCCTGCAGCACAACCCCAAGGGTATGCTCCTGGCTCCTGCTAATGCTGGAAGAATCCATATGCTACGTACTCCGTGGATGAAGTGTGACAGTCTCCAACCCAAGAGCAAAATAACTGTAAGACCAGAATTTCATCACAACCTACTTAAGCAGAGCAGCCAGCTACCATCAGAGGATAGACCCTGTTTCTCAGTGTAACTGAGAAACTTATTTAGCAAAAGTTATGAGACACACATTTAACTCTGGCTTTGGAAGCCCTAAATCCCCTAAAGAACACAGCTTAAGTACTCTAAATAAAGCTGAGTTCTCAGCCCAAACTCAGCTTGCAAAAACAGGGTCTGAAAACAGTTCATCTGGAAAATAAAGTTTCAAAACCTATGGGTTTTGTTCAGTCATGAGGCTGCAGACTTAGAGAAATTAAATATTAGAAGTCACAGGGGCTGCACAGAGCACCACTTTTTATGACTCAAGAGATGCTACCCACTTTGCTAAGCAGCAGTTGCAACTCTGATCAGTTGCTTACCTACTTTGCTGAAGACCTATACTAAATGCAGGGCCATCATTTCCATGACAAATGAAAAGCAAGCAACAAGATAGAAAACAAGTTTTATTGAATGAACAAAAGTCTAAAAGTCTCCCATTTTTGGTTAACAAAAGCAGCAACCTACAAAACCCCTGCACTCCATGACACAACTTTTTATGTCAAACAATTAATCCTTGAGCAGGTATGAACATTTGTACACAGAACAATACAACTGTTGAGATGTGTTTGGGCAAACAACTGGATTAATCAGGGAAAGAAAAAAAAGAAAAAGAAAAAAAAAGACTTCACCTGGGACACCTGAAAAAGCTTGAATTGTGTGCTGGCTGAGAGGTATATCATCGGGGCTGCCAGCAGTTTTCAGCACTTGCATCCCCTTCACACAAAATGAAAAGAGCAGCAGAAAAAGGACAGAGATTTTAAGACTGAACAAGGAAAAGAACTGCCAACAGAACACAGTGTTCAGCTAGCTCATTTGGCTAATGGTAAATGCAGCTTTTTAATACTGAATTTCATAAGCTTGTGTTAAGAGTCCGTGCTCTCAGGAGGCTCCAGGGTAAGAATTCAGCCACTTTACCCACAGAACAAAAGTAATAGAGAAGTTCCATCCTCGAACAGGTAATTCCTCGTAGTCAAAAACAGGCAACCCGATAAGGGAAAAGAAACTGAGACCTGCTTGACAAGATATGATTATCTGACTGACAGAAGTCTAATGGGAATTAAATGGAGAATGTACGTTCTCTTTGTAAATCCAACAAGGTTTTCTAACCTATGTGATTTTTTTTTCATTTGCACTGGATGTGGGCAGCCTTACTAAAATGAAGTGCTAAAAACAAAGGCAATGTTTACTTTTATCCTTACACCATTTGCAGAATAACCCTTTTTTATAAAGTCATACCATAATTTTTCATGCTTTTGAACAATAAATATTTTCAATGAAGTCTGTTTATTACATTGACTGATTTCAATCTGCTCTTTTGTTTTCATAGATCAGGACACAGTACAATTATTTCAAAAGAAATGATTGATTTTGCTATCATATTCACCTTTGCAAGGTTACAGCAATCTGTGCTTATCTGTCACTTTATATATCAGATCTCATCCATTGCAACCATATCAACATATTTATTTAATAATTATGAAGCTGTATCTTATACCATAATTTCTATTCTTATGTGTTCTAGGACTAAATAAATCCCTAATAAATTTTGATTAAAACTAACTTTAATATATCAACTCTATCATCTAAAGTTAATTTTAATCATTTCCATCATAATCATTGTAACTCTGATACCCACTGTTCCTCCTCTCCCGAAGATTAGATTTCTTCCACATAGATTCTTGATGAAAGCTAGCACTGAAAGATCGACCCAGTCGTCCATGCTGTTTTTTAGATATATTGTCTTCACTCTCAGATTTGGAAATTCCTTGTCCTTGTGTTTGGGATTGTTTATTCTGTCTAACACTGCCAAATGGAAAATTCCAAGGACCAAACCTTTGCCAGTTAAGTCTCTGAAAGGCAATGATACAATGAAGATTTCCTCCAACCTAATCAAAGTAAAAAAGGTTCTTTGTTAAATGTACACCACAGGCATACTTCTAACATACATAGATATTTGACATCAACATTTTGGCAAGTAACACGATACTTTCAAAAAGAAAACAAACATAAAGTGCCACAATACACAAACCAGGAAAAAAACCCGAACAACAAAACAACACAAAACCATATACACAAATATACAACTTGCATCAATCAGCTCTGATTGTTTCCCAGATTCAATTACTGCTTTCTTTTTCACCTTTTTGATCTTTTTAAGCTATCCATTTTATCTTTCATGGGCCAGTATCACTTATCTTCTGCTAGTCTATTTTTGCTTTCTAGCTACCTTCTCAGAAATAATCTGTTCTGGTCCATTCTGATCTTGCTGACACAGTCTTCCATAGGGTCTTCACATCTGAAATCATCTCTTCAGTCTATTATTTCTCACAGACTTTCCATCTGCAAATCACAAATACATCCTCCACCCATGAGATACAGCCCTATCTATAGGAAAGAAAGCCACATGGATTGACAGTAACTCCACACAAGGGAGACACACGCATTCTTTTATGTCTGATCCTCCTTGATTGTACTTTCTTTCCCATTTAAATGTCATTACAGGGTCATACCCCAAATGGTCCATAATTTGTCTGCAGAACATTTCTATACTTGCTGCAGCTACATTTTAAACCAAGTTAAATATTGTGATCAAATACATTCTGTATACACAGATATCTTGGTTCATCCTAGCATATACCAAGCTACAGATGTTTTATATCTTGTCCAGCAAGTAAATCTAAATTACTTTGGTATGCAAGAACGCACATTATACTTTTGTCTTCAGCAACACTTCATAACAGAACAGATTTCTTTAGTGAAGTTCTCCCTCACTGCTAAAGTATGAGTAAGTTTGCAAAAACCTACCATGAGTTTCCTCCCATCTTAGTGAGTTTACCTTACCTTCTTTGTTTTTCGATGCTGCAATCCTCTCTCTAGGTGTCGAATATCTAGATATTCTGGATTTTGAGTGTTTAGGTCAGTGACAATATCTGTCCATCTACGGAATAAAATCATTACTACTCAGCTGGCATTTATGAAACCTCAGCAGCACAAAGACTCACAAACACATGCACGCAAATACAGACTTATAGCTTTAAATAGTTCTACCAGTGATTTGAAGATAATGAATGTGCAGAGTTATGAAAGCTTCAGTATTAAGAGACATCAAGCTAGATATAAAAGTGTCACTTTTAATCCAAGCATTCACAGTGATTATTCCTGCTCTTGGGAAACACCTTCCAAAGTGAATAAGAGCACCATGAGTCATTAGTTACATTCCTTATGCTTACCAGTTCGTCAGTTTTGGAAAGAAAGAAACAAAGTGTGGTTTAGGCAAGGAGAAACATTAGCCTTTTCTTTATTTAAACTTCTCCTACCCTTTTGTATTATTTTGTTCAATTCCTTGGTTTTTTTCGCACACTAAATGTGCTTTTACCAGATAGCTCTCATCAGAACTAATTCCTCCATTTTATTTAATTCTAAACTATCAATTCAATCACTCCCCATTCACTCAGCTTTTCAAAGATTGGTAATTCCTTCCAGCCCAACTGAAACAAATACTTTCATATTCCAGACATCTTTAAACCTGCACCTTTTCATTTCTATCAATGTCTAACTACCTGTTTCTCTCTAACACCACCCTCCAAGTTCAGAAAATGCATTTCTACTCCAACGTTTGCCCACCTTCCTTAAGCACAGAACTTTCTGCCAGCTCTCATTGGGAGTGCAGCAGGAGGAAGAATGTCTCCACAATCAAAATTAGTATTACAAAGAGTTTTATCATATATTCAGAAACCTTTTCCTGTGCCATTTGTAGCTAATATACCACAGGACAAAGTTCTACCTTTGGGATCTACAATACGCCATTTCTCAGTAACCACATGCATAACGTGATTTTAATTTTGTTGAACTTAATCTCAGGTATTTGCAGTTATTGACACAGTCACATCACTGACAAAAAAAAATTATTAACTATAACTAATACATGATATTTCTACATAGCATCCTCTAGCTCTCCTAGTCTGTATGTTTAGTTTAGACAAACTTTGTATGAGTCAAACCTCATCATAAATGTACTGTTTGAATGCACAGATAAGCAAATACCACAACAGAGTACAGGCTGTACCTGCACCTGAGCTAGGAGATCTCAGCAGCAGCAGAATATCCTGTTCACAGCCCAGACACAGCCTGTGGATGTCCTCAGCTCCAGCATAAACTCCTCCAAGGGCCATGCAGTCTGTAAGTCACAACTGGCATGACCGGAGACAGCTGAGGTGCCTTTTCTTCCTGACAAATGTGAGCTGTGTCACACTCAAACAAAAAATATGGGCTTTGGCTTTCAGCAGCCCACATATGTTCTGACAGGTGATACAAAACTGCAAAGCCAGTCTTGAGGTGAAAACACAGAGCTTTTCACTAAAGCAGCATCTGTTTCTGCTAGATACATATATATACACATGTATATAGTCAATCGAAAGAACTAAAAAGTCACTCGGTGACTCTGAGTAGAGAACTCCAAACTGTTTTGAAAGAAAACATTGTTTTACATTCTTACCAAGGAACATACCTTTTACAGTGTATAGTTGGATGCTTTCTGCTGGGCTCTCCAATTAAGATCCAATATTCTACTTCTTGCTGCAAGACACGACCTCTGTTCAATAGAAGATACAATCCTAGTAAGATTTATTGTGCATACTAAAAAGAAAAAGAGATATTAACATTCTATTGTTCTTTTTAGGTTTTTTAACATTTAAAATTGTTTCCTCAGCCAAACTAAAAACCAGCTCCTGCGCTGTAGTGCTCGCAATTGCATACAGGGAACCTTTTGTTTCACAAGGCCTGAAAGCAAACCTTGGAGATGCTACTGCACATTATTTGGGAGGAAGACAGATTTTCACTAAAAGCAGTTTTACTTGGATGAAAGACAGTCTGGTACATGATGTAAATATAAATATATAGGAAACAACAGAAATAAGTTGTGGAAAGCCACATCAATGTGGTACAAACAGCTTCCTCCCTATCTGTGATGTCTAACACTCATTAAAGAGTCCTCTCCACTATTTTTAAACTATATCTCGGCTGACAGTTGTTACTAAGAGCTGCAGGGCAACCTGTAAGAACAAAACTGGCAACTTCGAATGCTTCCTTCTAAGCATCCAATACCAAATACTAAAAATCCAAACCTTTGAACTAATACTAGTTTGGAATCAACTTCCAAGAAGCTCAAAGCTTGCAGTAACCTTGTCAGGGAAAATTTGTGACAGGTATTAGGACAGACTGATGAGAAACACAGGACTGCTCTGTGACTTCCTGTGTATAACTATCTCATGAAAAACTACATCAATTTCAACTGTGACAAAACCTGACATTTTTCTGCCTGTGGTATTAGACAACTGTAGTGGTTTTAGTTCGCCTCTGTATCTTTTGTGAGATAGGAGATTTGGAGGAATGCAAAACAGGCTCAAACTTATCAAGAAAATGAAAAGTTTATTAACAGAATTAAAAGAGAAAAGAAAATAATAAGAAAATCAAAGCAAAATCCCTCTTTTCACTCACACCCCCCTCCTCCTTTCTTCTTCCCTAAATCAGCACAAAGGATAACATCACATAATTCTCAAGTCAGTATTCACAATTTTAAGAATCTATCCACTAGTTAAGGAGAAAAGATGGTTTCCTTTACAATCCGTGGTTTTCCAAAACCGTATCAGCCTCAGTACAACAGCCCCCGCCCGGGAAATAAAGCTGCCACTGGGAAAACACCTCTCCCATGGATATCCCATGGATATGGGATCACATGGGCCACAACATGGGGTAGTCCTTTTTTAAGGGTGAACAGCTTCTAGCTTAA
>VZTH01007274.1:0-18381 GCA_013397815.1 Aleadryas rufinucha | reverse complement strand
GAGCGCCGAGCGCAGCGCCGTGTGGGGGCCCGGGCTGCGCGCCGCGGCCGCGCTCCCCGCACGGTACTTCTACGTGCAGGCCGTGGACGCCCAAGGGCTGAGGTGAGGGCGGCGGCGGCTTTTCGGGGAGATTGTGGGCAGGGTCAGACCGCGAGGATTGCGATTTTCTTGTAGAAAGAGCAGGCTAAAAGCTCTCTACGTGACTGTTTCTGTATATCACTGGGCAAGAGCTTATTAATCTTTTCAAGCAGTATCAAATAACGGCGCGAGGGGATGAGATAAGAGGATGAAAACGTTCAGCAGCAAAACGTACGTGTTAGTCAGTGGAAAAATTATTGATTTATTCTCCTTTGTCAAAACTTTAGCAGTGACTAATACATTTGTTAGGCTCAGGCATCCTGCTTGTTTTCACTGTTAGGAACATTAATATTTCTCCTACAAGCCGAGGCACAATATCAGTAGAATCATTTAGGAATTATTCCGTAGGCCAGTAGGTAAACTTAATAGGAATGAAATAGGACGAGGAGCAATGGCCATAAACTAAAATACAAGAAATTTCATCTCACCATGAGGAAAAACTTTGCCCTGAGGGTGGCAGAGCGCTGGAACAGGCTGCCCAAGGAGGCTGTGGAGTCTCCCTCTCTGGAGACGTTGCAAACCCCCCTGGACACGTTCCTGTGTCACCTGCTGCAGGTGACCCTGCCTTGGCAGGGGGATTGGACTAGGTGATCTCCGGTGGTCCTTTCCAACCCTAACAACTCTGGGATTCTGTGATTTTCAGAGGATGTTCGTTGCTTTCCATTTCTGTAGGAAAACTGGTCATACAGCCTAGGTAGGAGCTCAGAATGCTCCATCAAGGTCATCCAGGTTAGGTGCACCATGGCTGGTGTGAGTACGGAAGCTGCCAATTCAGCTTAATTTGGATAGTAAATATTTCTTGCATTTAATTGAACTGGCAGCTCTCGAGTATGTCTGGACAAGTTTTAGGACAGGTGACCGGGCTTTTGGGCTGTAACCCCTTAGTTCAGCTATTCCCACCACCTTTCTGTATCCCAGGCTCTCCCTAAATATTTGGGACTATGTTTAAAGAGATGGGAGAAAGGTGGAAGGAAGTTGACAGCATTTTTGACTGCACCAACTTTGTTAATACCTCAATGATCTGTGATAAACTCATGATTATTCAGATTATTTTATTTGCTTTTATGGAGGTTGTTCTATGTTTGGTGTATGGTGAATTTCATCAAAATACCTCATTTACACATTGAATTATGTGTTCCCTCTACAATGTTTTTCCCTGCTTTTTTCCCATATAAGCTACCATAATGATTAAGAAGTTTAACTTCGTTCTTTACTTTCTTAAATCATACCTGGAAAATAAGGTAATCTGAAAACATTCTGCTTCTGAATGTAAAATAATAGACTTATTAACCTGTTAAAAGGAAACTTGTTCTAGTGTTTTTTTAATAGAATTGTAGAATGGTTTGAGTTGGAAGAGGCTTTTAAAGATCTTGTTGTTACAACCCCTTTACCATGGGCAGGGACAACTTCAGTAGTCCAGGTTGCTCAAAGCTTTGTCCAGCTTGACCCCGAGCAGTTCTACTGATGGGGCATCCACAACTTCTCTGGGCAACCTGTTTCTGTGTCTCACCACCTTCATTGTAAATGATTTCTTATTTATATCCAACCAAATCTACCCTTTTTCAGTTTAAAACCATTGCCCTTGTTCTGTCCTTACACGAAAAGACACCAAGATATATCCACCAAGATCCATTTACCTGCATGCTCTCTACCTTCCCATCATTTTACACCAATCAAAAGCTGTGCTGGTTTTTTAAAGGTGCTTTGTTCCCATATAGTCAAAGACTGTATTTCCAGTAGGACACCAAGTGTAGGGCACCAAGTGATTTTTGGAGCTGTGCTCATGGCTGATTGGAACCTTCTTGATATCTAATGCTTTTAATAGCGTGAGACATTTTAGGTAGCCTACCAGAATTGTCTTTGGAAAAATCACACCTTGATTGTGAACATTAGGGGCCTAACGTGGCTCAGAGAAGTTACTGGAAACCTGTTGACTTGCAAAGGAATGGACCAGACTAAGAAATCTGTTGTATGTTTTCTTTGTTTATTAAGCTCCCACTTATTCTCTGGGTAGGTTCACTTCATCTCCAGGTGAAAATGCATTCCAGGTGAAGATCACTGCTCCCGAAGAACAGTTCACTCGTGTTGGTGTGCAAGTATTGGACAGGAAAGATGGTTCCTTCCTCGTGAGATACAGGATGTATGCGAGCTACAAAAGCCTGAGGATAGAAGTCAAAACTGGAGATAAGCATGTTGCAAAGTCTCCATATATTTTAAAAGGTAAGAGGCACCACTACACACAAGTTTCCTATCATGGCTCACAAAGTGTGTCCCAGAATGTGTTCTACTGCAAGCATAGGATTCTTTGGAACCTGGGTGCTTCTCTGTACTATCAAATCCCATTGGAATTACGGATTCATTATCTGCATCCTACACACAGTATTCAAAATAATAAAAGGAAGCAAATGCTATGAAGCTGTTGCCAAATAAATGCATGTAGAGGGTTCACACAGAAGATGATGTAGGTTGACATGACTCCATTAGAGTTTAAAAAAAAATTCAGACGTCCATTTACAGTTGCTGAAGTTTTGACCCTAAGGAATGAATGTTCAGTACCTGACCCTGTTCTGTGATCTCAACAGCTCAATATTATGACTTATTAAAAACAAAATAATAATTGTGTTCCCGATAGGACCTATTTACCATGAAAACTGTGACTGCCCTCAGGAGGAAAGCAGTGCATGGCTGGAAGAGATGAACTGCCCTCAAACCATTCCACAGATTCAGAGAGACCTAGCAAATTTTCCCATTGTTGACCCAGATAAGATTGCAAAAGAAATTCCGCAGAGGTTTGGACAAAGACAGAGTTTGTGTCACTACACCATCAAAGACAATGAGGTATGGAATGGGTTGATCTGAAGTCCATATGGGAATTCGGTGGCAAGCCATGTTAACTGGGCAGTTTGGCTGTTCTCAGTTGTAAAAGCTTCTTGTAGTCTGTTCTTTAAGAACAAGACTTTGCTTGCTTCTCTGTCCTTGAATACTCTGCAGTTTGTGTATGAGCTCAGCAGTATCTGTCCTACTTTGTAAGTGCTTTTTTTGTCCATGTTACAGCTGAAACACAGTGAAAGCAAATTACTTTCCAAGCAATCAGTATGAGTACTGGGCACGCACCCAAGTCTCCTAAATGCTAATTCAGTTTCCTGTTCTCTGAGCGATACTGCTGTGAGGTGTCATGATCATCTAATTTGAAGTGCATCAATAAATTACATCGTGCATAATTCTGAGGTAAAGAAATACCACTTTTAGCTGCACTGAAGATCAGAGCTAAAATTCTTTATAACAAAGCTTTACTTACTTCAGTGGAGTTTTATATGGAAATTAGAAGAATGGAACACCACAGAAACAGGCAACAGTTTCTGTTGCCATGAAACAGAACCTCAAACGTCTGCAAAAGCAAACAAAGTTGGTAATTTTTTATTTTTTCATCACTTTTCTGTGATAAGATTTCTATTGCTTCCCAGCTGATTCATAAAACTATACAGCTATACAATCTGTCTGATTAGTTACTAAGTGATTAAAAGAGCTCTAAATTGTGCCAGCCATTCTCTGAGATGAAATCACCCAGTAAAACCTTTGTTTATTTTCAGGTTTATATAAAGACATATGGAGAACATGTTGGCTTCAGAATTTTCATGGATGCCATACTGCTTTCTTTGACAAGAAAAGTGAGTACATCTGTACAGCCACTTACTCTGCATGTCCTAATTTATAGAAGCCTGGGCTTAAATACACTTCAGTGTATTTGTTGCTGTTTCTGTTAAAAAACTCGTGCTCATTGATTAATTATGGAAAGGTCATGGATTTTCCTTGTTTGAAGCTGTCATGTTCTAGAATGCCATATGATTGGAGTATCACAAAAGTTAATTGAATGGCAGGCTTTTGTAGGTGAGTTCGATAAGCCAGGACAGGGTGTGTTGGTTTGGGTTTTTTTTTTCTGTAGACTAAATTAATCATTCTGTAATATCTAATAGACAATTCTGTCTGTGCAAGTACATTTTACAGGATGGCTTAAAAAAAATAGGGAATGTATATCGTTCTCCATTA
The DNA here is from genome assembly GCA_013397815.1 of Aleadryas rufinucha. Lineage (NCBI taxonomy): Eukaryota > Metazoa > Chordata > Aves > Passeriformes > Aleadryas > Aleadryas rufinucha. Next base: position 14,196 of record VZTH01007274.1, on the reverse strand, counting down.
AATTCCACTGAGAAGGAGTAACAAAAGCCCAGCAGGTGGTGTGGGGGGAAACTCCCCTGATGTACAAGAAAAAAGCAGCACACAGACTCTTTCCTGGGGAAACGCTGAAAAACCCCTGACAGTATGTACACAGCGACATAATATAACAGGGCTGAAGTTTCAGCGCACACAAATATGTCATTTTTACATAAAAAGAATAGTAAGAGAAATAAGAAGATAGCCAAGTTAATATCTATTTTGACTGTAAAAAGACAAAGTGATTTTTCTTTTAAAAAGAGGAGAAAGAAGAGAGAGGAACTACTGAAGTATGGAGTTCTTCACCTAAAAAGCTTTCTTAAAAAATTAATAAAAACAAACACATTATTTATAAGTAGCTGAAAGATAAGGTAACTGGTATGAAATAACATGGATTTATCATAAAATATGTCATAGTAGTAAAATTCCTTTCTGAACAAGGTAATACGTTTCTATTACGATGTCAAGTATCTTTATTTTAGGCTTTTGAGGCTAAGTCTCAAAAGCTTTTCACAAACAAGGTAAAAAACTCTGCACAGAAGAAACTAATGTAATCTGCTTGGAAAGCCGTACTTAAATAATAGTTGCCAACGCTTCCAGAGACATGAAAGGTGTCACAAAAATATTCTTCAGAGATTTATTGTAGGTTCAGTCACCATTTAATAACTAGTTATATTTTGACTGAACGATGAACTAGAGAATATGCTTATTGAATTTTCAGATAACAAAAATGAAAGAACCTTCAAGCACCTCGTGTTACAGCATCATAAGTTTAAATTTTCTTAACAAGAGAAATTTATGGAAAAATGGATAAAAATTAAGTGACAAAGGCAGGACAATACACAAATGCTGGATAAGTGATATAGTTATGACAGCTGTTTAAAACAGGGAGTGAGTGGTTATTTTCTGCAGAAAAGTGTGAAGGTTACAGTGTCACTGATGTAATGTAACTCAGCAGTGGCACACTGCTGCAAAAAGCTAAACACAAGTTAACACATGAAAGAAACGTCAAGTAACCTTTCCACTATCCTCAGGCTTAGCAATGGATCAGTTATGCTACTCTGTCTGCCTTTGGGTGCCATGGTTTAAGAATTGCTCAATTGCTAACATTGCTGAACTAACATTGCACAGGAAAACGGGACAATTGATTAAATGTACAAATGAACATTAATTTAACTGGGGATTGCTTCATCTAACACTGTCTAAGGGAGGACATGATGTCTAAGGGAAGACATGAATGACTACATTTGTCTAAAAGACTACAGTTATCTAAAAGATTGTTCTTTGGAAGAGGGAAGTAAACTGTTCGTGGTGTCAGTAGTGTTGGACAAGAAATAATGGAGTTAAATTGTGTCTAAGGACTTCAGACTAAAGGTTGAAAAAGGATTGCTAACTCCAAAACCAGAAACTGTTTACAGATCTGGAAAACAAAGTTTGTCTCAGTCCCATTAAATACCTCAATTAGGACAGTGTCATTAAGTGACAGTAGATAGTTGCTTGGAGAAGAAGATTTAAGCTGCCGAGTGATTCTGCCTCTGAGGATGTGTAGAAAATACAGTTTGTAGGGGTTTATGCCCACTAAAACCATTAGATGGCACTGTAGTAATGAAGTTTAGTGCTGAGCATTAGACTGTGAAGCAAACACCCTTTGAAAAGAAGAGAATGTCTTCCATTTAGAAGGGTGTTTGATATTTGGCAAATTATTAATTTATTTTGCTTTGAAAGAGGCAACTGAGGGGCATGTAGTGGAGATGTATATTTTAAAAAAATGAAATGAAGAGAGTGAACTGAGATGTGACATTAGTTCTGCACTGACCTTATATGTGCCTTCACAGTTCTGTAAAACTCAGCCCTATGTTATGTTTTGCCTTTTGCTCTCCAAACTGTCCCACCATTTTCAGTGTCTTCTCACAAGGCAGCTGGTCCTTTCTTTGGAAAACTACAAAGCTGCCTTTCTTTGTACCTTTTCTTACTTCACTTGAAAATACTCAAACCACACGCAATGTCTACTATAGAGGCATTAATGCCTTAATACAGGCATTACAGTTTCATATAGCAGCAAAATTATGCCCTCTGTCCGTCTTCCTGGCCATCAACAGTATTTTGCTTGCTTTTTGGCTGTGACAGTGATTTCAGGTATGGTTCTACACTACCAAATATTTTAAATAAGTGATGATGTTATCCTTAATAATTAACCGAAGCACTGACTAAATGTGGTCTTCCCGTCATGGCTATTTATTTATGTTTCTTCTCTTCTGTTGGATTTAGGCATCCTGCAGACACAGGGTGAATCAGATCACTGAAGTGACAGAAAACTAATTTACCACCCAGCAGCAATTTTCCACATAGTAACAAGGTGATCCAACTTGCCTTGCAACTATACAATTGCTGACTAGGTCCTAGCGCTAGCCTGATAAAAAGATTGTGTGGCGAATCATGTAAAGTATAACAGGAAACCATCCTCTAAAAAGGATGCTCCTATGCCTTATGTAATTTTGTACAAATCTTTTTTTAAAAAATACTATTTTGTAGGCTTTACTCTGTGGTCTCAGTACTTCTAACAAGTTTCTAAACTTCAATGATTTATTACAGGTACATTAAGTATATTAGACACCAGGCTATTTTTTCCTCCTAGTGAGGTTGTTTCCAAAGTTCAAGATGCCAGCAGAATCCTGTTTTGTGTTAAACTGCATTTGTGCCTGCTTTGCTTCTGTTTAGGTGAAAATGCCAGATGTAGAATTTTTTGTTAATTTGGGAGACTGGCCTCTGGAGAAAAGGAAGCCCCCACAGAACTTGCACCCGATCTTCTCATGGTGTGGGTCCAGTGAGTCGAAAGACATTGTCATGCCAACATATGACTTAACAGACTCAGTTTTGGAGACTATGGGACGGTAAGAAATGGCTTAAACTTTTCACAAAAATTCACAGTGAATGATCTTCCATGGAGATCTGCATGTTAACAGTGTATTAACTGTTTTCATTTACTCATCGAGACACTGGCACCCTAGGTAGGCAGTAACTATGTAATCAGTATATTAACATTATACTTCACTGTTTCATTTCAAAAATCTAAATTTATCTAAACACGGTCAAGTCACTGAAAATAGCACTTAAGAGTGTTTCAAGGCTAGGCATTTGATTTCTTTGCTTTGTTTCTCCCTCCGTGAACTTGTTGACAACTGGCCAGGTGTCTTTCTTTCCTGATTTTGTTAGAATCCTTTTTTTGTGTACCTTTCAAATCCCAGTATAGCTAGAATTCTTGTACTAGGAGCTACCATCTCCCACTGTGATCACTGACCATAACTAGCCTTGGCAACTGCTCTGTTCTGTCTTGAAACACTACAAAGACAGCTTCGAAGAAGTCTTTGCAATCCATCTTGAACTCGTTTATCATTTCACTGCATTTAGTTCAGTTTCCATATATTTTTATTAAGACTTTTTCTAAATTTGCTATCCTTTGCCCTCGCAATTTATGTGTTTTAATTTCTCAACATTTTTAAGGACGTGTAGTTTGTTTTATTAAGCAAGTTACATTATCCTGCATCACCTTCACCTGTCTGGCAACCATATCCACTTTTATCTACTTTTTTCCATGACAGCTGACAGGTACTCTTTCCACATGCCATGTTGTTGAACTGATGCTACATGCCTGTGAGCTTAACACTCATTATCTGTTTCTGTTGCTGCAAATGACTGATACAGTAACACATCGTGGTGTGCTCATGACTTACCTTCATCTTTGCTCTCTGCCTATGGGTACTGTGAACTCTTTTAAGTAATTGCACTTTAAAAAGTTTCCAGTAGGCTTCACTATTAAATCACTTCTTTCTCCTGCAGAGTCAGCCTGGATATGATGTCAGTCCAAGCAAACACTGGCCCATCGTGGGAAGACAAGAACACCACAGCCTTCTGGAGAGGACGTGACAGCCGCAAAGAGAGGCTTGAGCTTGTAAAACTCAGCAGGAAATATCCAGAGATCATAGATGCTGCTTTCACAAACTTTTTTTTCTTTAAACATGATGAAAGCCTCTATGGCCCTATTGTTAAGCACATTTCATTTTTTGATTTTTTTAAGGTAAGCCAGTAATCATTTTTCATAGAACTCAGTTCTCACTGTTTCCCATTATCAAATAACTCGGTATGTATTACTGATAACAAAGTGATTTTTAGTTTTTCAGGACACCACCAGTAACAAGCATGACTAGACATCCCTCCAGTGGGATTAAATGCTATGTAGCTCTTACCCTCAGGATAATAATGTCTGATTTACATCTAAAGGTTCTGTAGAACCTTGTGTAATGTATGTAACTTCAAGTTCCTTTTTATTTCTTTTTCCTGATTCAGCGATCAGGACTACTAACATAACTAACATAGTGGGAAAATCGGTGGATGAAGTGGCACATCTACCCTCACATCCGAGGATGAGCACCTAAGAATTCCTGGAGAACTTAATTGATGAAGCTCTGTGTACTCTGCACTGTGATGAATTCCAAACTAGATAATAAAAGCTTCTTAGGCATTGATGCTTGCCTAGCCAGTCCTACATGTCTCAATATCGGCAAGTCAGTAACACCAGTGCCCTCAGAATATAACCTAACCAAGCCACTGGTATCTTGTGGTTTTTAATAATTTCTGGTCCTTTTCTTTCCAGTATAAATATCAAATTAATATTGATGGCACAGTGGCAGCATACAGATTGCCTTATCTACTAGCAGGAAACAGTGTGGTGTTAAAGCAAGATTCCATCTACTATGAGCACTTTTATAACGAGCTGCAGCCGTGGAAACATTACATCCCATTTAAAAGTGACCTGAGTGATCTGCTAGAAAAACTACAGTGGGCAAAAGATCATGATGAAGAGGTAAAATACACATTTAGAAGTACTCAGTAATGTTTCTAGAAGAGAACAAAAATTGCATTTCTTTAAAACAAAGCAAGAAAAAATATTAGAAGGACTTGAAAATTATTTTCATCAAAATAAGGAAAAGCACTTAAAAATGCATAATATTGTCCTTAATTTGAAATCAAATTGAACTTCAGGAAGAAAAAGAATATTTTCATAACAATGCCTTAACTTTTAAAAAGAATGCTTTATTTGAGTTATCCTAAACTGTCAACATCATACGTAACTCCCCAATCAACAGTAGCACCCTGAAATAAATGCTAGTTCTGGGCAATAAAAAAGATAAACCAAACTTTCATTTTCTTCAACAGGCAAAAAATATTGCAAAATCTGGACAAGAATTTGCAAGAAACAATCTCATGGGAGACCACATTTTTTGTTACTATTTCAAACTTTTCCAGGTCAGTATATTTTTAACAGCTACTGGCACAAAAATAGAAATCATACAGCAAGAATTCAGGGCAACAGAGCTGCTGGAAACTGGCCAGTCTTGAACTTGAAGCCACGAAGCAAGCAGCAGCAATTAAAATCTTCATGTGGTTTACAAACATTTATTCAATTATATCCTATGAAACCCTTAAGACTACGCTGGCTCTTTGAGAGGCAGTCGGATCCCATAAATCTTGATCTAATCTGCCAGAATATGTTGCCCACAACGATCAAAGAATTCCACATCAGACGCACACCCTGTGAACCACAGCTGAAAATATCTGTGCATTAGCACCGAGATACCAAACTCCAGGGAGGCACCCAAAGGGGCTCCTGTCTGCAGCTGAGTGTCTGCTCACCCTGTCTGTGACACAGTCTGCAGGAACAGATTGTGTAGGCCCAGAGTTTTTACAGAATGGCTCAGCTGAGTTGGTGCAGTATTGGCAACGCAATGTACAACCTAAGAAATTTATGAATTATCAATACCTTCCTTTTTTTAAAACTAGGAATATGCCAGCTTGCAGGTGAGTGAACCAAAAATCAGAGATGGGATGGAGAAGGTGCAGCAGCCTGATGATGACCTTTTCCCATGCACTTGCCACCGAAAAAAGGTACAGTACATGCAGAGTTAAATGTAAAGTGCTGGGTGTCTTCAGTTCCTATTCAGAAGGCTGGAGCAGGGCTGCCCAGTGCCCCACAGTATCAGTTATCAGGCCAGGCCATTAACACCTATCGAACTTAGAAACACTTCTTGATGCCTTTGCAGGACTAGACAGTGAAAAATTAAGCTTCCAGTTAACTGAAACATATATCTTCTTTCTTGACTGCAGGCCAAAGATGAACTCTGACAGAAGTAGAAAATTTTTTTCAGTATTCACCTACATTCAGACTGTCTTCTTAAAGAAAGAAGAAAAATCTGGATTAGTATGCCCAAGGATAATGTCAGTGTATATTTTGAAGTTTACCATTTCATGATCTACATATGGAAGAAAACAAAGCGCCCCCTATTTCCTTTTCATCATGCAGTGGTGACAGAGCCTTGTTCAAACACATTTTTATAACTTCTTTTTTAAATAAAAACTATGTTTATATCAGTCATGTGTTCCTGTCCTGAGTTACCTTGGAAATGCAGATACTTTTTACTCATGCTTGTTTATAGTGAGTCTTTTCACAAGCAAAAAAAGGCAGATGAGAATTGTACATCTTTCCCCCTACCCCATCTTTCTGTCTATCCAAAGGCATCTTTTTCAGACCATAACTTTGTCCCTTCTGAGAGAATCTCAATGACAATGCTGTGGGGTTCAAAATAAATCTTGTTAACCTGAAGGAAAAACACAATTCCAATACTGCTGTGAGCTTGGTTATACCAACAGGTTACTCACAGCCCATAATGAGGAAGGCTGCAGCAGCCAGTACACACAACGTGTTTCATCCATTCTCCAGTGTCAGAGCTCAGACAAGAGACCCGAGTTCCTCCTGCTAATGGGTAATGAGGTGCAGACCCTGGCCTGCCTCTTCAGAGCCCTCTGACATGTCACAATGGATGCAGAACTGCTTCCTGCTCCAGCAGTTCCTCCATCACTAAACACAATTCATCTTCTATCAGTTTTTATTTATTAGAGGGGTGCTGTGCTCAGTTCCTTCCACAAAGGACATTGCTGAAGGGACTTCTCAAAACCATGAACAAAACCATGTTCTTTGCTCCACATGCCCAGCTGTGCCTGTGTTACATCCTCCTCCTCCCCACACAGGCAGAATCTGGCTCCCTAAGATTGCAGACACTGTAAACGACCAGAGATTCCTCTCCCTGCCTCACTGGTTTTGAAGTATCTGGGAGTGCCAGCATACAGCACCAAGGCACAGTAGCCTCACCAGCCTCAGGGGGTGTGCTGGCAGAACCCTACAAATCAGTAGGTTTTAATTGCAAGCAAGTACAGCATCAGTAATGTACTCAGAAATTGAAGACCCCTAAAGTTATGCCATCCAAGTAGATTTTTTCCAGTATATTACTTCAAATATTAGTCAAAAGCATTACTTAATCCTCTGCATTCCCTAGTGTTGTATATGGTTATTTGCATAGAAACACAGAGAACAATGCTGCCATTATGTATTTTCTGTCCTTCAAGTTCTTTATTGTTTTGCATATTTTTTTCAATCATACAAAGCTTTATTTGCATTTGCACTTGGACCTCTGAAAAGATAAGTTTTAAAAAATATGCCTCTAAAAAATAACAAACCCCTTATCTGCCACATTTAGGAACAACTAAATGACGATACTGCTTGAACACTGCAAATTATTTGTACTCCAGTTGAACATTCTCTCTAAGCCAAGAAAAAACTTGTGCATTTATTTCTTCCATGACATCATCTGTTGTTCGTCCTTTGACTGCCATCCCATGGTTTGCTTTATCAATCCAATGGATTTTTTTAGGGGCTTTCATTTTGCTCACCACACCTTCTAGCAATTGCTGTGGAGAAAATAAAAATGCAAATATTAGAGAATCAGCTGCTACAAACTCTGAAACTCCTAGATGCCTCTTGCTTTGCCTGTGTAATGCATAATAGGCAGATGCTAAAATCCAAATGGATCTGTGTGCACATGAAAAACACATTGATGGGAAAATGGGATATATTCTCTATTCAGGTTATAAATACTGGGATCTGCTCAAAGCTTCACCCTCACTCAGAGAATAGCAGAAAATTAGAACTTCAAAACCTACAGGTCACAACCCTGTACAGGCACCCTCCCATACTGACAAAGGAGTCCATTTTTATTGTCAGAGGGTAGTGCTGGCAATAAAATGACAGAATTGAAGAAACATTTGTCTACAGAGGCCAAGTAGCAATGTAATTCCTTAAGAACTGGCTTTGACACTGTTGAAATTTCTCAGCAAACAGATCTAAGAACCAGCTCACAAAGTCAAAGATTCCTCCATTAAGACAGCACTCCAAGGATCTGCTGGTTGCTAGCCTGACTTATTTTGGCAACAACTCCTCACAAAAGCACTATGACTCCTTAGAAACTGTCCAAGCATGAAAAATGCCAATTGCACATAGCCCCAAATTCAAGCTGACCTGTTCAAGAACAACAGATACCTGTTTGCAAGAAAACAAGGCAGAAAAGCACTGTTTCCCTGCCCCTGCACACCTGCTCTTCATCTCTACAAAAATATCATTTTCTACCACAGAAGCCTGACTTGGGGGTACAACTGCTTTGCTCCAAGAATTTGCCATGAAAATGTGACCAGTGTGAAATTGGTGGCACAGCACAGGTTTTGTAACTTGAAATGGTTAAAACAAAATAGCAAATAACTCACTCCTTCTGTAGGCCACTTTTAATTTGTGCAATCCTATCAAAACCATTTAAATCAGTGGTATTTCAGTGGCCCAACTTGCTGAAGTGGAAGATCAAGCATGATCTGTTAAGTTTTAAGCAGCAAAAGAAAGCACTGCCAGGCTTCCTTGTGTCTGATGAAATTTCCTACCCAAGGCTTCCTTCAGAAGACACCTGTTTAGGGAAGGCTGTTAATCAGGTGAAATACAGGCGTCACTGAGGCTCATTGCTGCTCCTCCACACTGCCCTTTCATAGCAGGATTTACAAGGGTACTCACTTTTTCACACATCTCATCTGCTGATCCTGAGACAAACAGCACTGGACACCTGACCAGTAATAAATCTTCATCCCGGAGCTTGGACTGCAGTTTGGGTCGATGCAATGGGTAAGATAAACACACGAGACCTTGAATGAAACCATCATCATCTTCATCCTGGCTCAGCTGACGTACCACAGAGGCAGCAGCTCGTGAGCCCATGGAACGGCCTTTCTCCCATGTAGAAATAAAGGAAAAAAAGTATTATCTGCTGTCACCTCATCTACATTCTGGTTTAGTACACAGCTCCCAAAACCAATCCAACTGAGTGTATTTCAGTGGTATGAAATGCTAGGGATATTCTACTCCATGAAAAACATTAATCCTAATTTCAACATTTTCTGCTAAGATATTTGTCTAGTTACAACATTTACATCCCTGTTTAAAAAAGAAGGGGGAAAAAAAGAAAATATAAATGGATAGGGATCCTTTGCAATACTGGAAAGAACACCAGCCCATCCTGGGGGCAAGGGAAGAGAGGGACTGGTCCTATGCTCCAGAGCCTGGAAATTTGAGATAGCCATGATATTATCTTGTTCACGCAACCTCAATTGGCTCAAATTCAAAACAAAATTCTGTGTTCGATGTCACTTTGCTCACAAAACAAATCCAGCAAGTATTTATGCACACCTTGAACTTCAGCCTAAAAGTAAAAGTAGAAAGGAGAGAAAAAAGCGTGAACTTGTAACATGAGGTTAGTCAGTAACAGCAAGGGAATATCAAAATAACTCAAAGAGGAGGCATATGAACTGACAATGTGCTCTAATTGAGTGTTACAAGTGGCTGAGTCTTACAGCAGCACAGATTTGGTTTCACTTAAGAGAAAATTTAGAATTTCCCCTATCAAGATATTCCTAATCACCCCCATCTATTCCCCTTTTCACATAACATAGCTGACTTTTTTTATCTGTCACAAGGTTTTAATTACCAAAACCTGTTTTGCGAAAACTGTTTTCCATTTACCTGTAACCAGAATTCTTCAAGACTTGCAGTTAAAAAGTACACATGGATAACCAGAAAACTCATACCCTGTAATTTGTGGCAAGGAAGTTTTCTCCCAAAGTACCTGGAAAATACAATCTATTGCTCTTTCTTTCCTCCTCTGCAGCAAGATCTATGGCATCATAAGGAGGGTTCATTCACTTCTCACCAAACTGAGGATAGACTGGGAATACTTACAGATTGCTATTATTAGAGACAGTAAAAGAGAGAAAATTATTGATAATAAAAACAATACCTGCAAGAAAAACACCAGAAAGTTTATAATCATCAGAAAGTTTTAAGTATTCCTAAAGAAATAAGAGAAAGAGAAGCATTACAAGTCAGAATTAAGATAGCTGTGAAGCTGGGGATCTCTTCTGTTTGTAGCTGCTGAACAGAAAATGGGAAGCTCTTTCAGCACTACAGATTAAACAAAGAACAGATACAAGGTGCTCTCTTGGGTTTTATCACACAAATGGTTTCATAACATTTCGCAGCAAAATAATCAATTTCACTTTAGCTCTCAGCAAGTCTAAAATATCAGATGCCCTATCACCAAAACATAAGTGATTACTATGTATCAACTTAGTTACAGTAGCAGAACCCATGCACGCTCTAGGCCCATCAAAAGGCAAAGCAGGTTAGCAAAAATGCCCTTAATTGAGGTTATGTATTTCCAATTAAATGTTTGTGATATGATCAGTTAAGCCAAACAGAAAACATAAAATTCAGCAACATTTTTTCAGGTTTTAGGAGATAACTAATCAGATGCTATCTTAGCAGATGCCTTAAAATTACCTTTACACAGCAGAATATTAACATAAACACACTAACAACATTACGCTTCTTCAAAAAAGAATGGAGATCCACATTAAAAACAGCAAAGTCTGACTTCAAATTAATGTACATATAATCACAATGACATCATACAAAATTCCTTTAGAACTGGACTTTGTTCCCCTATAAAAATGCCTCATGCTCAATGCAAAGCACTTCCTATGTCCCACTAAAAGTCCCTAGATAATCAGTAAACAAAATCCACTTCTTCCAATATGCTCCAGATCAGGGGGATAATCTTGAACTGATACTCTTGCAACAAAAGGCTGCTCATTTTAGCAAAACCTAGGTACATACGGACATCCTTAATAAGGGAGCAGCAGAAAGAGATAAACAGATGCAGATAACACTATAAACTGATTTTGGAATCAAAGGTTGCTTAAGGCTCTCATATGCTAATCCAAATCTCTTTTGCTTCAAATCCTGCTGTGACCCAGTCCCCTACTCTTTCCCAAAAGTCTATTTCTCCCAGCTGCTAACCCTCTAAGATCCAGCACAATTCTCAGATCAACTTCTTTCTCTCAAAACTGCTTCCAAAGCTGTCTCTTTTCATCTCCCTCCCCTCACCAAGCCCTCCCAGATCACCCTGCTTGTTTCCATCCTAAATTCTTCCATTTTTTGCAAGCTGTAAGTTTTCCCATGAAACACCGTTGCTTTTTGTCAAGCTTTTCTTTTTCCCTGAACTCAAACCCGCACACTTGTGACAGCTGTTCCAGCTGTTGTCCATCTAAGAATTGCTTCCACTGTTTCTGTTCACACACAGTGCTCCATTTATCTACACATTGGTTCTAATTTTCCCCACTGTTGCTTGACGAATCTCTGACTGTAATTTAAGAAACCTGGAAGGCAACACCTATGGATCTAAGCTTTGCTCTCATAATATGGTCACTCCTTACCACAACTGTTTTGAAGGCCTTAGTCCTGTAAGCAACATTAAGGCCTTTACAAGTAAACCGCAGGCACAGGACTCCATGGGATGCAAGATGGGCTGCCAAGGACACTAAGTGAGGGAAATTCATGTCTCCTCCAGCTCCATGAGTAAGAATCACTCCATATGCTGGTTTCTTCTCTGGGACAGAAAAGATAGCATCAAGGTATTTGTTCCCAAAAGGTATTTTCACTTTAACCTAGAAATGAAACAAAACCCAATATTATTATTAATAATAATAATAATAAAATTTTTCTTAAAAAGCAAGACTGTTCTCAGTCTACACATCTACACATTATTATGAAGAAAAAGCAGACAATTAATAAATGAACCAAAATTGCAAGCCTGTTTTTATTTCTTCTGTTTAAGAGTACTAAATGAGTAACTGCACCTCTGGTTCAAAGATTTTCCATGTAATAATGCACAAGTCACTTTATGACTCCACACCTTATGTTCTGCATCAGAAAATGAAGCATACCTAGCTTCAAAGCATAAACTGAAATGCTTCTAAACCTCTCTATATTTCTATGTCTAGCTTTTCCAGACCTAACTAGCTGCCTAAACCACAAGAATATGTGACATTAGGACACAGCCTAGCAAGCATTTTGAAATTACACTGTGGTAAGCACTGAGTGAAGCAGCCGCCTGCCCAGAGGCAAGGACTGTACCTTCCCCAGGGACAGGAGACAGCACAGGTTCAGACAAAGCCAGCTCCAGGGGGACACAGGGCCGCCGTCAGCACAGACAGCTGGAGGAGCTGATCCAGACACAAGACCTGCTGATGTTCTGCGGAATGAACGGGGGCTGGGCAGCACACGTGCCCCTGTGGTGGCTTCTGAGAGCAAAGAGGACAGCCCGGGGCTGGGATGGAGCACAGCTTCACCCACTGCTGTCTCCCGAAGGCGGTCCTTGCAGCGCTCCGCAGAGGAGCTGCACACGCCGAGGGAGGTGCTCAGCGGCCTTGCCGAGCTGCTGCTTCCAGAGCCGCTGGAGCGGATAGCAGATGCCGGGCAAGGGGATGGCAGAGGACACGCGGGACAGCCACACGCCTGCACACAGAGACGGGCACAGCTGCAGCTGCACACCAGCCACGGATACACCGCTCCTGGGAAGGCAGAGGGGGAGCGCACCCACCCCGCCCCGCTTGCCCAGCTCCATGGGCTCCTCAGAGGGGAAGGGTGGGCTGCAGGAGTCCACACAGCTCTACGGACACCGGCACGCGGAACCAACGCAGCCCGCAGGCACCACGGACAGAAAGCAGCCGCGGCCATACCTCGGCCATACCTCGGCCCACCCGCTAATCCCGCCGTGACGTCACGTGAGTGACAGCCCCCCGCGCCAGTCCCGCCCCGGGGCCCGGCTGCCGCGCCGCTGATTGGCCAGAGCTGGGCACGGCCCCGCCCCCCGCAGCGGCATGCGCGGGGCGCCGGGAGTGTGGGATGGACAACGGTTGAGCCGTGTTAAATAAATAAAACCCCTGTAAATAAAGCCCCACATAAATTGTTTTCATTCACCTGTGTGTACAAAAACCCCACGGGCTGCTAGGTGGTAATTCAGAACAAATTAAGCCAATTGCTTGGGGATTGCTGGGAAAGTCGGGTTCTTACTGACTTCAAGAAGTACAGATGTGATGCTTATGATGAGTTACAGAATCACAGAATCATTTAGGTTGCAAACAACCCCCGAGACCATCGAATCCAACCTGTGACTGAACACCACCATGTCAACAAGACCATGGCACTGAGTGCCACATCCAGTCATTTCTTGAACACCTTCCAGGGATGGCGACTCCACCACCTTCCTTGGGCAGTCCATTGCAATGTTTAGAAACCCTTTCCATGACGATATTACTCCTGATGTCCAACTTGAGCCTCCTCTGGCACTGCTCGAGGCCGTTTTCTCTTGTCCTGTTGCTGGTTGCCTGGAAGAAGAGGCCATCCCCCACCTGGCTACAGCCTCCTTTCAGGTGGTTGTAGAGAGTGATAAGGTCACCCCCGAGCCTCCTTTTCTCCCCTCCATCTCTCTCAGCTGCTCCTCATAAGACTTGTGCTCCAGACCCTTCAGTAGCTCCACTGCCCATCTCTGGACTTGCTCAAGCACCTCAGTGTCTGTGTGGAAGTGAGGAGCCCAGAACTGGACACAGGAGTCAGGGTGTGGACTCAGCAGTGCCAAGTACAGAGGGAAAGGTTAGATGTCCAGAGTGACATCAGGCAATTCTTTCTGGCAGCTGTCAGCACTCTGGATCTCTGTGACACTGACAAACAGGGAAGAGACGCTCAGTGACTGGTTTTCTAGGTATCAACGCACATCTGTCCCCTGGGCTGTGCTCTGTTGTACAATAAATAAACCACTGTGTTCAAAACGCAGATTTAAACTGGTGGAAGACAGCATCAACAATATACAACAGTGCTTGCAGTATTTGTATATTGAGTATTAAATAAATAAATAAATA
>VZTH01007273.1:889289-915531 GCA_013397815.1 Aleadryas rufinucha | reverse complement strand
AGAGTATCTGTCTCTTTGACAGGAACAGAAATATCTATAACCCTTTGTCATCAGCTTTGAATGGGTTTAAAATCTGCAGGCTTAAATGACTGTAAACAAAGATTCCTTCCCAAACCTAAATAAGCTGAATCAAACTGTAACACATTTTAGGAAGTAAAAGAAACTCTGTTCAAGTGAAAAACAGGTCAAACAGGGATCCTACGGGAACCAGCCTGAAGCAGGATTGTCAGACTGGGAATGGCTGCCTTTAGTTTTCACCGATCCAGTTCTAGCCTGCACTTCCTTTCTTGACACCATGTCCATCACATTTTTTTGCCAACAATCCTCACTTTTGCTCCACATCCATCTGAGTCTCCCTATCCTCCCATCCACAAAGCTGAAGCACCAGTAGGCTGCCCAATTTACCCATTCTCTTTATGTCCCTTTTAGTCTAAGCAGTTGGTAGCCCCTTCAAGACAGGAACCCCCACCTATTCTCTACTTTGCAAAACACTCAGGTGCTGGAGGGATTTGAGTTGAGGAGGAAGGAGCCCTATCACAGCTTTTGTTTCTCAAAAGAAGGTATGGTGTGTATTCCTGCCTCATGTTCTGGCAACACAGCTGCTGAAGTCCTTTCGTTTGTATTAGGGCTTTATCTCAAATGCAATGACTAATACTGGACAGCTACATACCTGATCAGCCCTCAAGTACTACAATAAAAACCACAGTTATAAATATGATTCCATATTAAATGACAGTTCAACTCTATGTTGTAAAATTACAGCACAGGTGAAAGAAAGGAAAATTACTGAAACATGTCTAAAAACTGTTTCTTTCCCTATTGACACCTTTCCTCAGGCTACCATAAATACTGACTTGACTCAAGTTCATGTACAGTATTGACTTTTTAAAACTGAAGTGAAGTAACATCATCACCAGCATCATGCAAATACACTGACACTGGCTTTCACTCAGAAATCCAAGAATGCTCAGCACTTGCATGAGATGGGCCATGATAATAAAATATTTTGCCAAAGGGCCAAACAGGAGATCTCAAATTAAAATTTACTGCAACACGACATGTTCTTTTTTAACTTGTTCTCTTATGGAAGAATACTTCCTTGCCGTGTGGTGTGCTCCAGTTGTCGCCTTCCAGCAGACTGCCATTAAACTATAGCCGACTGGTCTGCTGTAATCTGGGAAAACAATCCTGCCCACAACAGCTTTCATGATTTCTACCCTCTGCCAATGCTCAGCTTTCCTTTCCCCACCTACCAGAATGGAGGTCAAAGTCCCTCCAATTGCATACAAGCTTTTCTGGCAGTAAGTTCCAGTCTAACCCTTACACTTCCTTCACAGGCTTTTTGCATATTATTATGACTCTGTACCCACACAGACATATCTGTAGTACAGATATAGTGCTCTACTACTCAACAAGTCCTCAAGGAGTACTTACAGACTAGATAAATAGTACTACCAGCCTTGTTATTAGCTGGAAAAAATGGGGACAAAGAGGTTTTTAGTTCCTAATGGTTCAGAGCCAAAGGCAAATCTACCCTTTCTTTCAGTGTCCTTTTTACTCCAGGTTGCACTAACTACAACTAACTACAAAGGAGGCTCTAATAAAGGAGGTTCAAAACCTACCCTACCCTTAAGAATAACACAAAAATTCCACCACATCTCAGAAGAATTATGAAATTCTGAATTTGGCTGTATTCTGTACATCTTTGCTTTTCAAATTTTAAGTGAAAATACCTTCTTAAAAATATTTCTAGGCATTTGGAATAAAATGGGGATTTGACACAATTAAAAGTCTTTGCTCCTAACAAAAATTTTTTGCAATTTTGGCAGCACCTTTCAGCACAGTAAATGTTATAGGCTATTTTACCAATGCCTTGAATTGCTTTATCATCCAGAAGACACTGTAATATTGAAAACCCAGTACTATTTCATGCAATACCAGCAGGAAAATTCCAAGACTAGAATGGGGTAGAATGGCAGACAGAACAGGATTCTGGTTCCGAATAGAAGTTCAAGAATCCAGCAGCATCTGTTCACTGACTCAAAACTTGCAGGTGCTTCTTCTGTGCCTATTTCTAAGCTAAGCTCCTCCAAAGGCCCATTATTTAAGTAATACACACGGCTTTGCAAGAATAAAAATCAGTGTGTGGCAGCTTGGAAGAAGAAGCTGGCTGAGAATTTCAGGCTCTTTACAGCACATCCCGTTTGTACACATTATGTCCAGAACCAGCACCTGATTTCAGACTCCACTGTAACAGAGATCTAGCACATTTTATGAGAAATTTTATCAGTTTGTCACTGGGCCGAATCCATTCTTTCATGAGCTGTGGGACTGCAAGTTTATCCACCACTTCCTAGAACAAATATACTGTAAAATCTAATCCTTCTGCAAAAACCTCTTAAAGGTCTATGACAACTTCAAGGGTTGTACCCCATCAAGATTATTTTATCACTTAAGAATAAATTGAGAAAAGTTTGTATTCAGGAGAGGCTGCCTAGTTAAAAGCAACATCAAAAAAATCTCAAAAAAAGTGCCAACTATGAAATCAGTTTGAAGGTGTCATCCTTGTACAAAGATCCTTTCAAATTTTAGTTCATCTGCAAATCACGGAAACAACACAAATACATAGATTTCAGAACTGAAGAATGCCACAAAGCCTTAAATGTTTTAAACAGGAAAAAAGAGACACAGGGATGAAAATGAAGGATACACATTTAAATATGCTTACTTTGTTTTACACCAGAAAAAAAAAAAATGCTGGAACTACCAGTAACAGATGGGTTTGGCTAATAAAATGTTATTCGTTTGCACCTGCTTTGGTGATACTGAATTTTTAACTCAAATTTTATTTGTAGATGTGGTAGAAATTGTATGTATTACTGCCAACCTATCTCCTGCACATATGATTGTTATGTAAAAATATTTTTAAATTAAAAGCAGGTATTTGTAACTGATAAGTGAGTATATTTAACTCACTTCAATCTGGACTGGTGTTAAGTGACCTCTCTATAGCAAGGGGACAATTGTACAGTATGTTTCTATGCTCCTGTTTCTTCATGATTACTACCACTGCTTTTTTTCAAAACTTAACAAATTTGACTTCAGGAAATGTGGTCCTATTCCATTGTTAAAGAAATTCCTTATAAATTCACTTTCTGAATCAACTCAGCTCATGCAGCGAGGAAGGCATGATGTCAACAACAACTTAGTTCAGCAAAGCTTTTTTGTCCATTATATGGTTTTGACTTTGCCTCAAAGATAATTTTGTTTTCTGATGTTTTGCTCTCCAACATATTCATGTGATATTCGTGGAAATACTAATAAACTGCTTAATAAAAAGCCATCTAAGGGTTTGATTGAAATAGGTCATGAAATGTGAGTTTAATTTCATAAAAGGAATTGAACCGAATAACTTTTTATTATTTCTGAGGTCTTTTGTGTTCCACTTCTGTATTATGGCAATTGTCTGTTTTCATTCTCATTGCTTTATTAAGCACTGAGATATATGTGTGAGATACTGACAGACATGAGAAAAAATAAGCAATGTATTAAATAATATATGCCAACACTGTGATGTAGGAAAAAATGAAGTGCAGTTTCAGACTCAAAGCCAGCCTGAGTGGGAGGGGGTATAAAATGTTTTAAGAAACACCTGGACTCACTGCAGGAAAAGTCTATTTCAAGGACATGTAGAAGCAATACTGGAAAATTAAGGAAGCTCTAATCTGCAGAAGGAAACTAATGCACTCAGCATACCAAAGCCCCACAATAAACTAGAATTTTGACATGAATCCTCAGACAATTTAAAGAAAGCTCTGATAATAATTCAGTCTAGAGATGTATTCCGAAATACATAAATATAATTTGACATCTAAAGCTGATAATATTCAAACTGCATCAAAAGTTTTCAATTACCAGAGTAGGCCAGCATAGGTGGGCAAAAAGATGAGGCACAGGAGCTAATATACATTCCTACCTTTGTCTTCTTGAAGTCTGTACCTAAGATACATTTAAGACAACTGGTCTGCAGGAGACTAAATTTTCAATAAAATACATTGGAAAGAGTTAAGTACCTTGAAAGACAGATTATGTTAGTAAGTTGGAATGTTAGTACTAAACTTTGTAAATATTTCCCTCACAGAACACTAAAACTGGTGAGAAAAGAGCCTCCATATATATGGAGGCTGTATGGAGAAAGCAGAACAATGACTTGACGGAGTTGCCATTTTACGTTCTCCTTGCATTTGAGCAGAACTCCATTCTGTAGTTGGGATTGTCTGAAGAAATGCCCCAGATAGCACAGCTGAGAGAAAGGCAGCAGGATGAGAAGAAAAACCAGAGATCCCATCTGGATTATAGCTCAGAATTCAGCTCTATCAGTCAGAGCTGCAAGGGATCTGCCAGGTGGAAATGAAGAGTAAATCCACAAGGGAAAACATCAAGAAAAATCTGATTTTGATTAAAATCTCTTCACATAAAGCAATTCCAGAGTCTCAGAGCAGAGCTCTGAAACAGAACTCTGAATTTCCTAGCTTAAACTATATTTTGTTCTTTTTCCTTCTTCATTCTTTTCTTTTCTTCTACATTCTATATAAAATGGCTTTATATTGCATTTAGAATAGTTTTTCAGGGAATCACAGTACTCTGTGTAATCTCTGCTCACCAATAACAAAACCATCTCTATATTATCAGTCTTGTCTTCAGCACAATCCAAAACATATCCCTATACTAGCCACTGTGAAGAAAATTAACTCTACCCCAGCCAGAACCATCACAGAGTTTAAAAAATGAAGAAAAGGAAGAGTGACAAGAATGTTATGACCTAATGTGCAAATAATATAATTCTGAAATGGCTCAGGAAGAAAACAGTATTTGAGCATATTTAAAATCTACTCATCATACAAAAGTAAATGCTAGAAGATAGTTACGTAATTGAAGCACTTCAGGTTGTATGCATCCAGAAGCAAAATTGGAGACTTAAGTTCAGCTTAATGTTACAGGTAAATTAACTTGGGTTAAGGATATAAACAGCCAGCAAAATAATCAGTTGTTTCGCGATGACTTTAGCTGCATGAACTAACTCATCACAAGATCAAGCAAGAGCCATTGTAAGTAACAAAGAAATTGCAAGAGCAGACAGATGGGAGTGACAGAGGATGTAGTAAGATAGTAGGACTATCTTAGCAGCAAAGACCCACTTCATCAAGATATCAAGCAGTGCTCTTGGGGACACTGATATAGATGTGCAATGTTTGAAAGACCGATTTTATCACATTTGCAAGTTGTTTCCCACACACACAAAAAGTACTTGTATGATATTAACATGAATTTGTCCTAATGACAGCAACTTGCAAGTATCTCATTGTGTTTTTCACCACCCAAGACAAGTAGTTCACTTTCACTAGAGCCATGAGTTTCTGTAATGGTTGGTGAAACACTGGAATGGTCAGTAGTGGCAGTAAATGCATTTGCACTGCTCTCAGCAGGAAATCAGAAAGTTATTTGAAAAGTCGACAGCAGACTTTGTAGCTATTTTGATGTATAATCACCAATATAGGCATTAAAATACAGCATTTTTCTACTTCTGCTTTTTAGAGAATAAGTAGTTCCAATAGTAGGAAACATTTAAGAACAATGATACAAAACTATTTTTAAAAAAATGACTACATGCTTACAAAATAATTCTAGTATGTCTGAATGGAGCTTTTTAACAGAAATAATGAAAGGAATGGTTTTTCAATTAAATACAGATCATTCCTGATCGCACTGAATCTGGGACTTCCAAATACAAGTCTGAAGTGGAAGATACGCCATTGGGCAGGATGAGAGCAGAGTTAGCCTGAACAAACCCCTGAAAGACACTCCAAATATCAAGTCCTCTACATCAACTCTTTCAGTCTACTGGTCTACTTCTACTTCACAGCAATACTTGCTTATGAAGAAAATGCTGGAAACTCGACTTATATCTCCTATAAGATAAAGGACAAAATCTTTCCAAGTTGCCCAATTATTTGACTACTTCCTGAAGATATATCAAGAGTTCTGGTACAGAACAGCATCAAACACCCTAAATTCACCAGAATATGGACGTACTGCCCTTTTCTACTGACAGAAAAAAATAATCTTCCAAAGTAACAGCTGTCTCTGTAATAAGGCCAGAAGTTTGCAAAGCTACTGGATTGTTACAGCATCCAGGTAATAAGGATTTTTCTCTCATTTCTCTGTCAATTTGCTTTGAAAATGCAAGTTGCTCACCAGAAATCATGTAGCTGCTGTTATACATTCAGTATGAAAACAGTGATGCTTATTAACACAGCTTGGGATAGGTCCAGCAAAAGCACTTACAAGCTGGATGGAAAAGTTGTGTCTGCCTCTCTGTCATGCCTACATGCACCATTCTGGGGTGTTAATGAGAGGGGGAACAGCAGATTTCAGTTCTTTTGATACTCATCTCTCCTATTAGAAAGGAATGTGTCCCCAGAGGAGATATCTGAGGATACAGGGTCATGGTATCATTTTAGGAAAACATAAATCAGACCTCCTGCTTTTGAAACTGTCAAGAGTGCTTATATTATTGCATAGCACCTTAAGGGATCATTGACATATATTATTTACTATTTTAAAAGTATTATTTCAAATTACCAAAAAACCATTTAAAAACCTATAGATTATACCTTCAGCAGCTTCACAATAGGTAAGTGAAAAAGTAAATGAGTGGTCTGCACTGAGAAGAGAAAAATCTATATTAGGACATGCATCTTTCTTTGGTGTTTAGAATAGCTTTCATCTGCAACTGCAAATTCACTTGGATTCCCAAGCAGCTGACCTTTCTTTCTTCTGCAGTCTCACTAAATTGATTTCACATACACCACCTTTTTAAATGAGTTAGCCAACCATTTTGCTCAAAGTAGTGAAGCTCTAGCTATCACATCATTTCTTCTTTGCCAAAGTACTTTCAAAAATAAAATAGAACCAAAGAGAAGACAATATGTTCCATATCGTGTCTTTCCATTTCCAGATATCCCTGGGGCAATGAGAAAACACTTAACAATGCAAGCTCTGCATGCAAGTGCGGTGGTGATTAAACACTGCACAATACCTCACTCACAAATTTGGATAAGGCATTAAAGTATATGTTAGAAGGAAATAAAGTCAGTTGAGATACAGGTTCTCAAATAATTATTCTGAGTTTAACTGGTGATCCTGAGCACCCTTTTTGTTTGTAGAATAAAGGGTATAATCAGATAGGCAAAGCATGATTGTAAAGCTTGAAAAAACCTAGTGGAACAGGATTAAAACCTCACAAAGGAAAATAGTTCCCAAAATTATCTTAGGTATTCTGTAACAAACCCCAAGGAAATTTCTCTCTACTTCTTTTGCAAAAGATAGTGCATTGTTCAGATTGTCACTTCATCAAGTAACAGCTGCTGTAGCAACTCAGGCTTCCTGTTTAGAGGATGACAGATCTAATCCCACAACTGGTGCCTAGCAGTGCACCAACTCAGCAGCAAGGTAGAGGGCTAATGTGTGAATTCTGAGTCTCAAAACATCCTGATCAGTTCACTAAGTATGACTTAGACATGATCAAAGTAGTCATTTGGGAAAAGTTAATAAGATTGAATTGTAACTCACACATTTGTGCAAGAAAGCAAGTGTTATTGTAAGTCTTGCCCAAAATGGAGGGAGGAAATGAAGACAGAGAAAGAGAAGTAAATGACATCTACACACCTTTGAATAGTTAATGCTAAGAAGCACAATCATATCTGGGTACAAGAAAAATCAAACAAGTTATAAAACCAATTAAATACTCCCTGACATCTCAAATTTATCTGTGGCATACTGCAGCCTTTTGGGTATTGTTTAGTGCCTGCATCAGCTCAGGCATAAAGAGCTGCAGCTGACAATAGTACAATGCTGATCTCTCAGCAGTCGTAGAATGAGGAGATAGTTCCTTTAAGAATAATCTTTTTTACCCTGAGAACATATCCAATGCCTCCACATTACACACAGCCATACTTCCACAGGGTATGCCATATGTCTTCTAGAGAAACCTGCAGCATCATCACTTCCATTTGGTCTCCTAAAAATTCCACCTATTAAGCTGCACTGCTCTTGCACAGCTGTTTGGCTGCTGTCTCATGCTGAGAAATGCTCTCCAAACAGTAATGCTGCATTGGTACATTACATAAATCGGGCTCCTCCTATCTATAGATACAACAGTGTTGTGCCTAGCTCACTGCACATAAACTACATCATTTGCCATCTGTAATCTCTCAGCTACTTTGCATTGGATGTAGTCTAAGCAAGAATTTACCAGCAGGGACAGGTGCTTGTTTCACTCTCATAAGCCCTGCCCAGTACAGCACTTGCTCCTGTATTAAGAGACCTGCTTGAAACACTACAGTTACACAGTGCCTCATTTATTCCTCCCTAGATTATGGATGAAACCCCCATTTAGCCATATACTTCATATTCAGACCAACTGTGGCTCAGTTGCTTAAATGTAAAATAAACAGTATTATATTCTGCAGGTTCAGGGTGGCTGCAATACAATTCACCTTCCCTTTAATGTGACATGTACCATACGTGCATGCTCTGATGTTAAGGCTTCTGGAGTGCCACTCCCAAACCTCAGCGATGCACAAAGCACTCCTCTGAGACAGAGCCCTTTGTTTCACATATCCTGCTCTCTCCTGCTGCTTTGCTTGCAATCTGCTACCAGATCTCATATGCAATTTCTTATAGATACGTGTGCCTAAAAGCTATTCGTATTCTTTTCCTCATTTTTGGGGATAAAAATTTGCAGAATGTCTTACAAAAGCACATAGCATTAAAGATTTTTTTTTTCCAAGTGAAAAATAACCAAAGATTATAACTTCTTTTTTTCTAATACCATAAAAAGAAAAAACAACCCCCAAAACAATATCAAAGCTAAGAAATATGAATGCAATCAGTCAGTTGGACTGCTCTGTGACCTGTGCGACATTAAGCAAAGACTGGCTCTGGTTTTCAAAAGAAGTTTGCTTTCTTATGGTAGTAATTACACTAGTATCTACTACTATTTACTATAATTACAGCTAAATTACAGCTCAATATGAAGGTTTCACAGCTATAAATTGTTTGAATTGTTTAGATCTAGCATGTCACAGAAATGTTAATACCAGTAGATTTTAGAACTAAGTTTTACTGATATGGAGAGAAGAGTTAATTTCTTTTTTAAAGAATATACGATGAACTTCATGAACTCCAGTTCAGCATTCAGGCTTACACTATACATCTAAAATATCTTTATGAAACACCCTGTGATGCTTCATAACTTGTTAGGAGTTTTCTATTTCTGTTACAGATAAGAAAACTAAGATTCCATTAGAAATGGTATATTCATGTCAACTTTCACTGCCAACAAATAAACAAAACTACCCTAGAATACAAAGACTGGGAAAAATAATAAGTAAACCATTTAAAATAAAGGTTTTGCTCAAGAACTGATGAGAGTTTGCAAAGATATCCAATACTAACACACCTATTGACATGTCTATCAGAGAGCATAATGATAGGTAGATATTTTTAGTTCTAATAAAAATATATGGTGAAAGAACTTAATAAGGCAGGGTCTGTACATCTGGGTACTGGTTTGAGTATTTCTGCAGTTATGCCTGTTAACAGAGATGTAGAAGCGTGGATCTGAGCAAGGATGCAGGTCTGAGATCTTTAGATCAGGGATCTTTAGATCCCTGTCTAAAGTTACTTATCTAGTTTGGATAATATAAGCACTCAACTGTGCCAACACTGTGACCTCAGTGGAGAGGAACACAAATACATTTCTTGTGAATATAAGATCCATCTTTCCTCTTCTAATGTAGCCATCAGGTCTCTCCCTCCTGCCTTCTACATTGCTGAGCTAGGAAAAGGATTCAGAAACTTAAGAAGATGCAGGATATCTGAGGCCTACAAGTCTAACTCTGCCTTCTAGTAAAGTAATCCAATATCCTCCTTTTTTCACCTAATCTAATATCTGGTTGATAGCCTTCCCTTTCATACCAAACAAAAATTTTTGAGGCTTGTGATAGCTAATAGACTACCTTGAGTTCAACACTTCTACATGAAGACTCTTCACACTACAGAACTAAAATTGTCATAAGCGACAAAGGCAGGGACAGAAATCAGACATCATCTCAATCTTCCTGTACCAAATGCTCAGGAACTATACTTAAAATATGTTCTCAAGAAGGAATAAATATTTAGGATACAAATGAACAAAATACTGAAAACACGTTTAGTTACTACATCTTAGTATCACAGACTCACGTGCTTAAAAGCCAACATAGCACATGCTGAAGATTTTCAGCTACAGAGGTTCTTTACAGAGAAAAGAAATAAAATCCTTCACTCACTGAGCCAGGGAAGGAGGGCCCAAGCTATGTTATAAAACCCTTGAGAAAAAAGCAGAATCAAATGATTCTTTAAGTGGTGATCTCATTCAATATTCCTGCTTTCCAGAGTTTTTTAATGGTGAAAAATCAATGTCCTAATAGATTTTTCGCCCATTTTTCATTTTCATCTGTAAGCAAATGGCATTAATAATGAACTTCTCTTGAGAAAGGCTTTGATTTCTTAGTGTGCTATATTGTTGTACAATTAGAGACTTCACTCTTTCCCAAACTTCCTATTATATTCTGGACAGTTTAAAATGTCTAATTTTCCAGAGATACAATTGACTCCTTTTTTTTTCTTTTTTAATTAGGGAATGCACATTTCATACTTGTCTCATACCAATCATGTAATTTTTATATTTCTATCTAATTGCATTTAAGAAAATGGATCCAGTTCAGAGCTGACTCTGAAGGAAACAAGAAAACTATCAGTGACCTCTTTTTTTGACCTCTCTAATTTTTCCTTCCATGTGTTCCCTGAATTAGATTTGCCTTTGCAGTAGAAATACAGAAATAAACCAGGATTGTAGCTCGATGAAGCTGACAGACACAGTGTTGAATTCCTTCACCCCATGAGCATCAGGCAGAAGCAAAGATACTGCAAAAGGCAAGTATCCATAACTACTCTGTCTCAAATAGGTTCGTGTTGCTTTTGTCCCCAGTGGAACTTAAGCAATCTCAAAGCAGCCTAAATTATGCTGCTGATCCTGAAAGTGATCTCAGCAGCGAGATACCTTTTTACTGTGCCATAAAAGCAGGGTGGGGAGAAATACGTTCAAAAGCATGAGACAGCCTGGGGATTCTCTATGCTGAAGAGATGTCTTACCGAACTGCTATTTTTAAATATTCTATTAGAAAAATTGGCACAAATTTGGAGGCTTAATGACAGTTGAAACTGCTTATTGATAAGCAGTGCATCTCTTAGCTCTCTGAGAATTATACTATACGTCTCACAGAGGATTCTTTAAACTTCACTTTATTAACACCTCATTAGAATCTTGTTAAGCTCTTAAAAAATGTGTAAGAAGCCAAAGAGCTCTTTTTTCATTTCATTTGAAACCATACTTGCATGACTGTGAGTAAAAGGAGAGAAAAGCAAAACAGCAAAAGCACTAGCTAAGCCTTATGCCCAGCATCCCATCTCAGGCAGAACAAGTAAGAACAAGGCTGGTTATGTGATTGATTTCCTTAAAGGCTGTTTGGTACCAGACATGTGCAGACACTGCTGATACTGTCATAAATTAATATGATGTGGTGCTATTTTAATAAAACCTGTAATGAAAACACTAACATGCACACCAATACTGTATGTCTTCTTCTCAATAAAAGAAGAAATAAAAGAAATTTTAAAAGAATGTATGAAAGATCAGTATGAAAAAAGAGGAGATCTTTACCGTGTTTTGAGGTCATCAATGGATTTTCTCTTTGGGTATGTTTATATTCTTAGGAAGAAAAACGAAATCTTTGACAATATATTTGCATTTTATTTGTCTACTGAGTCTTTTCAGCAGCAGAACACAGTGTCAGTTCTTACTCTTTAGAACCCTTCTTTTTATACAAATGCAGGTCTCCTGGGAATCACAGAGATGCTTTCAAACTATTTATTTTTGATGGGTCTTTATGTAGACATGGATTTTATAAGACACGGCTTCAACTAAGGACTAACTTAAATGATGTCAGTATTAAAAAAGAAATCTACTTTTTTTCCCCTGAAATATGGTGCTGAATCTAGTTTTAGTCTACTCATTTATTAAATGAGATTTTGTGGCTGCTTTTCCCTTGCAGGTAACTTTTTAATCCATGGGCCAAGTTTTCAACAGAAGGACAAGGTTTTCAGCAGGAAGTCCTGAGAAACTCTAGAAAAATTGGTAATTGACTGAAGAAAAAAAATAACTGATTAGAAAGCACTTTTCTGAATGAAAGATATGGATAAATAAGCTTTTTTTCCAGCTCCTTGGCAGCAGAAAGCTGCTCTTGGTGCCTATATGATATGACTTGGCTTTTAGGCACACAATCAAATTTTGACAGAGTCTTTGCACATGTTCTTTTTTGCCTAGTGGACAAATGCACACACAAAAGGCAGTAGGGAGCACTGGTACAACCCAGCATTACTGTAGGTGTTGGAGGAGAAGGTTATACAGGATATCAATGAGGCAGAAATAATAAATACTTTTTATAAACCTAAGGTAGCAAAGTTTCTCTTCTCTAGCACGAAGAATGTATTGGTGCTCAATTTATTAGAATGCCTATATCTATCCATATGGTTTCATTGGAAGCAATGGCAATAACCCAAGCTTGATTTAAATCCGTGACTACATTTTTCAATGGACCTGTTACATCATGGATTAAGTCAGTGAAAAATTAAATGTGTGGCCAGTATTGTTCATTAGCATGGACTACTAGTACTGCTTTTCTCAGTTTCAAAATAAAGATTCCAGTGTTTTCAAATAACTAACTCACTTATTTTCTTCTCTGAGTTTCTTGGCCATCCAAATTCAAACACTTTAAAAGGATTAGATGCTAAGAAAGTGTCTAACTCCCTGAGCATCAAGCTTATTTATAGAGGATCAAGTTAGACACCTAAATGTTGAACATACAAAGCAGAGGAAATTACTTCTCCTCTCATTTTCTCCTTAGACAAAAGATCTTATTAATCATTTCCCAGTTATTTTTGTTTTCTGTCTTCTCCCCTTTGGTCTGCTCCTTCTGTATTTTTCTCCCATTCTTCCTTATGTTACTTCTTAGACCACCTATTTACACTGGGAATAACCTCCTTAGAAAAATACATCCCACTTATATTCCTCCTACAGTATGTCTTAACAAAGCATAAATATTTCAAATTCTTTCACTCCTAAATTCCACATAAAATAGAAGACTTCTTGGGAACCAGGAAATGGAATTTAGTTTATAACATTACAGGGAGAACAGTTGTTCCAAGAATTAATAAAAACCCCAGTTAATGTAAGGAGATCTAGATTAAATGTGACCAATAACAATGATTATCCAAGCTAAAGTAAGGATGAGTGTTAATGCTGGACAGAAGTCATACTCATTCCTCACATGCTGAGCACAAGGTGATGTGTAACGCCAGGCATATAGAGAAAAAAAAGACAGAATACAGGACAGAAAATAGAAGGCAGAAACAGGTGAAGCGGCAAAAGAAGAAAAATGAGGGAAGAAGGAGAATAGAAAAGCAGATAAAGCTGACAGATTACTTCTAACATCAAAATAATGGATCATGACAGGCAAATTTATTTGCATTTGGTGGAGCATGTGCTCTCCAACTATCTGATACTCAGATGGTATCCTTCCACTAATCTGGCACTGTGCTCCATCTGCAACACCAGAGCACGTACTGTATCCTTAGACTGCTGAAAGCCACACCTTTCTGTCCATCACAAATACAGATTCCTTTTCAGATTAAGCTCAAAGAATGCTACCATTATATTACCTCATTTTTCCCTTCTGCATTTTTATTGACACTAGAATTAAAAAAAAAGTCTATATGTGCAGCCAGGGAGTCACATTCTTTCATCCAGGCCCATGGAGTATGCCTCACTTTTTTTTTAATCATTTTGCAAATGATAAAAAGACCCCCTTTTATATTAACATAAAAGTACCGTATAGATAATGAAAAGAAAAATTCCCTTACAGTGCCTTGCCCTTAATGAAGCGACAAACCTGAAGGATCAATAGATAAATAAAAATCTATTCCCATTCAGTTCTTGACTTGGCACCACCAAACACCAACATAGTTTATTTTTTAGCTGAACAAGGANCAATAGATAAATAAAAATCTATTCCCATTCAGTTCTTGACTTGGCACCACCAAACGCCAACATAGTTTAGTTTTTAGCTGAACAAGGAGAAAAATTTTAAGAGAACAGTAACATAAAAACAGTCCCACTTCTGAAATAATAAATTAATAAAATTGTTAAACCAGATGTTGGGAAAAATTATGGTAATTATGTTTCTTTAACATTCAGGTCCTCTTTCTGTAACAAACATGAGCATGCACTTACATCCAAAAAAAAGTCTGACTTGTAAAATCTTGAAGAACAAATTTCCTTCAATTTTTTAGCCAGCTTAATTTACCAATTTGTTTAAATACATTTTGTTGGACAACAGTTACTTGTAGTGCCTATCTTCATCTGTCTCTGTTCACATTGTTCTTTCCCACTCTTTTTCCTTTTCAGGAAAGTAAAAAGCAGCCCTTCAATGAATGCTTCTCTATTTTTTTACATCAGTCATGATTTCGTACCAGCAAAACAAAAAAGAATAAAAAATGGCTTTCGTATATTCAGTGAACCATAACTCTCTAAATGATAATTCATGTTTAGTATAAACATACATTATTTTCTTCTTCCACCATGCCAAGAGCAAATGTTTGAAGCAATCAGGTCAAAGTCCACATTTTCATATCAATCATGAACTTACCAAACACTTTTCTTCTAAACTTTTATTTAGTTGTTTGGTTTTGTACTTTGTACAAAACCATACCAAAAATATTTTAATACTCAATGGTACATGACAAAGCACAGTGGTACACAATGGTACACATTTAATACACAATGGTACCAATTTGCCATTTTAATGTTCTCTTCAGGTCCTGGGGTCACCTTATGTATGGAAACTACAACGTATCAGGCAATAATTCTATTCAAATTAGCTTTATGTTTGCTTTTGCTTTTTAAGAAACTTGCATGTCACAAACATGTTATTGGCTGGCATGCCTTTCTATATTCTAGGATTAAATAACAGGTGAGGTCATATATGAGAATCTACTTACATATTCCAGTATCCTTGACGGTCCTTCTATTCATCCAAAGGCTATGGATTGATTTTATGGTTACTGTTTTTCTTCATAAAGTATGGTCATTCTTAGGTTATTTTGGACAAAGAAGATTTGGTTTAAATGAAGTTGGTAGCAATTTATTAAAAATATACTGATGTTCAGCTTTCCCAAAGCAATCTATGTCAAATGTCTTTTATCTTTTTTAATCAAGACTTGTCAATGTTTTTAACATGCACTTTCCCTTCCCTACACAGTTCACAGGAAGCCAAAACAACGCTGAACTGTTTTCATCCTTAAGAACAATTTGTATATCTAGTCACAAAACTTCCCGTCTGAATGAGGCAGGCATTAACACACAATCTATGCTTTCAGCTTATCAGATATCAGGCTTCTAACAATGACTCTGATGTGTAGCAGTGAAAGAAGGCTCAGCCCTCCTCAGGCTGCCTGTTTACCTTGTGTCCCGTCCCATAGTAGAGGGAACACTTGTGGGGTCATTTGTGGCCCTCACCCTCACTCACCAGTCCTTCCATCCCAAACAAACAGTAGGAGTGAGTGGCTGGAAAGCAAAGGACAAGCCCAGAAGAGCAGGTGGGACAATGGCTTCAGCAGCTGCTGTTCCCCCCTCAGAAGGATATTGAGGGGGACCTGGGGCTCACAGCTCTCAGAGCACAGGGGGCAACTGTGGTCCTTCCTCCGAGCTGCATCTGGCTTTACATGGAATGTTGTGGTTTGATGCCTCAAACCTCTGTCATCACAGGATCTCGTATCCACCGTGCAGGCCCACAGGCTGCAGCTAATTCCAAGTCTGTATAAGGGGGTTTAAAATAATCAGCTTCCCATGGGAAAGAGCCCTGAGAGTAAGACTGAACAGAAGTCAGGAAGGGGATGGTGATGGACAATACCTGCAATAATAATAACAAAATTTCTGTGACTATAGCTCTCTGCCTTGCAACTTCCCGTGCTAGGTTGCTAGTCTAAAAGGAGCAGTTCAGATCACCTTGAAACGGGGATAAATTTTTTGCAGGGATGTGCAGCTGAGGGAAGATAACCTCCCCTGAAAGGTCCAGAAAACCCCCATATTATGACCTATGCCCTGTCTCTCTGGGAACATGAAAATTAATCGATGCTTCTAGTTGTGAATCCATGCCTGTAGCTCCAGGCAATGGAGGGTAAAGATGTACCTCAGAGATCTGCAGATATCACATGATGGTACTCACTCGCCTCAGAAGGTTGTTGACAGGTTATGTTCATTAGTTTTCATATGAGTCACACTGTTGCTAAATTGATAGAGCTACAGAAAAGCCTACCAGTGAACAAAAATAAATAAGAACATTTCTTCTCCCTAACTCACCATCTGCCACAAGCTTATGATACCTTCAAATTACTTCAGGTACTTAAGGCATGTTTTCTATAGACTAGACTCACTATTTACTTGATTTTTTCCTCAGAAAGTGCAAGCAACTGATATTCCATTAATACTGTCCTGAGGAACCATCCTGTATTTGGTCCAGCTAACCACTTTTGTGATGTTTTCTAAATGCACTTAATAAAATCATTGATTCTACAGCTCCATGCACTTGCTAAAAAATATATACTTACATATGAGTACTACTGGTAGGTATTTTCTGTGTTGGTACTGAGGATGAACAGCATAACTACTTAAAGTTAGACCAAACCCAGGACTAACTCCAGCAGAGACCAAGAGCAGGGGTCTCAGGAGCAGCAGAAGAACAAGGCAAGCCAAAATGTTACATCTCAGCAGTGTTTCTACACCCTCCAGACACTTTCAGCACAGGGATTATATTTATCTTTGTAGTAACCATTAACAGATGCACTTGGCCAATCCTCCTATAGAGGATTCCTCCACACAGACTTTTAGACCCAAAATAATTTCTAGCTCAACAGGTGAGATACCCACTGCACAAAAGGTCACCTTTCATGTTTAGAAGTGTGCTTCTTTCCATGTCCTTAGTTTTTGTACACAAGCAATTACATAATGTTGATACATAATTACATAATGTTGACACGCTGATCATAATTTTACCATTTTTTTTTAGTCATTTCCAATATGGAGGTCTTTCATGGGTTTTCCTTATGCCCTTCTTTAAATCTTGCTATTGCATTGTTTCTGAGATGGGGGAAAGAGGGAAATGCCTTACAGAATTAGAGAAGTGTACCATGGATGTAAATGATGTCAGAGACACATTACTAAAAATTCCTAGTATTTGATTTTCTCTTTTGATTGATAAGACCATTAATCAGACATTTTCTTGGAATCCTCTATCGCAATTCCTAAATTTCATTCAGAGCAAAGATTAGCTTAGAGCTGGTCACTTTATATGTGAAATCAGAAATTTTTGAATCAATTAGTATTTATTTCCATTGGAAATAAATTCCATTTATCTGATTGGCCTACAGACTAGTTCTAGCATGTCATAACAAAATAAGGTGACCACAGTTCTGAAATCTAGATACCTAAGTTAGAATAAACACAATTTGCAGCAGTAGCAATGAAAATGGTGGTACTGTATTCTCTTCTGACGTTGCAAGTGAAGTTAACACCCCACCACCAACGTGTTTTGCACAGGCTAACTGCTCTTCCTGACACAAAAGGGATCTACACTGTCCTGACTGATACAGGTTTACCTAAATAAGCTGTTTTATTTGCAAATACAGGGAAAAATAATGTGCCTTATATGTATTTAATGTAAAACATTATGCAACAGCAAGTTCTGGACTTGCACTAGGAGTGTGTGGATTTTTTTTTTATAACTGCACAAACACACTATAGGTAGAGCATAAAAATAAAAGCAAAAAATTTGCAGATTTTAATTTAATTTAAATGCAAATAAAATATGTCTGGCCTAGATTCCTCAAGTTTGTCAAGCTGGAGCATGTGTTGAAAACATTACAAGAGGTAAGTCCAACAACAAGTCTGGTGTTTGAGAGATGAACTGTTGAGGAATTGGCCAGTAAAAAACTAAATAAAACAAATTACAAACTGAAAAAGAAATGTAAATTCCCAGCTGCCTCTAAGCTGGATTTCATTGATTATACTTCTTCTGACATAAATAAACAGGTTGAAACACTTTTCTAAAATATTAACCAAGATTTTATATTGGTTTTATTTAAATATTTAATCAGTTGAATGTAAGTAGATTTACTTAGAATTGTGAGAGTTACCATGAATCAGGTACTTAATAGTTTCACATTTTAGCCTTTATTCCTTCATTTGCAATAAATTCATGCTATATTTGGCCCACACCTATCTACTTTATTGCACCTTTTTCATTATAGTCTTTACAGCTGTGATGTTCCTTGTTCTCTTGAGTTTCAATAGGGGCAGTCCATTTTGCAGCAGCTTCCCCTTTTTGAAATGTCAGTTATAGAAAATAAGAAAGTTAAACTTTCAGAATTATAGTCATTTTACGCCAAATGTTTTCTTCCAATTCTGTTATATAAGCAGTGAATTTGGACCCAAAAAGTACCAAGATTCCCATTGCATTATAGATTCCCATACTAGATAAATGATGGAAGATGTCACTCAGTTTTTTCTGATTCCTGTGTCTGGGCTTTTCTCAGCAGAACCTAACACAGTCTGTCCTACCTTTACAGTAATATCACCCACACTGGTAAATCGAATTGCTGGATTATGTGAGATCCACAGCCTGGGATGCTATCTGGGAGTGGCTTCGGTATGCATTTTATAAGTAGCAATTGTACTGGTGCCAATTGCTGAGTTATATCTGGGGTGGTGCAAGGGTTCAAAACTAAGCAAGATTGGAAGTTTGGGTTTTTTATTGGCCTTCAAGAGCAGGAAGAAAAATTATGTGACATGAACAAATAGCTTCTGATTACCTGCAGGCTGTTGCAGTTCACTGCATGTTGGGCAAATAAATCCATAACTAGGCATAGGATTGCAAATAATAAGATTTACAGGACTCAAAACATAACAGATCGAGGATCTTGCTTTAGTTCTGGCTCCTGAAAGGCCTGAAATAGCAGGACAGTGTCTGTCATCAAAAGAATTAAGGCTAGTTCCCAAATAGTTAGAAAGTTCTCTGTGGGCAGTTTTAGGATTTGGATCCTAAACAGAAGGTTAACATGAGGAATGGTACTAGCATGGGCATATGCTGGCAGCAATAATTCATAAGTAGTCTTCATTCCATAGGATGCCCTGAAGAAAGAAGAGGTTTACCCTTTTTACCATGCCTAACACCCTCATCCTAAGAACGGCTCAAATGAACATGACAACCTGGACAACCAAGTAACTTGCTGCTATTTCTGAGCTGCCATTCAAGTCAAGTTTAGATTACACTTGGGATTAGTAGAAAGGTGATAAAGATTCAGTTTATTATTAGGTGAACAAAGACAACAAAGATGAGGGCTGATACCAGCTGGGCAACTTTTTGTGGATATTTCTGGAGAAGATACGGGATACTAAGCTGAGATGAGTGGTAGGTTAACAGCTACAATTTGAGTAACAGGCAGTGAAGGGCAAAACTATTGTCGCATTTTGAAATATTTCTGAAACAAGATGTGGACTGCAGAAGTACAGTGATGTTGCTCACAATTTGTTAGTACTGGGTTCATTTAGGCCACAGTTTTCATGGACGCATATACTGATAGACTCACTGATAGAACCATTATTTACTTATTCTACAACCTTCCTGCCCTCATTGCAGCACATGGGTGTTTTTCAGATCCCACCAGAAGAGCAACCCTTTTGGTCCTACCGTTGAGAATAACCACCCTATGCCACAGCTAAACCTATATGCTGATCCAGTCTTCAACAAAACAAAAAAAGCTGTTGGCCATTTTTTTGCCAATCCTTATCTTACTGTTGGGGATTTTGCATGACCTGTCAATCAACCTAAAACTTCATTCCCTCCTACTTCCATCCATAACTGAACTCTTAATACAAGACCCAACTGTAAACATGGTTCTCAGATTTGGGTTGTACCTTTGCTCTGGAGGATCTGGTAGGTTCTCCAGCCTAACCCTTACTCTACCTTTTTTGTCCATTTTGTCCATTTTTTTCCATCTTGCCTTAGGCAAAGTGTTACCTCAGAACAGAAAGTTTTGTCCCATGAAATCACAGTACCATTTCTCATTGTTTTCCTATCTATCTTGCAGGATTTAATGACTAGCCTTAACCTTATCCTCAGAATAAAACAGGAAGGAATTGTCTTGCTGGCTTCAGCATCTTTATATCTTGCAGTATTCAGCCATAATTACAAATTCTCCAGTGCCCACTGTTCTAACCTCCAACCCTCAGCTTTGGACATAACCTACCATATACCTGCACCTGCAGACACAGAATTACCACTGCTGGAGCACCAACATCGTTTCAAAGAACATTTACCCTTCAACTACTTGTTCAGCTCATGCTATAAGGATCCTGTGCTCTTTAGGTTGTCTCTCAGATGGAATTCACGTTAAAACAAAGTGCTGTCATCAGACTGAAGTGCTATCATCCTGAATACTACAGCATCTAACTAGGATATATTTATGCTGTGTACAGGGGAGTTCAAGGCAGTATCACGTAGAAATACTAGATCTGGGTGAACTTAGATTTACACTCTTAAAGCCTGCAATTTCAGACCATAAAAGGGTTACTTCTACATTATTGGGGTACCTAAATCTAAGGTACATGACAGTGCCTCTGAGCATGGGTGTGCAGCCATTATCTCACTTCCAGACTTAAGTACTGTCAGACCATTTGTGCAGAAATGGGTCTCCTGAACACAGCAGCAAAATAAGACCGTGATAACACTCAGATTTTATAGTAGCTTAGCAGCAGGAATGAAATTCTTTTCTGGCTTCCTGGCAGATCTTCTGCAAAGCACTTCATCTATCATGGTATGTGGATTTCTGCAGTGGAGAAAAACAATATCCACTAGTGAAACTGCTCTGGTTTTTAAAACTAATTGAAATACAATTTGGAAAACACAGTGGATATGGCTTTGCTAGTGAGGTTTTAGGATTAGAAGAATTTGTCAAAGGAGGGAGACCTCAGCTTCTGTCCCTTCTTTAAAGAATATTCATGCATTTCATCCTGCAGCTTTTTCATATGTAAGCTGTTGGGACAAACGCCAGGGCTTGTATCTTCCCCTCATCAAGAAAAGTGTGAAGTTAGAGGACGTGCACAAAATACTCCCTCCTACTCTTAGAAGAAGCCGGTGCACATCTTTCTTTACTAACAGCACTGGGAGTGCTATTTCTCAGAAATATTGGTAGATTTTCAATGAAATGCACCATGGAGAATTGATCAAACAGGCCAATGTTTGTAAGTTATCCTGTAAAATTCTAGCAAGACTGGGAAGGAGGATGGGTATGGTTTGGGATCCAAAGTGAATTACAAGCCTCACTGAGGCTGGTGGTTGCTGTTAGCACTTTCTGGCTCAGCTGGAGCAATCCAGTTCCATTCTCTAGAAAGAATAATAAATTTTTATTTATAAAGTTTTGATACCTTCATTATCACTTTGATAGAACATGTTTTGACCAAGCACAATTTCTGAAGACAATCTTCTAGATACATAACCAGTATGGCTTACATTAACCCCTTGGAGATACAGCCCAAGTACATTTCACTGCATAACCAATGCATGGAAGAACCTCTTCTGCCAGTAACGGGTGTACTGATTGCCTTTGCAAGGGTCCTGGGACCCTGACTGCAGCCTGTGCAGCTTGCAGGAGAAAGGCCGCAGCGGCAATTGCAAGGGTGACTAATTGAGAGCACAGACACAAGTAGTAGAGGGTAGGATACAAGAGATGTGTCAATTTTGAAATAAAGCAGTTTCACACTGTGCTTAGAGAAACATGACTTTCTGCAAGTAAACAAGATTAGACCAGAGACTACACCAGACATTAGAGTCTGCTTTTATTTCTAGCAGAACAACTGAAGTCAATAGGTTTGAATCATATGCTAAAATCAGCTATATGCAAATATTTTCCAGATTTATGATCTCTGCTTTTCAAATAAGAAGTGAAATTAATCAAAGCCCTGAAAGAACTGAGGGGAAAAAAACCCCTGAAAATTAATGACTGCCTGCATGTCTCCATTTCTTGTCCATCAATAGCAGCTCTGAAACTTGTGGCCTAGATACTATAAACATTATACTGAGGCTTAGGTTTATGCACATTAGTCATATTGAAGATGCTGTTTGAGTGGTTTCTGTACTGTTTAAGACACCAATATGGAAAAATGACTGCAACACCAGTCAGGGAAAAGCCATTTATTTTCATACTTTTGTTTCTCCTCATGTAAACAAAAGGAAAATACATAAGACAGACTAGAATTTAACTGAGGAAAACAGGCTTTACAGTCTTAACAATGAAATAGTTGAAATGATTATGACAAGTTCCATGTTGCTAATGCAGACATTAAAAAGCAAAAGATACTATTGTTCTCCTGATGTCAGGTTAAAACTTTGAGGGAACACAAATGTGTTTCTCGCAATAAGGGTTTTCCAGAAGATTAATACAGAGACTTTGACTCTACAAATATCTGTACTTTCTCATTTATGAGAATAAACAGTTGAAGTTAATCTACTGAAATGAGATGCAATATTTGCTTAGAACTTTGCCTTGTTTGATAGGAGACTCGATATAATAATCACAAAGAGCTTTTAATCAAAGGAATGTGAAGATACACTTTAACTGTGTACATGGCAAAAAGAAAAATATTATGGAATAAAGAGATCATGGATTTCCTATCAGTGATTGAGGTTATGTGAGTAATGAATACAAAAATGGTTTATCAGCACCAGACAGTAAGAATTTGACCATTATATCTTAATGCATTGCAAAGGAACAAGCAACTTATTAGATCTATTAGATACTATTCTTCCATTAGCAGAATAAGTTAATTAAATTGGTTTTTTTTAATTTCAGAATTGAAAGGATGAAGAATAAATCTGTGTAGCTTTTAGAATATTGTATTTGACAAAAAAATAGTCAGATGTGCATAGCAGGAGAGATTAGTAAAAGCCATACTGTTTATGAATCTAGAAGATTGTCTTCAAAAATTGTGCTCAGTCAAGACATGTTCCATCTAAATGATAACAAAGGTATCAAAACTAAACATATAAGGACTAAAACCACTCTACAGGGCAATGGAAAACAAGAATGTTGTAAGCAACAGGATTCTTCTGGTTAATTTAGGCATGAGACTTAAAAAAGATCCATATCCTACTAGAGATTTCAAGTCCATTTCCACTGTTAAGTTGAAAGAAAAAGAATAATGGGTACTCTGCCTCAGGCAAATGTCATTAATGTGTTTGATACAACATCCACTGAGTTCATGGTAAAAAACCCCAACCTCTTCCCAGTTTTTGACCTACGTTGAGGGGCATATGGATCCAGAGGATAGAGAACAGAACAGGGAAATTGCAAAATTAATCCTGTTCCAAGCTCTCACACAAATCTCCTGTATGACTTTGGAGAACTCACATCATGTGCCTTTCATTCCTTTAAAAACATTGTGCCTGTTGTACGAGGTTAAATAGCAGCCCTTGTGAGACTAGGGCTTTTACTGTGTGTTTGTACAGCATAAGAGCAACAATGTCAGGGCTTAAATTAAAGTCTCTAGGTACAGTGAATAAACATGGGCACGTTCAGCAAAAATAAGATAAACAACAAAAGAGATTGCACATGACAGTACAGTAAAACAAAGAAAATTGACTGCTTGGATTTGACACCATCTCCGTGTTAAAGGGAACACTTAGTAGAGATACACAGTGTACTTCTGATTCTTGCTATTGACACCAAAATGAAGCTAGAGGGCAAGTTTAGGATTTTTGTGAGACAAGTTCTGCCTTGCAAATCCTAATTGGATCTGTTGCAGCAATTACTCTTAAGTGGAGACTCACAATTTTCCCTTTGATAATTATGTTGCAAGGTTTGAAAGAGATTTGAATACCAATGCACCTAATTGTCCTTTCACGCAAGTGAAACTTCCCAGTGAGGCTGACAGAGGTGTGAGTGAAAGCTGAAAACTCAGTCCAGGTAAGATATGGCAGATCCAGCAGTTAGCTATGAGCAGCTACTCCTCATCTTAGACTTGCCTGGTTTATTACAATGTCCTTTTAAAAACTATGGGGAAATGACTCCTCACAGAGCACAAAAAATATGCTTTAGCTTTTTGAAGACAGCTGCATTGCATCAGAGGAGTAAACTTAGTCTTGTTTATGTCATTGCTAGCTGATCTCTCAGATTTCCTGTGATCTAGTTAGCAAAAACTTGAAGATACCGATCTGACCTTGGGTTTTCCAGTTGGAGAGAAGTCTATGAAATGAACAACAGATCTGAAGAGTTTGTGGCAAGCTATGTTGCTGAAGAGAAGTGGTGCATCATGCTGCAACAGAAAAAATTTCCAGAATGCTTAAGGTTTCTTGCTCATTTATAATCTCATTACACTTCAGAAGATGTACCAAGGACACTAATAACTGAATCCAGGTTATTACTCCAGGGTGAGGTAAGTCTCCTAGCCCACAAGAATTCCCAGGAAGTGTTACTCACCACTGCTCAGAATTCTAGGCACTTGCTGGGACGCTCATAAGTAAAAAACCTAGAGTGTGGGTGTAGATCTTTAACTATAGCAGCCTACATTGCAGCTTCTCCCAAATGGATCCCTAAAAGCTCCATTATCACCTCTCTTCTGCTCAGATTTGCTATAAGGTGTTTGCAATATTTATCCTACAAAGACAGACCTTTTTCAAACAATGAGCCATCCCCATAAAGGCAGTGCGTGTATGTGCTTTAAAACAGGAAACAGCAGGGAGACGTTGGTTTGTTGTTGATGTTCAAGGTCATGTCACCTATTTCATTTACTGGAAGCATGTAGATGTTGCCTAGACCAATAGACAAGTGATCCTTGTGAGATTTTGTAATGAAAATGTCAGTTAGCAAAGAACTTACTCATTTCTACGTTCCTCAGATGCATCTGTCGAGGAAAGATTCAAATATTTTATAGGCACTACATATTTTTAGCTATTCTGATTACTAAGGGTATCACAGAATAACAGTTTTTGTAAATGGTCTAGAGTACCAGTCTTGTGAGGAGTGGCTGAGGGAGCTGGGGTTGTTTAATCTGTAGAAGAGGAGGCTCAGGGGAGATCTTACTGTTCTGTACAACTACCTGAAAGGAGACTGTGGCAAGGTGAATGTTGATCTCTTCTCCCAGTTAACAAGTGACAGGATGAGAGGAAATGGCCTCAGGTTGTGTCAGGGGAGTTTGAGATTGAAAAAAATTTTAGATTAGGAACAATTTCTTCATTGAGAGGGTTGTCAAGCATTGGAACAGGCTGCCCAGGAAGTGACTGAGTCACCATCCCTGAAGGTATTTAAAAGGCATGTAGATATGGTGCTTAGGGACATGCTTTAGTGATACTTAGACTTAAATATAAGCATCTTTTAAATGATAATGAAATAATTTTAATTCTATCAGTAAGTAACCCAGAAAAGTAGTTAACTGTAGGTACTAAAGTTAGGGGGGGTCTTTTATCCCTTATCTGCTTAATGGCCCAGCTGAGAATTCTGTGAGTTCCAGCAGAGTTAGTGGAGGGAAGTTGCTTTACAGAAAAAGACCTGCAGGTGCTGGTGAAGACCAAGTGGAACATGAGCCAGAAACATGCCCTTGTGGCAAAGAAGGCTTATCCTGGGCTATTTTAGAAGGAGCACTGCCAGCAGGTTGATGGAGTTGATCCTTCACTCCGCACTGGTGAGGCTAAAGGAAAAAATCAAACCATGAAGATGGTTAAGAGACTGCACAATCTGTCCTATGAGGAAAGGCTGAGAGATTAATCAGCCCAGGAAGATAAAGTTCAGGAGGGAGCTCATCAATGTGTACAAATATCTGAAGGGAGGATATAGAGAATATGGATCCAGGCTCTTCTCAGTGGTGCCCAGTGACAGACTAAGAGTCTATGGGCACAAACTGGAACACAGGAGGTTTTGTCTGAACATCAGGAAACACTTTTTTAGTGTGCAGTTGACTGAGCACTGGCAC